>CM053785.1:86035414-86567914 GCA_028749045.1 Cupressus sempervirens
TGTCCCTGTGTTAATACTGATGGTGGCTCCTTCCAAAACTATTGAGAAGAAGTGTAGATTGAGCAAGGATTGTGGTAGAACATGTTTCAAAGAACCAACAGTCTCCTCAAATGATAAAGAGACCTCTTGCATTTTTTGTACATAAGGATCCACAATCACATCAACCTATGAAGATTAATCATGTAGAGAATGGACATGAGGGTCAGAGTGAGCCCTCAGAACAACTGTAGAAGGATAATCCTCATCAAACAGAAGTGGTATATCATCAAAGAAGTTTCCCAAATCAGCTATGTGTGACTCCACAAACAAACCTGCAATGTCAGTCAAGAAGTCATCACTTGAGGCAAGAACTGGAAGACAAAGTGTACCCTATTGTAGTGAAGTACATGAATCATTCTCTGTGGAAATAAATGAAGAATTTGGCTCAAAGATAAGATGAATATCATCAATGATGTCTCCCACATCTTCAATGTGAGATTCTACGAACAAACCTACAATGTCTGGAAGGAAGTCGTTGCATGAAGGTAAAGTAGGAAGACATGAAGGTTCTTGCTACACTAAATCTAAAGAAACTATGGATGGAACATGATCAGTAGGAGCAATAGGATCATCTGGAGGTGTGATCTCATCTGGAGAGGATGCAACTACAACTGGAGGTAAAAGATCTTTTGGGAATGGATGAATGTGTGAATCTTCATATGTCTCCCAAAGATGAATCAAATAAACATATGGATCAAATGATTTAATGTCCTCAAGTTAATCCATAACCTCCATATCCATAAATAGAAAGAGAATATGCCAAATGAGGGAAATAGTGTCCGCATTGTAGGTAAGTCCTCTCGTACATGGAAGTGCATTGTGTTGATTAAGATATGTGATAACCAATTGACTCCATTGCTGATAGTTTTCCAGTGTCAAGATAATTAAATCTTCCTCTTCCATGATGAACTAATCAATTTACCCCCCAAAATTCAAAAAAAAATCAAAGAAACCCCCCCTAATGTATGATTCAAGCATTTTGTAGGTAGTTCATGTATAAAAGCCAATTTAGGGCCTAGAACCTATAATCTGATTGCAGATCTAGAAAGTAGACAAAAAAAATGCACTTTCAAAAAAAATGGAACCTAATTATGTGTCTAGATGAGCCCATACTAAGCATTTGAAGTAAATCAAAAGTCAAGATTTGTGAATTGCAAAAAAATTCAAGAATAAAGATCTCAAACCACCTACACCAATGTGTAGATCATGAAATTCTACCCTAAAACAAAAAAAATTGGTCGCAAAAAGGAGTCTATATGAGGGAGATATCATTGTTTGAAAATCGTTGCTATAATTATTTTTCCTGAATCACCATTGATATGCCTCCAAAAATCAAATGGCTCTAGATTTTTCCTTAGATGTCTAATTTGGATGAAACAAAATCTAATTTGAGGGTTTTTTGACCTTCTAAAGTGATGCAAATATTTGATTTGCACCAGGAAGCTTCAATCTTCACCTACTAGCTTGATGGCCAAAAAAATTTCCAAAAAAAATATAGATTTGAAAAAAAATGTAGAGATGCAGATTAAAAAAATGAAAATTTGAAAATTAAATTCAGAGATCTGAAATGATCATACCATACTTGTAAATCAGGCCTTTTAGATGTCGATTTGCAAAATTTTTTTGCCTCATGATCGACTTTGGCCTAGGGTAGGCAACTTTATAGCTGATTTTCATTGAATCAACATTCCAGATGTAATGGTGAGGTCAGATCTGGCTCAAGACACTCATAATTTTTGCTATACTCTAGATTCAGGCTAAGGTTCTAAAGCAAAAAGATGGTCTCAAATGACTATGTGAAGAGAGATTCTCCAAGAGCTCTGATACCATGTAAGAATTTGTCTTAAGAAAAATTCACCCAAGATCGAAGAACTCGAACACAAGCACAACTATAGACCAAAAAGAGTATGATCAATATATCATAGCATGTCTTGATACATCACTATGTTTAGATTAGTGTACACACTAGGAGTGTTTGTATATAAAGGCCTCTCAGGAAGCACTTAGAATGTCTCTAGAAAGAACCAGGAGATAAGATAAGTATGACAATTAAGTGCACATCTTACCTATCATTCTAGATGAGAGGATAAGAATGAAAAGGTGTATCTCAAGTGGAGATGTTTTAGACACCATGTGCATAAAAGAGGTGTGAACACTTGTGTTGTCAACATGACAAATCACAAGAGTGCACATACTCCTAGGTGACTAATAAATAAATATTAAAATAATGCATTAACCTAAGTAAACTTAAGTAAGTGTAAATAGTAAATACTTATTTACACCAACACAAACTAATTTATTTTGTTAATGTAAACTTAGTAACAAATGTAATAATTCTAACAAAAGATTCATTCTGAATAGAACTATTATTCATCACACTAGATTTTATTTAATCGGGTCACTTTTGTAGTCATAAGGCCAAACCTATACTCTTTAATATTTAAAATTTAAAATTGTTGACTATAATCTTCTAGACATTTTGTTAATTTCAATGTTACACTTAGTAGTATTTTAAGATATTTATTCATTCAATTGAGATCACTTAGGAATGTGATAAGAGTATTTAGATTAAAAAATTAAAGCAAAATCTATTTTGTATTTTCTTTCTTGTGACAATGAAAATTTTTCATCATTAAGCTTTATTAGTCCCTACCATAAGGCAGGAGACTAAAGTTATTGATTGCATGTAGAGGAATTAGTTTGTGAGTTGGAATTCACACTCTTCAAAATAATCTCATCTTATACTATAGTTTACAAAATATGATGACATCATTAATATAAATTAATTTTTTTCTATTGGTTGTTGCTAATTTTCCAACAGTTTTTTCTTTTTTGGGTAGACATATTACCTAATATTTAGGAAGGCAATTGTCATTTTGCAAGAAATTTATTTCTCCTATAACAAATCTTGAGACATGTAATGGCAACAACATTTAAACACTTGTTGAATATGATTTCTTTGCATGTAATGAGGTATCATTTCAACTGTTACAAACATAAAATCTTGTGAAAGAAAAAGGTAAAAACGCAAAGACATTTTAAAGAGTTTCTAATGGAGCATTCGTCCAATGTGAGGATTCTGCACTCTTTGTTGTGTTTCCATCAGGGAAGGTAATTGTAGATTGTAGATACATTTCCTGTTGGTCTACATTGTAAAACTTAAATCTTAAAAAACATTGTGATACTAAAAGGCAATTAAACAAAGAATTCCCTTTTCTCTTAAATAATTCCTATATACCTTACATCTCACATTTAGGCAATTTTAAATATATCTAGGTATTTTCTATGAATGATTTATATAAGTGGCATTCCATTTTTAAAGAAACTATTAGATTTTTCTTTTAAAAGAACTTCATATAGCTACAGGTGGTTTGGACAAATTTATAATTTGTAAAAATGATAAATGGAAATGCCAATTCAATGTCTCCTATCAGCTATTACTCACGATAGAGTTAAGTAGAAAGTGACATATTTTATAAACAAATAATACAATCATTTTTCCCCCCATTTGATAGGGTATTATTACAACCAGCTTCAAGTGGCATAATAAAATGAGGTGTAGCTTACTGTTTGTCAGAATTGGTACAATGTTTATTTTTAAAAGAAGAAAACAAAAGATTCTTGGAATATTAAATAGATAGCATGTAAAACAGAACCTTTGATATTAATATTTCAGAAAATATTGTTAGTAAAGTTTTGTCAAATATTTTTATGTTATTGCATTATAAAAAGTATCTAAATTTTCATTAAATAGTAAAATACAAAGAAGTATTCTAAGTATAACTTGCATCCTGAAACATTTGGGATGATCCAAAGAACATATTTATCTACATTGAATTACATTAACCAATCTATGTTCTTTGAATTACATACACAAATAACAGAACTTGAGAAATCCACAATAATCAAAATGTCCCTAGCTACCATAACAAGGATATATTTTAATCTAATGTGTTCAACATGTATAATATCTCCTAGAATTTATTGGGATTCATTCATATTATTATTTTCCCTATAATATTACCCTCCTTTTTTGGATATTATTGTAGCAAGATTTTAAAAATGTGGTTATCTAGCTTAAATTTTTATCTTACTTCATGGTTTAATCGATTATTGTAGGTAGATGACATAAAAAACTCCCCATAGTTGGCTCTTTTTCTTATTTCTATTTATAAATTGAGAAGGTTAAACTATTCTAGATGGTGGCTTAGAGTTAACTATTTCCCTTGCCTCTCTTTAATTCCTTATTTCAACATTTATGTTACTTATAGATTTGAAAATCACACCACCATCAAAAAATTCCACTATTTCCCTTATCTCTCTTTTTAGCCTCTATGTGTTACAATTGGAATCTTTGAAATAAATCATGTTTTCTTATTTAAAAAATACCTCAAAGAAATTTTATCTTTCATGTTGTGGCCAACGTTATAGGTAGAGAGTGGATATGTTTTAAAAAATAAAAAGAAACTACAATCAGTTAGTGCAAATGCTAAGATCCTTCATGGTTCCCAGTTTTCTCACTCCTGATGGTAGAATGAGGGATTTTTGATAGCTTATAAGAATCCATATAAGCATAATGGAGAGATTTAATTATAAATTGGAAATGACCTGGTAGGCAAACGTATAAAGCATGGAGAATAGATGAGACATGTTAACCATTAGATTAATTTCTTCAAACAAGTGTGGTGTTATGGAGAGACACAATTGTAGGTAATACATACAATAGATTTTTTTTAATGGCTTATAAGATTTCAAGTGAATGTAATTGGTAGTTGTAATGTCATATTTTATAATCTTTGCTAGAAGTTTTCTAGATGTGCCATGGAATAGCCTATAGGCATTGATCAAAGCATTTTGAGAGGGATTTCTTTTATGTTTTTGAGCCAAAACTCATGGTGATTGCTAAGACATTATAAGTGTTAGGAGTATGAAATATTTTAAGCTTTCAGATTCATGTGCATGATGCTTTGACGATGAAGGTATTCCATTCACCTTGATCTTTGAATTTCATATCTACTGCAATAGGAGGGCACGAGGGTTCCCTACCTTCATAATCCATAAGTGATTTCTTTACAAAATGAACCATATGTGTGAGGAGATTGGTATGATAGAATGAATCTCTTGGTAACATATAATTGTAATTAGGTTCAAATTATTTACAATGTTACGAAACTAGTTTTTGTTTTGTTCTCCAAAAGGTATAGTTAGTATACAACTACTCTTAGGAAATCATGCTGATAAAATTAAGAACAAATTTTTGAGAGAACATTAATATTAAACAACACAATGAATTTTTGTTGATGTAGGTGTATTATAGGGGAAGAACAATTTCTATATATATACTTTATTGGATTCACATGATTTGGAACTATAGTATAAGTTTGGTAAAAGTATATATATATATATATATATATATATATATATATATATATATATATATATATATATATATATATATATATATATATATATATATATATATATATATATATATATATATATATATATATATATATATATATATATATATATATATATATATATATATATATATATATATATATATATATATATATATTCTATTGGATTCACATGATTTGGAATTGTAGTTTAAGTTTGGTAAAATTGAAGAAATATTTCACCTAATGGTTTACCTAACCATATAAAAACCACGAGGAAACTTTACATTACTTCATCTCTACAATTGCTTACATGTGTAGAATTGGTTATTTTTACTAAAAAATTACATAAAATTTATATGATTTCACTCATCAATATCATATCATTCTTATGATGATTTATAATTTGTTGAATTTGAGAATATGACACCTAGTTATAAGTAAACATTTTCTTTTCACATTGTAAGTGATTCATATGCATTTGGCATGATATTGATATATGCATGAGAATATGATACTTTTTTGAAAGAATACAAAGTCTTTAATTCAATTAAGGTTCAATGGATAGATAAATATTTACAAAGAACCATAAGGAGCAAAATAAGACTAATAGGTACTATGCTTCTAACTCAAATATTTTATTTAAACTAGCATTCTAGTTGATTCAACATTAATGCTTATACTTAAAGTTATCTTCTCTACAATGCTTGTCTTTTCTTGTCTTTTCTTGTATGAGGTAGGGACTCTAGTTCTTGTAGAGCTCTTGTTTCTATTTTGAAACTCTTTCTTCAAAACTATATAGTTAATTAAAGAGAATTTGACCTTAGTGATTTAGTGAATCTTCAATAAATGTTCCTAAATGCTGCTACTATGTGTACATATTCAAACATATAAAAATAATGTAAATGAATTTAAATATACATGTTTATATCAATTTATATTATAAAATGTTCACATTTAGATTCAAGATGACACTCACATAAATAATCTAGAATGAAAAGAACTAACTTGTAAAAATTAAAATATTTTTTCAAATTATAAATTTTATTTTAATCATTAATGAAATATTTTTCAATGCATAACAAAAATAATCACATCTACATCATCATTTCACAAATGAAATATTACAATTTCTATATTATTTGAATTAGTAATGATAAATTATATTATTATTACTTACTTAATTACCTTGATTTAGTTAATCTAATTAATTTAATAAAATAAAAGAGGACAAATATTAATTTAAGAGAAAAACATATAGTGCATTCCAATCTTTTACAAATATATTAGTTTTTAAGAAAACAAAAAATACTTGTAAATTTATATTGTAAAAAATTTAAAAAATATTTTTAAAAATAATTAGATTATATTGATAGTGACATTTTTTACTATTATATTATATTATTATATAATGTGTGAAATTTCATAGAGTGTCATAAAAAAATCATCATTCTTACAACTTTAACTTGTTGACTTATGTTGTTATGTTTATCAATTAAGTAAAACAATTAAAGTATAACCCTTTAATATATCATATACATATACTCAAATATCTCTCTTTAAAATTGAAAAATAATTATCTACTTTTACATAATATTATAGGAGATGTATGCTTTACATAATACTATAGGAGCAGTATGCTTAGTAAGTTAGCTTTAAGTTAAGTTCTTATAGGCAGTGAATGTGATCTATTAAATTCATATGGAGTGTAATAAAAAATGATACTGCCATTTTCTTAACTTGAACTTATTCAACTATACCATCCTCCTTGTAAATTATGTTAAACAATTAAAGGATAACCCTTCAATAAAATATGCATTTTTTCCTAGGTGATGCTTTTGGAATACTTTAGAATAACTAGGAGGGAGGGGCGTGGATCAATTATCCAAGGTCCAGATGTATTAAAAAACTTTTCACAACTTAGTGAACACATAAAACATTTATCATCATGCATGCATTCATAAGACTATGCAATCACTTAAAACTTGTAGGTTATAGTCAAATCAATGTGCAAAAATGTAAACATGAAACATAATAGACTCATCAACACACTTGACACAATGATTTATGTGGAAACCCAATTTGGGAAAAACCACTGGTAACATGCTACTCTTTTTCACTCTTTTGAAGTGATGCCTTATGAAAGGCCAACCCTATTAAAGGTTACAATACACATTGCTAAATGTGACCCTGTTAAAGGATTTCAATCACCCTATTAGGAGTGAGCCTTGTTAGAGGACTTTAGACCATTCACTTGGAATGTCAATTGGTTAAAGGATTTACAAATGACTGTTAGGTCAACCTTAATCCAAAGGATTTACCCTAGACTGATACAATTAGTAGAGAGTAATAGTAAGGCTTGATCTGATAACAACTTACAACTCCATTTGCAGATTACAGATCTTTTCCAGTCCTCCATTTTGCTTGGCCTTCATAATTTTTAGCTCTGATAGCTTGTTCACCCTTCAAGCATCATACCCTTAAGCCTTCTTGCTTAACATGCCAATGCAGACTCTTCTCTTAGGTCACTTGATGAAGCAAAACCCTTGACTCCTTGTTTTCCTTAGGTTCTCGCACATGACAACCTTTTCTTCTGACCAATCATTCCTATAAATAGGAAATTAAGATCTTTTGCCGCTCATTCTCCATCATCCAATTTAGGGTTAAGATAGATTAGGTAGGATACAATGAATCTACCCCTCATTCCATATCTCTTCTAGAAACTTCTCCTTGAATCCTCTTTGAATTCATCTAAAAATAGTTTACCTTGAATTCTATGCCACCAGCTCATCAATCTTATCTTCCACCTGGTTCACATAATCTAATAAAACTTGTTGGCTTAGATCCATTAAATCCATGATCTTTCAAATAATGCAGCCACTCGATATTATTTGGCTTCTGATGCTCGGCACATACTGCGTTGCTTGACATCCTCTGTAAAATCACTCAGCACGACTAAAGTTTATTGGTTCTCCGCATCAACTAAACTTTACTCGACATCCATTGTTTTGCTCAACATACACTAGAATATACTTTTACTAGGCTCCAATTGATTTTCTACTAGACTTACACTGACTTTGCTCGGCACCTACTATCCACTTGGTCAAGCTCGATAGATAAACTTTGTTTGACTTGTTCTTCTATACTTTCTTAGTGTAACCAACCTTTGTGACCTTAAGTAGATTATCAATACATCATGTTATCACTGTCTTAATTGATTCTTGTACTTCTTTACATAATCATAACTCAACCTTTCCTCTAGGTGCTATTGTTACATCTTTTGATCAAATCCTCTTCATCAATCAAATAAGTGATAGTACTTAGATCATCTAAGTAGTTGTCTTACCAGCAAATAGCAAATTTGACATCAGTGACAAAATAATGATTGAAACATATTGATCATACTTGTATGTTTTCAATAATCTCCCTCTTTAGTAGTCTTCTTCAATTTGATCTCAATAGTTGCATGGAAGCAAAAGGAAACTAAGTTTCTAAAGAGTTATCCAATTACATGTGTTTCCTCCTTTTTTGAGGCTTATAAGGTTGTACCTTTTGAGATTGAATGATTTTTAGGTTATGGGAGCTTTCTTGAAATCTAATGTGAGTTGATGTTGGCTTTGGTCTTGTTTATCTTGTAGATAGTTTTTGGATGTTTTAATATTCATATTCTTGTGTGTTTGGACATCTTTTGTTTGTGGGTTCAAGATCCTAGTAAAATCTATTTGTAAAGATTTCATGTCACTTTGAAAACTCTCCTCCCCTGGAAAAACACATGCATATTTTAACTCATTTTCATAAAAACTACATCTTAAATATCACATTGCTGAACATCAAATAATCAATAATTATTTTATACCCATCTCATAAAAATGACAAATAATTATCTTACTTATTAATCAAATTTTTTATCTAACGATTAAAATTAATTCATATAAGATAATTAAAATATCCCTATATTATTGTATTTGCTTGATTCTCTTTATTGTATGTTACTTTTTTTTATCAACATTCAAGATCACACTATGATTTATTATTATTAAATTAAATTTTAATTGATAAACATTGATTCTAAAACAAACTCAAGAAACCAAACAATACAACAATTATAACTTTAGAAATCTAATATTCTATTATTCATCAGCCTACTCTAATTGACCAAACTTTCCATTTAATAATTGAAAATAAATATCGGTTTAACTAAAATATACCCTTAGTACTTTTAAAGATTCCATTAGGGGAGAGGAACCAGTAGTCGTGATAGCTAACTTTGTCAACATGTAGCCGCTACATGGGATGTCGTAAGACCTTCATTTTTTTTTTGAAATGTAAAATGGACATTGAACTACCTACAATTAAGGTTTGAAGGTGTGACTCATCACGCAACTCGTTAAAATAGTGCACCTAGTGAAATGTGTCTAAAAAATGACTTTTTGAACATTCGACCAAAGCTTAATCTAAAAATCTCTACTAATTGAATTTAAAATTATCACTTGTTGTTAATAGAATATTGTATAACTATATGAAATGTAACATATATGCAACTTAAATGGACCAAATAGTAATTATTAATCATAAATATTTGTTATATATAACTTTTATAAATAACCCAAAAAGACACATACTTTAACACAAAAAAATTATTTGTTGTTATAAAAATAACACATTATTATATAAAATACAACATATATCCAACCCAAAGGGACCATTAGTTGAACACTAATTTTTTCTCACAATCTCACACATTTCATAAGAAAATACAAAGCATTTATTGGTATTCACCTTTTATATTTGTGATGATACATATTATTGATATGGTTTACTTTATGCATATACATTGCTACCCCAATAGTTGTACACATAAGAATAATATGTCTACACTAAAATATCAATGTTTGTTTAAGTGAGCATATTACATTTTAAGTGACACACACATATTAGATAGCTATGATATTTTGTTTGAAACAAAAAGTTATTTATTTCACTCATTAATGAATTCATTTATTTATTTTTTCTATAACATTTATAAGTTTTCATGTGTTCGAATATTGGTATTTTTTTATCAACATTTAGAATTTTTTATATTTACAAATAGATCAATTAATTACAATATATAGTAAAAATATGTTGGAAGATTGGACTCTATGTTCACAATAGAATGATCGCCTATTAGACCCCGCTCAACTATTAGATCTTCTCCCCTATTTATACACTGTGGCAGTGACCAAGACTACAGCTCCTTTCAGATCTGTTAAGACCAACGTCAGCAATATTAAACAAATCATCTTTTCCCTACATTATTTTCTGATCCTTTTCCCAATCTATTAACACCTGGCCCAATAAGATCATAAAACAAACACACATTTTCTCTCTCTTTCATTTCGTTTTACATAGCACATGGTTGTCATGATTCTCGAGATGGATGATTTGCCAGCACTGAAGAAAAAAATCTTTGGATTCGATCTGGTTCTCCTCTTTCGCAGTGCCATTCATTGAAGATGGGAAAAGTTTGCATGTGATACAAATGCTATCAATTCAATGTACGTCGACTGCAACCGACAGAATTCTCTGGCCGACAAAACTTCACAAGCAAAACGTTATCGATAGTCAAAACTATTAACTCATCTGACGTCTCTTTCCTTGAAAGCGGCGAGATAATCGTGGGAGTGAAAAGAGATCTTGGGCCACACAAACTATAGTTCAATTCTTATCCATCTACACGCCAAACAAACAAGTGAGCCCCATATGTTTTCCCTATAAGTACCATCTGTGAATTGTGTGAAGAGCAGAAGGTTTCATTTTGTGCTTGTTTGTTACAGATTCAAAAAAGAAGAGGAAGTTAAGGGTAGAGTTTCAAAGTTAGTAAGAATGTTTCCAGGAGGACCACCACCACCAGGAGGTCCAGGAGGTCCAGGAGGTCCTCCGCCACCAGGGGGACCAGGAGGCCCTCCGCCTCCAGGGCCGGGAGGTCCAGGAGGGCCGCCTCCCCCGGGAGGTCCAGGAGGGCCACCTCCCCCGGAAGGTCCTGGTGGACCAGGTTGCGGTGGTGGAAGACATGGAGGACCTCACTGTGGCGGTGGAGGACATGGAGGAGGACGTTGTTAGATTTTTAGTTCTATAGACAAATATAGACAATAAACCCCGCGCTAGGGTCAGGGACAATTGATGTCATTGTGAAGAGCTGCAAATGTTAGAGTATAAGTCATGTTAGTTATCTATGTTAAACTAGTAGTATTATATCTGAAGTAATGTAATAATGTGGTACACTCAATATTCAGCATATATATTTATGTATATCCTTCGTTTTTTAAGTGATTATGAATTGCTCAAATTGCAGTGTTCCATCAATGACTCATATGTGCTATAGAAATTGCTGTAATCTTGCTTTAATATTCAACCAGAAATAGCACTTTGTATTCAGAATGTCTCTGAATGTGTAGATAAGAATGTGTCAAGCTACTGGCACCGTCTTTCATTCTATTTAGAAGTTTGAAAATTAGAGGCTATACTATTATATATAGTAAACCATTGTCTTGATTCAGCATTGCAACTTTTCTGAGTGGCGTGTAAACTTCTGAGTCGGTCTAATGTGGCTTTTAAAAACGCAACTTTTTCCCTGCCCTTGTCTCCTTGATAGCTATAATCCTTACGACAAAGACAGATTCATCGTCCAGGCAATTTTCTTTAAAAATTCTTACACCACCATCAAAAAATTCCACTATTTCCTTTGTCTCTCTTTCTAGCCTCTATGTGCTTCAATTGGAATCTTTGAAATAAAACATGTTTTCTTATTTATAAAATGCCTCAAAAAAATTTGATCTTTCATGTTGTGGTCAATGTTAGAGGTAGAGAGTGGATATGTTTTAAAAACTTGATAGCAACCACAATCAGTCAGTGTGAATGCTAAGATCCTTCATGGTTCCTAGTTTTCTCACTCTTGATGGTAGAATGAGGGATTTTTAATAGCATATTAGAATCCATATAAGCATAATGGAGAGATTTTATTATTAATTAGAAATGACATAGTAGGAAAACCTACAAAGTGTGGAGAATAGATGAGGCATGTTAACCATTAAATTAACTTCTTCAAAAAAGTGTGGTGTCATGGAGAGACACAATTGTAGGTAATGCACACAATAGATTTTTTTTAATGTCTTATAAGATTTCAAGTGAATGCAATTGGTAGGTGTAATGCCATATTTCATAATCTTTGCCAGAAGTTTTCTAAATGTGCCATGGAATAGCCTATGGGCGTTGACCAAAGCATTTTGGGAGGGGTTTCTTTTATGTTTTTGAGCCAAAAATCATGGTGATCGCTAAGACATTATAAGCATTAGGAGTATGAGATATTTTAAGCTTTCAGATCCATGTGCATGATGACTTGATGATGAAGGTATTCCATTCGCCTTGATCTTTGAATTTCATATCTATCACAATATGGGGCACTGAGGTTCCCTACCTCCATAATCCATAAGTAATTTCTTTACATTTAAATGAACCATATATGTGAGGGGATTTTCTATGACAGAATGAATCTCTTCGTAATACAATCTTAATTAGGTTCAAATCATTTACAATGTTACAGAACTAGTTTTTTTTGTTCTCCAAAAGGTATAGTTAGTATACAACTACTCTTAGGAAATCATGCTGATAAAATTAAGAACAATTTTTTCAAAGAACATTAATATTAAACAACACAATGAATTTTCGATGATGTGGGTGTGTTATAGGGGCAGAACAATTTCCTATTGGATTCACATGATTTGGAATTGTAGTATAAGTTTGGTAAAATTGAAGTATATTACACACACACACACACACACACACACACACACACAGATACATACACTACTGGATTGACATGATTTGGAATTGTAGCTTAAGTTTGGTAAAATTGAGGAAATATTTCACCTAATGGTTTACCTAGCCTTATAAAAACCACAAGGAAATTTCACATTACTTCATCTCTACAATTGCTTTCATGTGTAGAATTGATTATTTTTACTAAAAATTATGTAAAATTTATATGATTTCACTCATTAATATCATATCATTCTTATGATGATTTATAATTTGTTGAATTTGAGAATATGACACCTAGTTATAAGTAAACATTTTTTTCACATTGTTAGTGATTCATATGCATCTGGCATGATATTGATATAGGCATGAGAATATGACACTTTTTTGGAAGAATACAAAATCTTTAATTCAATCAAGGTTCATTGGATAGAGAAATATTTACAAAGAACCATAAGGAGAAAAGTATAAGACTAATAGGTACTATGCTTCTAACTCAAATATTTTAGTTAAACTAGCACTGTAGTTGATTCAACATTAATGTCTATACTTAAAGTTATCTTCTCTCACAATGCTTGTCTTTTATTGTATGAGGCAAGGACTCTAGCTCTTACAAAGCTCTTGTTTCTATTTTCAAACTCTTTCTTCAAAATTATATAGTTAATTATTAAGGTTGATTAAGGAAAATTTGACCTTAGTGATTTAGTGAATCTTCAATAAATGTTCCTAAATGCTGCTACTATGTGTACATATTCAAACATATAAAAATAATGTAGATGAATTTTAATATACATGTTTATATAGATTTATATTATAAAATTTTCACATTCAAATTCAAGATGACACTTACATAAATAATCTAGAATGGAAAGAACTAACTTGTTAAAATTAAAATCTTTTTTTCAAATTATAAATTTTATTTTAATCATTAATGAAATATTTTTTAACACAACAAAAATAATAATATCTACATCATCCTTTCACAAATGAAATATTACAATTCTTATATATTATTTGAATTATTAATAATAAATTATATTATTATTACTTACTTAATTGCCTTGATTTAGTTAATCTAAATAATTTAATAAAATAAAAGAGGACGAATATTAATTTAAGAGAAAAACATATAGTGCATTCCAATCTTTTACAAGTATATTATTTTAAAAAAAAAAAAATTGTAAATTTATGTTGTTAAACATTTAAAAATTATTTTTATAAATAATTAGATTATATTAATGGTATCATTTTTTACTATTATTTTATACTATATTATTATATAATGTGTGAAATTTCACAGAGTGTCATAAAAGAATATCATCATTTTTACAACTTTAACTTGCTGACTTATATTGTTATGTTTATCAATTAAATAAAATAATTAAATTTTAACCCTTTAATATATGATGTATTTTTCTTACCTCTTATTAAAATACGTATACTTAAATGTCTTGCTTTCAAATGGCATCCTTTTCTTGTGAAAATTGACAAATAATTATCTACTTTTACATTATTATAGGAGATGTGTACATAATACTATAGGAGTTGTATGATTAGTAAGTCAGCTTTAAGTTGAGTTGTTATAGGCAGTGCATATGATCTATTAAAGTCATATGGAGTGTAATAAAAAATTATACTATCATTTTCTTAACTTGAACTTATTCAACTATACCATCCTCCTTGTAAACTATGTTAAACAATTAAAGGATAATCCTTTAATAAAATATGCATTTTTTTCTATGTGTTGCATGGAAGCAAAAGGAAAACAAGTTTCTAAAGAGTTATCCAATTACATGTGTTTCCTCATTTTTTGTGAGGCTTATAAGGTTGTACCTTTTGAGATTAAATGATTTTCAGGGTATGAGAGCTTTCTTGATACCTAATGTGAGTTGATGTTAGCTTTGGTCTTGTTTATCTTGTAGATAGTTTATGGATGCTTTAATTTTCATATTCTAGTGTGCTTGGACATCTTTTGTTTGTGGGTTCAAGATCCTAGTAAAATTTATTTGTAAAAGATCTCATGTCATTTTGAAAAATCTCCTCCTCTTAAAAACACATGCATTTTTGAACTCATTTTCACAAAAACTACATCTTAAATAATGAATAATTATTTTATACTTATCTCATAAAAAATTACAAATAATTATCTTATTAATCAATTTTTTTAATCTAACAATTAAAATTAATTTGTATAAGATAATTAAAATATACATGTATTATTGTATTTGTTTGACTCCCTTTATTGTATGTTAATTTTTTACCAACATTCAAGATCACACTATGATTTATTGTTAAATTAAATTTTAATTGACCAAAACATTGATTCTAAAACAAACTCAAGAAACCAAACAATACAACAATTATAACTTTAGAATTTGATATTCTATTATTCATCAGCCTACTCTAATTGACCAAACTTTCCATTTAATAATTGAAAATAAATATCGTTTTAAGAATAACTAAAATATACTCTTAGTATTCTAAAGATTCCATTATCTATACACTGTTGCAGTGGCCAAGGCTACTACTCCTTTCACGTCTGTTAAGACCAACGTCAACAATCTTAAACAAATCATCTGTTTCCTGCATTATTTTATGATCCTTTTCCCAATCTATTAACACCTGGCCCAATAAGACCATAAAATAAACACACATTTTCTCTCTCTCTCATTTCGTTTTACACAGCACATGGTTGTCATGATTCTCGAGATGGATGATTTGCTAGCACTGAAGAAAAAAATCTTTTGTTTTATCAACGACTATCCAGGCAGGAGGATCGACTGCCTGGATTGCCGAGTTCCTCGAACGCCGTGTGCATTCCTACCACCCTGTGCCCCCCACTGACAGTGTCTGACCGTTAATCGTGGACTGTCTCACAGTACTTTCTTATCACCAGTCAAGTCAAGCTCCGTATGCTACTTTTTTCCTTTGTACAACCCACTGTAGTTTTCTTAATTTTCATAATCAGTTTATCTATTTAACGTGCCTACCTTACAATTTTGTCCTTTGACATCATTTTAAAATTAGATTTGATATTTGTAATTTCTTTAATATTCATTTTGTTAAATAGATAAATTTGTAATTTGTAATGTTCACTTAAGAATTAAATTTGTAATGTTTAATTTTTAAATTTCAAAAGTCAGTCAAAATTGTAAGGTAGGCAAATTAAATAGATAAACTGATTATGAAAATTAAGAAAACTACAGTAGGTTGTACAAAGGAATAAACAACGTACAGAGCTTGACTTGATTGGTGATAAGAAAGTACCGTCAGATAGTCACGATCAGACACTGTCAGTGGAGGGCAGGGGGTGCCAGGAATGCGCACGGCGTTCGAGGAACTCGGCAATCCAGGGAGTCGATCCTCCTGCTTGGATAGCCGTTGCGGGAAAAGTTTGCATGTGATACAAATGCTATCAATTCAATGTACGTCGACTGCAACCGACAGAATTCTCTGGCCGACAAAACTTCACAAGCAAAACGTTATCGACAATCAAAACTATTAACTCATCTGACGTCTCTTTCCTTGAAAGGGGCGAGATAATCGTGGGAGTGAAAAGAGATCTTAGGCCACACAAACTAAGTTCAATTCTTATCCATCTACACGCCAAACAAAGAAGGGAGCCCCATATGTTTTCCCTATAAATACCATCTGTCAATTGTGTGAAGAGTAGGTGGTTTCATTTTGTGCTTGTTTGTTACAGATTGAAAAAAGAAGAGGAAGTAAAGGGTAGAGTTTCAAAGTTAGTAAGAATGTTTCCAGGAGGACCACCACCACCAGGAGGCCCAGGAGGTCCTCCGCCACCAGGAGGTTCAGGAGGTCCTCCACCACCAGGGCCGGGAGGTCCAGGAGGGCCACCTCCCCCGGGAGGTCCTGGTGGACCAGGCGGACCAGGTTGCGGCGGTGGAAGACATGGAGGACCTCACTGTGGCGGTGGAGGACATGGAGGAGGACGTTGTTAGATTTTCAGTTCTATAGACAAATATAGACAATAAGCCCCGCCCTAGGGTCAGGGACAATTGATGTCATTGTGAAGAGCTGCAAATGGAGTTATAAGTCATGTTAGTTATCTATGTTAAACTAGTATTATATCTTAAGTAATGTAATGATGTGGTACAATCAATATTCAGCATATATATTTATGTATATCCTTTGTTTTTTAAGTGATTGTGAATTGCTAAAATTTCCGTGTTCCATCAATGACTCGTATGTGCTGTAGAAATTGCTGTAATCTTGCTTTAATATTCAACCAAAAATAGCACTTTGTGTTCAGAATGTCTCTGAATGTGTATATAAGGATGTGTGAAGCAACTGGTACCATGTTTCATTCTGTTTAGAAGTCTGAAAATTAGAGGCTCTACTGTTATATATAGTAAAACATTGTTTTGATTCAGCATTGCAACTTTTCTGAGTCAACTTCTGAGTCGGTCTAATGTAGCTTTTAAAAACGTAACTTTTTCCCTGCCCTTGTCTCCTTGATAGCTATAATCCCTACGACAAAGACAGATTCATCGTCCAGGCAATTTTTAAAAATATATATATAAAGAAGAGTTACAGTTATCAATTTTTAAGAGGGTTATCGTTTAGAGTAAAGATTTTGTATAAGCTGTAAAAAAACTGAGTAAAAGATGTTTAAGATGACGATATATTAAAGCAGTATTTTCTTTTTCTTTTTAAATAATGTTGAATTTCATGAAAGAGTAGCAGTTTAAAAAGGGGACTGCAAGAAGAACAAATAGTGCTTGCGCCACAGTTCTTGTCTTTGGTGGTGTTTTGGCTATGAGGGGATTGAATCAAGATTTTATACTTATTAGCAATATTGTATAGTGTCCGACTGATTTTTTATTTATTTTTAAATGTAATTGAAAAGTAAAGAAATCCATTGTCAAATATTTTAACAAAATGTGTATATATATATTTTTTCCGCAAGTGCTGAAATTATTGTTGTACATAACTGAAAGAGGAACAATATGGGTGCTATATATAGATTTAGAAAGCTTTGACTGCCTGAATTGGCCCAAAATAGGCTTAGCTTTAAATTAATTGTCAACTTCAAGAGTATTGTACAGTATTGAAAGAGGGTCCTGCTGTAAGAACCAATGTTTTCTAGTTGAGTAATGGCTGGAATGTGCATGGACTAATTGTATAGAGCCATGGCTGGGGTTTTGTAGAGAATATGTATTATGTGCCATCTACCTTTAATGTGTTTTAGAAACATCAATTCTTCAAGATACCTGCAACATGAGTGACATAAGACGGAAGAAAAGGCATTAGCTGCTGTGCTGAACTAAAATACTCGCTTGAATTACAAGCATACAATGCAAATTTTTATTTAGGACACACCATTTTGTTTATCTTGACCCAACTGGCCGATAAAAGGTAGCAAGGAACACTATGTATGCTATTTTACTAGAAACCATAAAAAATGGTATTCTGAATTGAATAAGCAATTGTGCTGGAGATGTGCAATCTGTTTCTCTATCTGCGAGCATTGGCCTACCAATTAATGAAGTGACGTGTTATTGATATTTACACAAAAGGAATGAAAACCTAACATAATTTTAACCGGTAAGAATGCTTACTATTTGTTTCATATGTGAATAAGCGATAATGCAAAAGTACCTGAATCTGGTTGTAGTCGAGCATATTCGATGCCTTACCTGAAACTTGAGCTTTTCACATTGTATTCTCTGGAGCATGGTACATGTATGACAGAGCATGTAAATGAATAAATGGATTGGAATGGTATAAGTACAACGGTAGAAATAGGATTTTGAATATAATTAGAAACATTGTAGGAATTAATTAGATATGTTAACAAAAGCTTTGAATT
Organism: Cupressus sempervirens; assembly: GCA_028749045.1. Taxonomy (NCBI): domain Eukaryota; kingdom Viridiplantae; phylum Streptophyta; class Pinopsida; order Cupressales; family Cupressaceae; genus Cupressus; species Cupressus sempervirens. Next base: position 86,054,483 of record CM053785.1, read on the forward strand.
AAGCACATCTATTATCAAAAACATCAGAACTATATATGTCGAAGATAGCATCAAAACTGTGCAATTAAAATAGTAAACTTGAAAACTGTTACTTGTTAAAACCATAGTTAAGATTCGGAGGCCAATCAATTGAAAAGTTTTTAATTTGGCATCATAGGTAAGATGTTCAAAATAGCACATAGATAGTATATTTGTTCAAAATAGCATTGACAATATATGTCCTATACCTGGTTTTCAAGATGAACGATTTAGCAGAAAACTGTTATTCATCCTAATAGAAAATTTACTCAAAATTATGTATATTGATTTTTTACAATAAAAATATAATGATAATATGTAGATGAATGAAAATTGTAATATAGAATTAGTTAATACGGTCTTGTTTCATTTCTTTTGATTTTTAAATTGAAAATTTGAAAATATAATATTAACGTGAAATTAATTTTGTTAACCTTTCCATTGTTCTAGATTTTTCTTGTAATTTATTTATTTAATATTAGGATGATTCTTATAAAATTAAATCTAGACACATGATGGTAACCATGAGCACAAAAAGAATGTACAATAAAAATAACTAGCAGTTGTACGTTTATGTGCATCCAACAATGAGCCGATAGGTTGTGGCATGTAAAATAAATTCTAAAAATTATTTTAGAAAAAATATCATAGAACTCTTAAAGATTATTGTCTTTAATGAGTTTATATTTTTAAAAAATTGGTTATTAAAAATATGTCAATCTATAAAGCAATCAAAATTGATTGATGATAGTAGATTATTTTTGTGTCATTATGATGCATGCAATATGAAACAGATTGCTAGCCTATTCTTGGTGTTTGATCTTTACTATTTTTCTGTTCTGTTTGGATTGCTAGCTACTGGACATAATTTGCGTCGGTGTTTTTGGAAATCTTCTGCAGTCAATTTTGGATTGGGGTTTTATTGTTTGCATGGCAGGGCCTGAGATTTCTTCTTCGTTGGTGAGAACAGATGGTTCTTCTCCAACTATGCATGCAATGCGATCTGAATCGTTTTATTCAGGGGAGAGCTCCAAGTTGAAAAAAGTTAATGGTTGTTTTTCGCGCAGCCATGATCGCCCTGTTCTGGTTATTCCTCCAACGACTGTAATGGAGGACATTGATTATTGGACCAAGCATGCTTTGATATGCAAATTTCTTGGAATCCGAATTTCCCTATCTGCTCTTGAGGCATGGATCCGCCGCTCATGGCAGGTGGAAGGTGATATGGAGATTATGTTGGCGGGGAATAGTTATTTTTTTGTTGCATTCTCTTGCATGTCTGATCGGGATCGTGTTTTTGAAGGAGGCCCTTATTTCTACAACCATGTGGGGTTATTTGTCAAACCTTGGCATTCAGGTTTTAATTCTGCTGAGGATCTCCCTTCAATAGTGCCAGTTTGGGTTCGCTTGCCTCATCTTCCCTTGGAATTTTGGCGTGAAGACATCCTTCGAAAAATTGCTGCTTTGTTGGGGAAGTCGGCTGCGATCGCACATCAATCCCTCTATAAAAAGGTTATTTCTTATGCTAGAATTTGTGTTGAAATTAATTTGAATAACCCATTACCAGATTCTTTGGAAATTTGTATGGGGGATTTTTCTTGGGTGCAGTAGTTAGATTATGAATCTCTCCCTTTTCGTTGCCAGATTTTTCATGAGTATGGTCATTTACTGCGTCAGTGCCCCCGTAACTCAAGTTTCAAAGGAGTGGATGGTTCTACAGCTAGCAATATTGGTGGTTTGGCAGATACTACAGGGAAAGGACAATCTCAAATGGCTAATACTACCAAGGGGATGAATCCGCAAGATGCTACAGGTAAGGGTAAGGCTCAAATGCAGGATAAGGATGGATTTACCCCTGTTCGCCCTCGTACTAAGGGCCGTGGTCAAAAGAGGCCTTTGAAAGAAAGATTATCTGATTCAGGTTTTAACCGCTTTGAGGTGCTAGATAGTATGGTTCTAGAGGAGGGTATTCCTCCTCTTATCTCTTTTGATCCAGTTTTCCCAGATGAGAGATCTGTTCCTAATGATGCTTGTGGGGCATCCCAAGTTGTAGTATATCAGAACTGTGAGGGCCCTATAGCTCCTGTGACAGAGGCTCTGGTGACTCCTGCAGTGTTGGAGGATAATGATGTTGTTTTAGCTGACTTGGTTAAGGATGTGCTACCATCAGGTAAGGGCAAGGGTTCTCCTCTCCCCTTGGGGTTGATGTCTCAACCCTTTAAGCGGGCTTCTTCTACTCCTCTAAGGAGTGGGTGCAAAACAGACCAAGAGAAGATTAAACTCACAGGCGATATATTGATTGAGTCTGGTTCAGTGAAACCTTTGGATTCTCATTTTCCCAATTCTACCCAATGATGATTATTCTCTCATGGAATGTAAGGGGGTTGAATAGCATCCCTAGACAAAAGGATATTCATAACTTGGTGGTTGATCATAGCCCTAATATTATTTGTATCCAAGAGACTAAGCTCTCTGTGGAGTCTATGGTCCAACATGCCTCTAGTATTTGGTCTCGTGGCCAATGCCAGTGTGTTGGGGCAATAGGCAGTGCGGGTGGTTTAGCTATATTTTGGGATCCTCAAAAAATTTCTCCTCTTGGCTGGATGTCTTCTCGCTCAGCTCTCTCTATGGTAGCTTCTGCTCTAGACTCAGGAGAGGTAATCATGGTTACTAATGTGTATGGACTTTTTGATCTTGTGGGAAAGGAGGAACTTTGGGAACATATTCAATATGTTAGAAATTGTCATCCTTATCATCGTTGGGTGTTAGCAGGGGACTTCAATTCAGTTTTAAGTCTGGAGGAGAAGCATGGTGGTTTGGCTAGATTGGGGCCTTCTTCTGCTTTTCTTCGGCAACATATATCTCGTTTGCATCTCTCTGATGTTAAGCCTTCTAATGGTCTCTATACCTGGAATAATCGTAGGACTAGTGTTGCTACTATCTCAGAACATCTTGATAGATTTCTTGTTTCTTGCTTCTGGGTTAGTGGCATCCTTACTATCTCTTCAAAAATCCTTGATTGGAGGGGTTCAGATCATTGGCCAATCAAATTTTTCGCTATAGGGGCTTATGTTCCGAAGCATCCTCCTTTTAAGTTCCAGTTGATGTGGCTTCGAGACTCCTCTCTTCATGATTGTGTTTTCTGTTGGTGGAAAGATGGTGCTCTTGCATATGGTACTGTAATGTTCTCATTTTGTAAAAGGCTTCAATATGTTAAAAGGCAGCTCAAGATATGGAATAGGGAATGCTTTGGGAACCTTCACTTTATGAAAAGGCTTGCTCAAGAAGATCTTGATATCATCACAAGGGAGATTAGAGATCGAGGTTTCTCAGAGGCTCTTGGCAAGGCTGAATCCCTTGCTTCTAGAGCTCTAGAAGAATGGGAACTTCGAGAGGAAATTTTTTGGAAGCAAAAGGCTAGAGTTGATTGGCTCCAGGAAGGTGATCGTAACACTGCCTTTTTCCATAAAATAGTGCAATCTCGCCGGAATCAGAGCACTATCTCTTCTTTGGTTAATTCTCAAGGTATCCAACTGAATTCCTTGCCAGCTTTGTTCCAGGAGTCTATTTGGTACTTCTCTACCCTCTTCTCTGAGGACTCTCCTCCTGCTGATAATGAAGAAAATCTTATTTTGTCCTGTATTCCTTCCCTTATCACTCAAGAAATGAATGATTATCTCATGCGTCCTATTTCTTTGGAAGAGCTGGAGGAGGTGGTCTTTGGCATGCCTAAGGGGAAGGCTCCTGGTCTTGATGGCTTTCCAGTTGAATTCTTTCAGGAATTTTGGGACATCATTAATCATGATTTGTTGGAGGTGGTTAAAGAATCCTATGCTAGCAAGCAGATGCTTTGAGCTTTGAACTCTACATTCTTGACTCTTATTCCTAAGAGAGAGGGTGCTAATCAATTGGAGTGTTTTAGACCAATTGCCTTATATAATGTGGTTTACAAAGTTATTACTAAGTTGATTGCTAAGAGATTGAAAAGGTGGCTTCCCATTATTATCTCAGAAGAACAAGGTGGTTTTGTTGCTGGCAGACAAATTTTGGATGGGGTGGTTATTGCTACTGAGGCTATTCACTCTATGGCTACTTCCAAGGAGAGAGCCATGTTTGTTAAGCTGGATATGGCTAAGGCCTACGATAGAGTTAAATGGAGCTTCCTAAGGAGTATTCTTCTTTCTTTTGGATTTACCTCTGACTGGGTGAGTTGGATTATGAGTTGTGTTACTTCTGCCTCTTTTTCAATTCTTATTAATGGTCAACCTTCTCAACTATTTGGTGCTACTAGAGGCCTCTGCCAGGGTGACCCTCTCTCCCCATATCTATTCATCATCATGGCTGAAGGCTTGGGAAGATTCATTAAGCATCAGGTGTCCCAGAATTCTATTCAAGGCTGGCGGTGGGGTAATGGCTTACCTTCTCTTTCCCATCTTTAATTTGTTGATGATTCTGCTCTTGTTGGTCTTGCTAGGATCAAGGAAGCTGAAGCCTTTCGACATGCTTTGGATGTTTATTTGGCAGCTTCAGGCCAGAAAGTTAATGAGCACAAATCTTCCATTTACTTTTTTAACACTCCTGATTCTATTCAGCACAAGATTGTTGGTATCCTACGGTTTCAGATAGGATCACTTCCTTTGACTTATCTTGGCATCCCTATTGCTGTTTCCAGGTAGCCACGTCTCTTCTGGAAAAATTTGATTACCAAACTTTAGGATAAGGTAAATCATTGGACTCATAGATGGCTTTCTACTGCTGCCCAGGTTACTCTTCTTCAAGCTGTTATCCAAGCTCTTCCTACTTATCAAAGCATGGTTCACGCTGCACCTATTTACTTTCTCAAGGAGTTTGATGCTCTTTCTCGACAGTTCCTTTGGAGTGGTAATTTGCATAGTACTAAATGGAGCTTGGTTAATTGGGCAACTGTTTGTAGGCCTAAAAAGGAGGGTGGTCTTGGTCTTCGATCTTCTCTATTGAGTAGTCAAGCTTTGGCTGCTAAACTTTATTGGCGATGGTGCTCTAGACAACATCAACTTTGGGCTCGTATTATCACTCATAAATATTTTCATGGTGCTGATCCTTGCTCTGTTTCTGCACTTCCTCTTGAAGGCCGTGGCTCAATGATTTGGCATACTTTGAAGACAGGTGCGATGTTGGTAAAGAGGGGTCTGTTTTGGATATGTAAAGGAGGTTCTTAGGCTTTGTTTTGATCTGATGCTTGGGATGGATTCCCTTCTATTTTATCCATATACCCTCATCTTCAGCCTCTTTGTGACTCTTTTCTTGCCACTGGATGGGATAAAGTGGCTCATTACAAGACTCCTTATCAATTGGGACCTGTTGTTGGTTACAGATGGAAGCATTCTTCTGATTGGCCTCCTAGAGGCACATACATGGATCGTCAGGAGCTTTCTCAAATTCTGGCCTCTAGAGAGTGTTCTTCTTTGCTTGGTCCAGATGTTTTGGCTTGGGGCGGTACCTTGTCTGGTAAATATCATGTCTTTGCTGGGTATCAGGAGATAACTAGACAATTATTTGGGGATGCTGAGGTCCCTTGGTGGAAGCAAGTTTGGAATGAAGTTTCTTGGTCCAAGTGCAATTTTTTCATGTGGCTAGTGGCTCACAACCATTGTCTTACCTGGGATAATCTTTGTAAACATGGATTTTAGGGCCCCTCTTATTGTGTTTTGTGTGGTAATGGAGAGGAGTCTTTCTCCCATTTGTTCTTCCATTGCTCCTATTCTACTCAGATATGACACCTTTGGTGGAGCGCTTGGGGTTGCTCTTGTCGGCATGCTTCCTCTTTGCCTGAGTTTTGGGCCCGCTTGGGTACTGCTCCCTCCAAGTCTTCTTTTCTCCATGCTGCTTGGATTGCTGGCCATCTTTCATGCTTTGGCATATCTGGTTGGAGAGGAATCGTCGCATATTCCAAGATGTTCGGCTTGGCATTTTGCATCTTTGGTGGAAAATATCACATTCCCTTCAGGAAACTATTCTTGTGAAGTGTGAGCTTGATGGGGGTATGGATCCGGTTGATCTTGCTATCTGTAATCACCTCAATTTTCATCTGCAGGATGGGGCTATAGCTCATAGGTTTCCTTCTATGTCCAGGTAGCTTCACCATCAGAGGAAGGGTCGGGTTAACCAGGATGGGCACTGGACTCCTCCTCCCCATGGAGTTCTGAAAATTAACACTGATGGTTCTTCCCGTGGGAATCCTAGTCCGGCTGGTATTGGCCGAGTGGCTCATTGTAGTTCTGGGGATGTTAAATTTTTCTTCTTAATTCATAAGGGTGATTATACTAACAATCTCATGGAAGCTCAGGCTATTTTATATGCTGTGGAACAGTGTTGCTTGTGGGGATGGAGTAAGATTATCTGTGAGTCTGATTCCCAAGTGGTGGTGAACATGCTTTCTTCGCAAGAGCTTGAGGATGCTAGTTGGTAGCTGGCCATTGTTGTTAAGTAGATTCTTTTCTTCTCTTCCTCTTTTCAGTTCATTAGGTTCACGTATATTCCTCGTGAATGGAATAGAACTATTGATTGTTTAGCCAAATGGGCATCTAGTCATGATCCGGGTTGGAATATTAGGGATAGGAGGCAACTATCCTTTGAGATGGTGCAAGAATTTGATGATCTTGTTGCTTAGGATCGAGCTCCTTGTTGAGCTCTCCTTGTTGTATTTCTTTCTGTCTTAATAAATTTTTACCCCTCTTTTTGCAAAAAAAAAAAAGATTTAAAACATGATTTTCTTTCTTATGCTAGAAAGAAATAAAGAATTTTGAGTACTAATTGAAATCAGAGGTAAACATAAAAACCCATTATTTTGAGTACTAATGAAATCCAAAATTTCAGGTAAACATAAATGCATTTTATTTGAAGAACTAATCAAAATCTAAAATTCCAGGTAAAATAAATCTTTATTTTAAGTTGTAACTATAATTAGATATTTCTGACGAACTCCAAAAACCCTTCAAATTTCAACACTAATTGGGAATCAAAACCATGATATAAGATCCAAAACCCTTGTTCCACTAATTGTCAAGCGTTGCAAATGAAGATGCTACCTTTGAGAGATTTTTAGTACAAGCAAATGATATTGAAAATTAAAAATTGGAAAAAAATTCATGAGATTATTAGAATACACATAGCTGTGTAAGCATAGATCCTGCCAACACATTGTTTGCAAATGTCATTTTTGAATTCTATTTGTCAATAATACAAACAAGGTTTCACTCATTGTATATTTCTCAAACATAAGATTCTAAACTCCACCTATATCACATTGTTTGAATGAAGAAATAATGCTTTGTTTCCCAGTGCTCGCCTCAAGAGTCCTCATTTTCCATATCTAACGCTCTTTTCTCATCACCATCAGATGAAATAAGTTATGACAAAGTCGATGAACTATTTTTTGTTAGAAGCTTCTTCTACCAATACACTATCAACACCCTCTCATCGAGAAATTTTTTGGCACCAACCACTGTTGCTACTAACTATAAATTGTAAACACCCAAAACTCATTATAAAGTAGATTTAGGGTTTGATAGACTGAGGGATTGACAAGGAGCCTTTTATGTCATTATGATGCATTGCAAATCTTACAAATCTTGTAAATGATGAGTAGTCATACACCATTCTAAAAATGAACGTGAGAGATTAGCAAGTGGTAGAGAAAAATAAGAAACTTGCCAAACAAAGATTATAAACTTTCCAGTGTATGATCATGCAGGAATTTTTCAAAAATAAGTTTTTAACATTATCTCCGAAAATCAACTGAAAAATCTAAAAAGTGAGAAGGTCTTACAAAATTTTTGTCAAAATAAAATTTTGGGGGAGCAAAGCTCCCATAATAAGCCTATTAGCTTAAATATTTGTAATAGATAAATAAAAAGAAGAAAGTAGAGTAAGAATTCCAAAATCACTTGTTTCCCTGTAGAACTAATACACCCTACAAACTATACTTATTGAAGTGAAATGTTAGACATAAAATCAGCCAATGTTGCTTAAATGAGTTGGCAGGTCTAACTATTCTTTTTATTATCTTTTACCTCCTTAGATGAATTGGTTCCAACGTGTATTTTTGCCTCTATTGACTTTGAAACCATATCATTTCTGATGCATTGTAAAACACAATGCCATTGATACAAGCACCATTGATGCATTCTCTACATCTATTAAGGAGTGGTGTTCCTTGTGGGAGCCCATATACAGTTGTCATGGGTGCTTAGGAAGAAAAAAAACTCTAGGAAGTCTCATAATAGAGGAAAAGAAAGAAATGCCAAAATGCAACATTCACCATCAAACCCAAAAATAATTGGATTATTTTCAAATACATTTACGAGATGGTCTCTAGGTTTCTAAACCTATTATGGAAGCAAAACCATTAACCAGAAACAATATACTCTACAACAGAAGTTAGATGCAAAGAACCAATAAAACAAATAAATAACAATAACAATAGAAATGACAATACACAAATATACATTGTAAAACCTTGACAATATGTCAAGGAAACATCCATTGGGAAAGTATTGGTATTCTTATTGCTCAGAAGAAACTCATTACATCTTCAACTTCACAGTTGCTCCTACAATATTTCTATTTAGACATTTTTTTTATGCCTTCACAAAGAAGAAAGATATATAACCTCTTGAAGATAAGAGAAAAACTTCTCAACATAGAATAAAATTTGATTTATTCCTCAAAAACTTAAAGTTTCCTTTTGAAGATAAAAATTATTCTTTTTATAAAATAGGAAAAATGATTGTTTTCAACAATCTTGTTTTTTCTGCTTTTTTTCAATTGTTGTCATTATCTAACAATCTCCACCTTGACAACAATTTACCTAATACTTGTCTATGCCCATGTATCAACCCTTTTGCAAACCAAGAGAAGTCACACTCCATTTTAATAGCTTCTCTACCAGCATTGGTTTAGTAAGCATATCTACACAATTTTTAGGTGTATGGACCTTTTCAAGATTTACTCCACCTTCTTCAATAACATGTCTTACAAAATGGTACTTAATCTCAATATGCTTAGTTTTACTATGATAAGCTAGATTTTTAGCCAAATGGATAGCACTTTGACTATCACAAAATATAACCATGTTATCCTACACTTTTCCAAACTCACCCAAAAAACCTTTCAACCAAATTGCCTCTTTACATGCATGTGAGATAGCCATATATTCTGCCTCAGTTGTAGATTGAGCAACTGTCACTTGGAGTTTTGACATCCAACTAATTGCTCCACCTTCAAAAGTAAAGACATAACCTAATGTAGATCTCCTTTTGTCCAAATCACCTACAAAATTAGAATCAACATAACCACACATTGAATCACTACAACTGTTATAGGTGATACAATAATCACTTGTGCCTCTAAGATACCAAAGCACCCATTTCACTTCCGCCTAATGCTCTTTACCTAGATTTTCCATGTATCCACTGACAACACCCACTACATGTGAAATATCTAGTCTTGTACATACCATTGCATATGTTAAACTTCCTAATGCATTTTCATAAGGTACACGGGTCATATAATCCTTTTCTTCCTTAGTACTAGGGCATAAACTTGAAGAAAGCTTAAAATGGGAAGCCAAAGGGATATTAACAGGTTTCACATTTTGCATATTGAATCTGATGAGAATCTTCTCCACATATTTCTTCTGTGATAACCAAAGCTTACCATGTTCCCTGTCTCTATGTATCTCTATACCCAAAATTTGTTTTGTTGCTCCTAGATCCTTCATATCAAACATCCTAGCCAATTAAGACTTCAACATTTTAATTTCAGCCATGCTTTTACTTGCTACAAGCATATCATCAACATATAATAGCAAGATAATGAATAAGCCATTTTCTAAACTTTAAAAATAAACAAAATGGTCATACTCACTTCTTACAAAGTTTTGGCTCATGATGAAGGAATCAAACTTCTTGTACCATTACCTGGGTGACTGCTTTGGCCATACAATGATTTCTTGAGTTTGCCAACAAATTTTTTGTTGCAATCTTGAACAAACCCTTCTGGTTGTTCCATATATATATCCTCATCCAAATCTCCATGTAGAAATGTTGTTTGAACATCTAGTTTCTCTAACTCAAGATTAAGTAATGCAACTATTGGGTGAAATTATGGTACAAATATTAAGGATAAATAATAAGATTAAGAGCCAATTCATCTCACATTTAAATATCAATCTGGGGTCGTAAACTTGTGAAAGGTATAGTGGCTATATGCTCAAGGGATGAAGATAGCATGCCAAGTGGGGATGGATGCAACTGAGAACATGTGGAAGGAAACCGACAACAAACCAAAACAAAATTGGCAATAGGAGCTAAGCTGAAAATTACAATAAATCAAAACATAACTGGCGATAGGAACTGTCACTTCTTGCCACAGGAATTAAACATTTAAATCTAAAATAAAACAATTCTAAAAACTAGAAAGCATGATAACATGTAAAATTTAATTTAGAATTTAACACTGCATAAAATAAATAAGAAACCATAGAAATCTGAATTCACACTTATATCTTAAACTATACATGAATTAATAATCAATTACAATAACATGAATTAAAACAAGTAAGCTAATATAATAATTTTATATAAGAAATCAAATCAAAGCATACAAAAAATAAAACACACTCTAATCTAAAACAAATCACCAGTCATTCTGAGAAGTGGATCCTGCCTCCTCAGTACGCTTGGTGATGGAAATAAATGATTCTTTACACTTCTTCAATCAAAACAATGATATTTTATTTATCCATATATAACAAAGAATTTACATAGAATTCTGCTACAGGAAGATCTGTGTGCAGAAGTGTTTTTCTGATATATAAATCTGCTCTCCTCTCCCTGAGCTGATATTACAAACTTATTTATAAGCCATGGCTACAACTAATATCTAAAACTAATATCTAAAATAGTGTAAAATAAAATAACTTATTTTGGCCTATGGTCAACAAAATACTGGTTTACATGTAATCTTTACCGCAACAAGAAACTAGAAAATGTTGCCTTGAGAAAACTGCTTCTATCTTTCCTTTCCTTCCATTTCTGAAGATTTTGCCATGAAGAAGCTTTATTGGGCCCATTCTAGACGAAACCTATATCTTGGATTTTCTATATTCATCCTCATTTGCTCATAAATTGAAATACAAAACTGACTATTGTAAAGTGGACACATATTAAAAATGGCTCAAATTGATTTTGATTTTTTCCAAACAACTAGCACATACATTATAGGCTCTCCTTAATTAGCTCTTTAAACTTCAATGGGACAACAATAACAATTGATTGATAGATATACTTGTTGTGAATTATATTCTCCAAGGCGTCAAATAATAATGCTTACTAATAAAGACAATCAATAATTATTTTCCATATTTTAATCCTAAAGCTATATTAAATATGTCTTATATATTGAATCATATGCAACGTAAAAATGGTGAAATAATATGGAAATGGAAAGGAAATGGAATGTAGAAATAGTTAGGAAGGTGTATGAAAGGGTATAAAAGGTGATATAGAATAGGACATAATTGGGTCTCATCAGCAACTAATGCTAATACAATCAGAATAGAAACAAGCTTAACAACTAGTGAAAAAACCTCATGAAAATCAATACTTTCTTTTTGAGAATATCCTTTTACTACCAACCTTGCCTTGTACCTTTCAATTTTATCATCAACACCTTTCTTCACTGTGTAGAGCCACTTGTAGCCAACAACCTTTCTACCTTTTGGAAGTTCGACCAAGTCCCATGTCTCATTCTTCTCTAAGGCATCCATTTCTTCTTTCATTGCTATTTTCCATTTAGCTTTACTCATTGCTTCTTGATAACAACTTGGTTCCCTATCATTAGAAATCAAAGAAACTATGAAATGAAATCATCATATCTTTAAAAATCCTAAAAATCCTTTAGAAAATAAAGTATTTTTATTTTCTGAAAAATTCCCGATGACATCATCATTTATTAATTAATTAATTATTTAATTAATTAATTAATTAATTTTTATGCCATTAAATCCTTTTATCTTAATTAAAAATATTTAATTAAGGAATCCCTCCCAAAAATGTTTAAATCTTATTTAAACATTATTTCCTTATTTATTAATTATTTAATTAATAAATTGACCAAAAATCCTAAAATAAATAAAAAATTTATTTTTTTCCCAAAAGTTGGCCAATTTCCTTATGACCAATAACCTCTTCCAAAATCTTCTAATCCTTCTTTAATTTTGATTAAAGGCTAATCCCATCATTTCCTACCCCTAATCCCAACTCAAAATATTTAATTAAAATTAAATATTAATCCTCATGTTTATTAAAAAAGTTTTAATAAATATCTCCTCAACCCAAACCCTTGAAATAAATAAAACTTTATTTATTTCCTAAAAATCTAATTTATCCTCATCCTAAGAAGTTCTAGACTCTTCTAGAAAGTCTTCATCCTCATCCTAGGAAATTCTAGACTATTCTAGAAAGTCTTTATCCTCCTCCAAAATCTAGACTCTTCTAGAAGATGTCTTTAAACCTAATCCTAATCCCCTCCTAACCTTGTCACATTCCCTAAACATGGGTTAAAACTTACTAACCCAAGCCAAAGTTAACAAATATCTCCTCCTTCACCCACCCTCATTAAATGCCATCCACTTGCCTATCCCTAAGCTAATCCTAAACCATCCTAATCCATCCTCTAATCATTTGCACAAGCCTAAGCAAGCTTAAAACTTTCCTAATCAAGTCCAAGTCGAATTTGCTCTCATCACCCTCAAAATATCTCAACCATAAAACTTTATGAAGTCCACTAGGCCATAAATGACTCTTACAAGCCCTTTTATTGCTCTTACAAGTCATTATGAGGGTCTTTATGAAGATTTTATCCCTTGAGCCTCCTTTGTTGACTCATCCTTCCCCTTTCCTCCATCCTCTCACCATGTGACATGTGTCACTCCTTGATTGGCTATAAGGAAGCACAATCCATGTGCTCTCCTCTCATGCAATCTGAGCCCTCCATAAGCTTTTTCCCATCCTTGCATCTTAGCCCTCAAACCCTCAAGCCTCTTGCCTATAAATTGGATCCTTCCCCTTTGCAAAATAACACAATCCATGAAGTAAAGTTATAATGCTATTTTGAGAGCCAAATCCATACTAAAGCCATATATCCACACCAAAAATCCACAATCATCCATTGAAGCCTTTGGAAGCATATTGAGCATACATCCTATCCATTTAGATAAAGCTACTCAACAAGAGAGCTTCTTATTGAGAGAGTCCATTAATGGCTCATATTCTCAATTGAGAGCTCATCTTAGTCTATCTTGAAGTTTATGAATTTTGTTTAGTTTGTAGAAGCTTTATTTAAATTTGGTTTCTATTAGCATACTAACATTGCTCATATACATTTTGGCACGCCCGGTGGGACCCCGCATGGGTCATCTTCATTAGCTTTTTTAGTCAAGTTTTTTATGTCATTTGCTGATTTTGGCTAATTTTTCTTGTTTTTGTGATTGGTAGGATTGTATAAATTGGTTTTGTAGGTCTACATGAGCATGAAGAAGACAAAGGAACTCATAGTCAATCTCATAGTGTTTGCAGATTTTTCAAGCTTATAGGTGGAGAAAGCACTTGGGATTATTCTTCCTCTTCTTGTCTATATTCTTCTTATTCCATCTACTTCTTCTTCTTCTTCTTGTGGGAGATCTTGGCCATTTTTTTTTAAGAAAGCAAAATCATACACACTTCTTTTTAGTGCTTAAAATGAACCCCCAAATCATACTTAAATCCATTGAAAAATTAAAAATTTGCAAAAAAGAAAAATATTTTTAACAAGTGAAACTAAACCAATCTAATCATTTGCATCCTTGCAACATCAAGGTTTTAGATACATTCATGCAAAATTAGGAACACTTCATTTTTGGGAATTTAAAAAGAACTTCAAGTTTCCATTTCAAAAGGTTCAAAATCAACACTAAGTGCACACTAAAGTTCTTTTAAAAAAATCTCATAAAAACTAAGAGTCCTAAAATGGTTGCCAAAAATTGTCCTAAAAGCTTTGTTATTTGTTCTAAACAAATGTCTTATTGCAAAATCTTGAATGTTTCTTAGGATTTTCATGCATCAAAACAATCTAGGAATATCATTTTTGGGCTTAAAATATGCAAACTAGAACACAAAATCTTGAATGAAAACCAAAGTCCAAAGAGTCATTTTCACTTTTGAGTCCAAAACAATCTTGAATGATCTAAGGTTAAAACAAAGCACTTCAAAGTTCTTAAAACAACACACAAAATCTCAATCTTGAATGCTCAAAAGAAAACACTTGAATGTTTAACCACTTTTCTTTGAATGCATGTTGCTAAAATCACTCTTGAATGCTATGGATTAAAATAAAATTTTCCTTGAATGCATGGTTAAAACAACAAATCCAATCTTGAATTCTAAGGATCAATTAACTATTGCAATATCAAACACTTCATTTGGAGCTTCTAAAAATTGAACAAAACAAATCTCTTTTCCACATGCAATCTAGGTAAAGTTTGATTTTTGGACATTTAAGAAACCTTGTTAAGTTAAAATACAAATTTGCAAAAATCAATTTGAGTAGTTCCTTGGACTCACCTCTTTTCTAATCACCCATCAAATATTAACCATTGGTTGCAATCTCAGCGCCATTTATGGGGATGGGTCTACTTGAAAAAGGTGTTAAATGTTCCACAATCTAACTCACTCACTTGGTCTTTGAATGTTTGCTTTAACTTTATCAAAATTCTTAAATGATCAAAACTCTAGATTAAATCGATCACACTTCAAGTTTGGGCACTAAAATTGAACAACAACTGACGTGGAGAGCCTCCGGGCGTGCGCTTGAAATCGAATCTCACACACTTTTGTTTTGGGCTTAAAACAAACTCACACTCAATCTTGAATGCCTTAAAGAAAATTAATCGATACTTGACGTGGAGGGCCTCTGGGCGCGCGAGTTTGCTTTTGTTGACCCTAACTCTTCTTATTGTTTGCATTCTTCGATCGATTTACTTTTGTTGGCACTTCAAGTTGGAATTGAACATTGTCTCTTAAACATGAGTGCTTGCAAAGTCTAGATTAGCACACATAAGAGTCAGTTGGTAAAAGAACAAGCGTGTTTTTTAGCCCAAGGTCATCCAAGTCTTCTCTCCCCTTGTCGTCTTTCGAGGCCATCTTGGGTGCATAAGATTAGGATCCAAAACCTTGTTTCTTTTTAGGAGACCTGCTTGGGGATTTCATCACCCCTTGGACGACCTCAACTCCAGCGTTCTGGCGGAGTATAAGAATTGGGAGGTGAATCGAAAGACACCTCTCTTGGGATCAAGATTTTGTCACTCGGGCTAAGCCTCAAGGAACTTTATACCCTTGAGAAGTGAAAGAGGAGAAGTGGGTTACCGCTCCTCTCGGCTGTGTGACATCTTTTTGGTCTCATCTACGGATTTGGGCCTCACGTACCTTGGGTATATCGAGGACTCCTTAGCTAAACCAACTGTCAGCCTTGTAGACAACCATCTAGGATGTTAATGTGTTTGAGGTGACTGATCGAAACATTTGTAGAACATACACACTCCTTGGCGCAAGTATCACTTTCTGAGAATCAAAAACTTCTATCTGGTTGTTTCTATCTATTGCTTGATCTTTTATTTGTTGAATGAATGTTTGCCAAACTTGGTCAATCCTAGCTTAGGGCATACTTAGCGTAGTCACTGCCTATTCCAGAAGTTGAATGAGTTGAAGCAAAACAACCAAGATCTCTCAAAGCCAAGCAAATTCAGAAATTGATGTCAGAGCAACCCAAACCCAAACAGAAGTTCCACAAAGTTAAACTCAAACCATCTCTAGCATACCAAGAACTTTCAGCCAAGAGAAGAGAAATAACACCAAGCCCACGAATTGCCAAACTCCACAAAGTAGAGGAAAAAGCTACCGACGAAGCACTTCAAGAGGCTTGGTTAGAGCGCACCATCAAATTTAGCCAACATCCAGGAGTTAATCCTGCTTATGCCTTACCAACTAGGCATGATTTCTATGATTAGACACCCTTGTTTCTCCACATCTTCTTGGATAAGCTTCACTTTAGAGTCATTTTTGTAGAAAATCCAGCCATCTTAGGTTATCCCCTTAAGCATTATTAGCTCATCCATCTCATTTAGAATCAAACCATCTAGCCAGCAATCAAAACCTCACATCCAAGCCTTAAAAATTGTTGTCACTTTTGCCAAAAGTTTGCCACTCCTAAAATCTTCCAAATCCATCAATCTCACCAAGGTTATCCCTTTGACAGAGCTTTGTCTAGGGTGATCCAGCTTTGTCACTTGTTATCCCTCATCACCTTGAGCTAAAGGTTGGGATCCACAAGTGGTCAATCTCGTGTTCTTCCTAAAGGATCATCAGTCTATCCTTAAGTTGACACAATCACCACCAAGCTTACACATAGGAAAGCAAACCTTTTGTGCTTTGACAACATATCTTTGAAGTTAGAATCTCCAACCCAATCCTCCTTAGGTTTTGTCGTATAGCTTTGCCTTAACCTAGGAAATCATTTGCATAGAGAAGCCTTCCCCCTTTTGCATCCATTAGCATTATTGCATCTCATCCCTAGGAGCATTTTTCATGCCACCCGTCACTCGCTTAGCCAAGAAGAAAGAAACAATGGAGCCCTATCATTTGGATCAAACAGCCTCACCCCCATTGAGCACTCAGCCATCCTTCAGCGCAGAGAAAGCTATGCCATCACGTACTGACATTGAAGCTTTCATGAACCAACCAGGAAATGCAGTATTGGTAAATGCCATTATAGACAAAAACAAAGAGACAATCATGGCTAATTTTCGAAGGGAAAATGTAGGAACCTTTGACTTTGGAAGACCCCCTCCATTATCAGATCCATCTCACCCATTGTTTGGGCAGCTACCACCACCCATAGGCTCTTATGATCCAAATTATCCTCAATATATGCCAAAAGAAGAGCCTCCAGCCAATCCATATGATCCAACAGACCCAAACATACTATCATCCACCCAAGTTGAAATCTCCATGCCGCAAGCCAACCCAGCCACCACCACTCCATCCTTGGTTCATACCTCTCCGCTCCAAACCCCCTTTACCCAAAACAGCTCACCGTTCACCCCCTTCACTATTGCTGCTGCTGCTCCCCAACCCAGCCTTCCAAATCCACCCATCTCCCAAATCAGTGCTAGCATCTTTGGCCAACCTCAGCAATATACAATAGGGATGCCACCCATGGGGCCAAGTAATCAACCTTTCATCACCCCCAGCTTGTTCACTGCAGCCCAACACACAATCCCATCATTTCCATTAGGTCTTGGGAGCTCAATACCATTAGCCACAAATCTACAAGCTACTACCCTCACTCCACAAAGCTATCAAATCCCACAAGCTACTACCAATTTTCTACCAAGCTCCCAAGTGACCCCAGCCCCTGCCACCACTCTACCAAGCTTCCAAATCCAACCACAAAGCTATCAAACCCCATCAGTTCCATTCCCAAGCTTTCAATTCCCACCACCTCCACCACCAACTAATCCATTACCTCCAATTACCAACTACTTTTCAATGCCACTTCTAGGAGGTAATCCACCACCCCAGCCAGCCACCAATTATTTGCAGATACCATCCCAAATGGGGGCACAACCCACATATATTGGTCAAACCCCACAAGCCCCCCGATCCTTTCCCCAAGCCTCTCAACCATCTTATACCTTACCTCCACAAAGCAATCCATTTATCCCACAGCCAGCTTATGTTCCTCAATCCCAACCTCAAATCCCATATCAACAGCAAGCCTCACAGCACATGCAGCAATATGCGCCACCTCCCCCTCAGCAACCTGTCATCCACCATGCAGCTGCCCAAACAATGTACAATCCCTATCAGCAAATCCCTCATAGCCATCCATATTCAGTGGCCCCATCCAGTACATACCTACCTCAAGGCACTCCTACATTGGGGGCACCCCAGCCATCACCTATCAATTCAGAATGGGAGAAAATGAAGATAGCTCTAAAAGCCATCCAAGAAGGGAATGATCCGAAGACATTCAAGTTTGAGAATGTGTGTCCTTACCCATTTGACAGAGCCATTACCATGACACCATTTCCCAAACACTTTGAGGTACCCAAATTTGACAAATTCAGAGGAAAAGGAGACCCTGTCACACATATCAAAGAATTTTACATGCACTGCCAGGATGTAGCATACAATGATGTCTTCCTCTTGCGCCTTTTTCCCAAAAGCTTAGCTGGACCAGCTCTTGAATGGTTTTATAGAATCCCCTATGGTACAATTAAAAACTTTGCTGAATTATCTGAGGCATTTGTAGCCCAATATGCCCATCTTGTTGAAACAGAGCTATCAATAGTTGATCTTGTCCACACCAAGCAAAAAGGTGGAGAAAGCCTTGCCGAATACCTGCAAAGATGGCAAACCCTTACCACCCGCATATCCTGCACCTTGCCAGAACGCCATGTTGTGAAAATGTTTATTGATAATGCCCATCCTAGCTTGGCTCACCACATGACCATGAACTGTTTGCAAACCTACAAAGATATCAAAGAGAAAGGAATGATCCTTGAGCAAGGACTCATTAAAGATGGTGTGGTCAAGCTTTACAAGGAAGCCAACCAAAATCAATCACATTCCAATGACAAGTCTAGTTATTGGAACAAAAACAAGCACGTTGCAACAGATGGCGTCACTGACACCAGACATGTGAATATTGTTGGCCCTTCTCACAACCAGTCCAACCCACCATATCAACCAAAAAATCAACAAGCTATCAACTACCAACAACAGAATAACCAAAGCTATCAAAACCACAATCCAAGACCCAACTTCCAAGGGTCTAGCAATCAAGCTAATGCCATCAATGTAGCTACAGGACAAAAGCCTAGATTCCAACCTACACCTAGAAACTATACACCCCTTGGTGAACCATTGGATGTCATTTTTGAGAAATTAGTCAAAGAAAACCTCATCAAATTTCCTCCTACCCAGCAAATTGACCCAAGCCAATCCAAAGCTGCATGGTACAAAGATAATGAGTACTGCAAATTTCATAGGGTAAAAGGTCACACTACCCTCAGATGCATGAAACTAAAAGACTATGTGCAAGACCTCATTGATCGGAAGGAAATCACTGTTGGTGCCCAAACCTCTCCCAATGCAGGCTTACAAATCTATCAAAATGCTTTTCCTCCACACCACAACCAAAATCTTGGAAAAGCACCTATCCAAACCAACAACAACAACACCAACAACCGTCAGCCAAACCAACAGCATGGGAAGAACAATGACCACACTTCATCCTATATAGACTATGGTAGCCTTATAGGTTGTATATCCGAGAAAGGGCCTTCCGTCAATGTTATCAACATCCAAGGACCAAACAATGAGTGTGCAGTCACCACTCGAAGAGCACGATTTAACATCGCAGGCCCACCTGTTACACTAACACCATCAGCTCCATCAAAAAGTCAGTACAATATCTTGGAACACCTTGGGAACATGCCAGCCCAAATCTCCATTTTAGACCTTCTTCGCACTAGTCCTGTGTACAAGAACATCCTTGACAGTGCTCTCATAGAATCCCATGTCCCTTCTGATATCAATGCTACTGATTTTCGTAATCTTGTTGGACACCTCTCATCCTCATGTGCCCTATCGTTCAAACCCACCGACATACCCGTGGTCGAGCCAGATCACACCCTTCCGCTTCGCATAGCCATCATGGTATCCAACTTTGCTGTGAAAAGAGTAATGATAGATAATGGATCAGCCTTGAATATTTGCACCCTAAAATTCATAAAACAAGCTGGGTATACTGAGGCAGATATCATCAGTGAGGTTATCACCATCAAAGCTTATGACAACTTGGAAAGAACCACAGAAGGAACTATTTTGCTGCCAATCAAGGTTGGGCCAGTCATCCAAGAGACACTCTGCCATGTTATTGATCTAAACCTACCATTCAACATCCTCCTTGGTCGCCCATGGATTCATGCCATGAAAGCCGTTCCATCCACTTACCATCAGTGCGTCAAATTTCCGCATCAGGGCACTGAGGTAACCATCCATGCCGATCCAGAACCCTTTGCTTACTGCAATGCGGTTGAAGCCTCATATACAAACCATTGCCCTGGAATTGATATCGGCACATCCATCGCCAGCTCATCCCACACTTATAATGACCCAGAAACCATCCTCGCCTCTACCCTGTCTACCGTGAAGATCAATAACAAAGGTTGTGGAGAGTATAGTCTGTCAGATGCATTTGCTGTCGGGGCACTCCCACTTGATCCACATGCCCATGGACGACCGACATATCACAAAGCTAAGGAAATTCCACCTCCTCGATACAAACAATTTGGCCCAACAACCTTTGTATCCTCGAAAATCCCTCTTCATGAGGAGCTCACTCCAGATATCAACAAATGGTTACATAAGGATGCACCTCAAAGAAATCAAGCACGCCTTGATCACTTTAGCCAAAAGTATCCCCAAGAACATAAGCTCATCACTAACAAATGGAACTATCAAGGTGGTGGTCTAGGACCAGAAGAAAGAGGCATGCAGTGCCCCATCGACGCACACAAGTGGGAATCGAAGTCAGGTCTTGGCTTTGGCATACCCACAACTGGGGGCACCAATGAGAACGGTCACGCTTTTTCAAACATTCACCGTGACCTTGTTGAAATTGAAGACATTCCTGAGGAAGTTGAAAAGAGAGCCTACGACGATATCCTAGACCAAATCTCCCTCGGAGACTCTGTTCTCCAAGAACTATCCATCCACCTCATTGACCTACCACTCGCCCATCCACAACTCATAGATTGGGACCAACCAAGTGTCATACACATCGATGAGTTCACATCAGAGGAGGCACTTCTAAGATTCATGGGAGCTGAAACTCCTCACAAGAAAACAAAGCCAGATTCTGCCTATATCTACAAGCTAGATCCCAAGGGGTATTTTGGAGAAAATCCCCAACCTAGTTCCGATACACCCAAAACTGGAACTAAGGTGAATCTGAGACTAGCTAAGGCAACGAAGAGAACCCCTTAGCAAGAAAATTCAGAGCCACAAGAAGAACATGAGGATTTAGCATTGCCTCCTCAAGATAATCGACCAGAGGTGTCTTCTATTCTAATTGAGGATACTCGAGAAGTCAACATTGGTTCTTCAGAGATCCCCAGACTTGTTCACATTGCTGCATCCCTATCACAAGACCAAGCTGACCTCCTCTTTGAGGTCTTAAGAGAGAATATTGGCCGATTTGCATGGTCATATCAGGACATGCCAGGACTTGATCCAAAGCTTGTAGTTCATCATCTTGCAGTTGATCCAAAGATCAAGCCTGTCAGACAAAAGCTTAGAAAAATGCACCCCAAGGTGGCATTATTGGTCAAAGCTGAATTAGAAAGAATGTTAGCTGCTAAGGTTATCCGACCTATTGACTACTCAGAGTGGATCTCCAACATGGTCCCTATCACTAAACCTTCCGGTGACATCAGAATCTGCACTGATTTTAGAGATCTTAACAAAGCTTGTCCAAAAGATGATTTTCCCTTGCCCAACATAGATATGATTGTAGATCTTACAGCTGGACATGAAATTTTGTCCCTCATGGATGGATTTTCTGGGTATAATCAAATCAAGATTGCAGAAGAGGATCAGCATAAGACAGCATTCACTACCCCTTGGGGAACCTTTTGCTACAACATGATGCCTTTTGGCCTAAAGAATGCTGGGGCTACCTATCAAAGAGCTATGACAGCCATTTTTCATGATCTCATCCATAGAATTTTGGAGGATTATGTGGATGATATCTTGGTCAAGTCTCATACCTTCATGGATCATCTTGCTGACTTGGAGAAAGTCTTTGATAGGTTAGCCAAATATCATCTCATGCTGAATCCCAAGAAATGTGTCTTTGGGGTCACATCTGGCAAGCTTCTAGGCTTCATAGTTTCTAAACGAGGTATAGAGATCGACCCCAAGAAGGTCAGGGCTATCTTAGACATGCCTCCTCCCCAGACACTGCGACAACTTCACTCTCTTCAAGGAAAGCTCCAATCTGTTCGGCGCTTCATCTCCCAGCTTGCAGATAAGTGTACACCATTTTCACATTTACTAAAGAAGGATGAGAACTTCAATTGGGATCCTTTATGTCAGCGCAGCTTCAACCATCTCAAGCAGTATCTCATCAATCCCCCTATCTTGGTTCCACCAATTCCTGGTCGTCCCCTAATTTTGTACATATCGGCAACACCTACTGCTCTAGGGGCACTTCTAGCACAGCTTGATGACTACAAAAGAGAAAGAGCCATCTACTACATCAGTAGAACCCTAGTTGGTTATGAACTCAATTACACTCCTATGGAAAAAGCTTGTTTGGCAGTTGTCTTCTCAACTCAAAAGCTTCGCCATTACATGCTAAGTCATACCATCCAACTAGTCTCCAAGATTGACCCTCTCAAGTATATGCTCTCTAGAACAACACTTACAGGCCGTTTGGCCAAATGGGTTATGCTCCTTAGTGAATTTGACATCCAGTATGTGGATAGAAAGGCAATCAAAGGGCAAGCTATAGCAGATCACCTAGCTGATGCACCTCTAATAGATGCTTATCCGTTGATCACAGAATTTCCAGATGAGCATATCAGTCTAATTGAAGAACAACCCCCATGGAAACTTTATTTTGATGGCTCATACACATCTCATGGATCAGGGGCAGGAATATTGTTGGTCACACCTCAAGGAGATTACATTCCAAAAGCCTTCAAGCTACAATTCTCTAGCACCAACAATATAGCTGAATATGAGGCCCTCATAGCAGGATTAAAGATAGCTGTAGAATGGAACATTGTTGAGCTACAAATCTTTGGCGATTCTCAGCTCATCATCAAGCAAGTCCTAAATGAATATCAAACCAAAGATGAAAAGCTATTACCCTACAAAGAGCTAGTTGATCAGCTAACCCAACATTTTACAAAGCTTCAGTTTACACAAGTGCCTCGAATACAGAACAAAGCAGCAGATGCTATGGCTACTATAGGCTCGCTCTTGGAAATTCCCCAAGCAGCTACACAGTATGAGTTTTTAGTGGAGCAGCTCCTCACACCCGCCTATGCGAATGAGGATTCAAACCGTGTTTGTATCTTGGTTGGTTCCCAATCCCCTTGGTACCATGAGATTCACGCTTACCTTAATGATGGTATCATATCCCCTCACCTCACACGTACCCAACGCTAGAACCTCATCCGAAAATCATCCCGCTATGTTATCATAGCCAATACCCTATATCGTTGGGGTTATCACGATACTCTCTCTCGATGTTTAGACCAAAATGAGGCTGCAATGGTGTTAAAGGAAGTACACTCTGGACTTTGCGGTGCCCACACGAGTGGTATTGTCCTAGCGCGACAAATCCTTAGAGCAGGCTACTATTGGCCTACCATTGAAGAAGACTCCTGTGACTTTGTCATAAAGTGTCTCCCATGTCAGCAGCATGCAAATCTTGTGCACGCTCCAGCACAGGATCTACAGCCTATTGCACCACCTTGGCCTTTCGCTTGTTGGGGCCTTGATCTAGTTGGAACTATCACACCCCTCTCATCTGATGGACATAAATGGATAATAACAGCTACAGACTATTTCACTAAATGGGTGGAAGCAGTCCCCCTAGTCTCAGCTACAGGAGTTCAGGTCTCCAAGTTCATCTTGTACCACATTGTTTGCCGCTTCGGCATCCCATCCACCATCTTCACTGACCACGGAGGTAACTTTGAAAATCTCAACATGGAAGAATTATGCACTTCCCTCCGCATCCATCACCGCTTTTCTAGCCCATATTTCCCACAAGGTAACGGCCAGGCAGAGGCAACTAACAAAACCCTCCTCAAAATTCTAAAGAAAGTTGTCAATGATTCCGGCCGTGATTGGCACCTACAAATAAATCCAGCCCTATGGGCCTATCGAACTTCCTTCCGTACATCCACAGGCACAACTCCATACTCCCTAGTCTATGGTGCCGAAGCAGTACTACCTATAGAGGTTGAACTTCCCTCCTTGCGCATATCTTTGCAAGGGCAAATATCAAATGAAGAATATAGAGTAGCTCGGCTCACCCAGCTAGATCTCTTAGACGAGAAGCGACAACAAGCCTATGATCATCTCACAGTCTATCAAACTCGTCTCAAAAGGAATTTCAACAAGAAGGTGCTTCCACGACACTTTCAGCCAGGTGACATGGTCCTTAAAGAAAACATGAAAGTCCAAGCAGATCGAGAAAAGAAAGGCAAGTTTGAACCTACATGGCTTGGTCCTTATGTTGTCACTGCTTCCTTTGGCTCTGGAGCTTATCAGCTATCTACACCAGAAGGAGAACTCTTGAATGATCCTACTAACATCATTCATCTCAAGAAGTTCTATGCTTGAAGATCCTTGGTATACCAGGCTTTTGAAAAATACAAAAAAAAAAAAATAGTAAAGAGAAACAAGCGTCCAATGGTGAAAACTTGGCAATTCAAGCACCTTGGATAGGTACCTTGGTGAAAACCTGGTAATTCAGGTGCCTTGTGTACTAAAGACTAATCCATTATCTATCACTATCCTATCCCTCATCCATTTACCCACCATCCCATAAGACACACTTTCTTGTTCCCTTGGTGTTCCAACCAAATATCCAAAAATCTGATGAAGCTTGTAAATACCTCCTATACACCTTGTAAAGTTTGTACCAAAGCTTGTATTATACCTTGTAAATCTTGTACCATACCTTGTCTATCCGAATCTTGTCCAAAGTTTGTACCATATTCCAGCCTATAAATAATCTTGTATCCTAACTTGTATACTATCACGTGCACACACAAAACCCCATTTTCACTTAATCTTTTCGCAAACCATCTACCTATCCACCTATCACCTATTATAGACATCCCATCCTTCACAAACATTTCCATCTCACAAAAACTAAAACATGAAAAAACTTGTACATTTGTAACATATCTTGGTCCATCATCTTGTACATCCTCTTTAGCTTAGTACCATTGTATCTATCCAACGTTCGTGTCAGTTCGTCCTTGGTCAACATCTTGCACACATCACACACTTTGGTTAGATATTTCAATGCATCCTTTAGCTAGATTTCCTATCACCAAAGTGTTATCTTTCTTAGTTCAGCTTGCTAGATGCATCACTCATCCAAATCCACCAGCTTAGGTGCTCTCCGATAGGTCCTTGCAGGATTTAGCTTTCCTCATGTCTGATCTTGGTCCGTTAGTACCTCGTCCTACCCATCTCGTTGGCAAACGGTTCTCTTTTGGATTTTCACTTTCTTTTGATTTGGGATCTTCCCTTTTGGGTTTTGAAGTATCTTTTCCAAGCAATCTCCTTGTTCCCTCCTCAAGGTTGCCACGATCTTCCATATCATGGTATGCTGCGAATGGGGCAATTAGAGCGTAAGGTCTTGATCAGGTCTTTCGTTTGTTTTTCTTTTCTGCTTGTGGGTTCTCCAGTGTCGTTTCCACGCTGCTTCCTCTAGGATTCATGTGTGATGCTGGGGCAATCCTTGTGTGTTTGTTTTGAGTTAGTTTGTCAGTCCTTTGGATGGTTGGTGAAAAGGCCTTGATGTTCTTGGTAACCTTGGCAATTAACCAATAGTCCTATAGCAAATCTAGTGCTCAACTACATGGTGGTACTTCTCTTTGAAGTATCCCCCCGCTCAAAAAGCTTCAATGGTTTTCCTTCATCTCCATTATCCCCCATCCATATCCAGCATCCGTCTCTCCTACCCCAGCTGATGCATCAGTATCTCTTTGAATCACTCATCACTCTTAGCTTTATTGATCCACAATCCTAGTCTTAGGGATCCACCAATCCAAATCAACCCACCAAGCCTCATCTTTCGAGATCCACAATCCTAGTCCTAGGGATCTCCGAAACCCATCTTCCGCCAATCTAACTCTTTGAAATCCTGTTGCATCAGCTTTATAATCCCCTCATCCATCTCCCTATCTTGGATTCCTTTTTATAGCACTCTGCTCCTTCATCCTCCACCTTCCCTAAGGTCTTAAGCTTGCTTCCTCTTGTGCATCTGATTCTCCTTAATCATTCTCCCATAGTGAGAGTTTGAGCTAATTCAACCTCTTCTCTTAATCCAATTTGAGTCTCCTTGCTCATCCCAGATTCTTGTATTTTTCAAGAAGCCACCAAGCCTCGCTTTCTCTCCCCGTTGCCTTCTTGAGGGGGCATCTCATAGTCCATTCTCTCCTCTTCTGCTCTAGCCTTGGGCATCTTATTTTCTTATCTTTGATGTCATGCCACTTGCGGCATCACATCAAAGAGGGGCAAAATGTAGACACCTAAAAATCCTTTAGAAAATAAAGTATTTTTATTTTCTGAAAAATTCCTGATGACATCATCATTTATTAATTAATTAATTATTTAATTAATTAATTAATTAATTTTTATGCCATTAAATCCTTTTATCTTAATTAAAAATATTTAATTAAGGAATCCCTCCCAAAAATGTTTAAATCTTATTTAAACATTATTTCCTTATTTATTAATTATTTAATTAATAAATTGACCAAAAATCCTAAAATAAATAAAAAATTTATTTTTTTCCCAAAAGTTGGCCAATTTCCTTATGACCAATAACCTCTTCCAAAATCTTCTAATCCTTCTTTAATTTTGATTAAAGGCTAATCCCATCATTTCCTACCCCTAATCCCAACTCAAAATATTTAATTAAAATTAAATATTAATCCTCATGTTTATTAAAAAAGTTTTAATAAATATCTCCTCAACCCAAACCCTTGAAATAAATAAAACTTTATTTATTTCCTAAAAATCTAATTTATCCTCATCCTAAGAAGTTCTAGACTCTTCTAGAAAGTCTTCATCCTCATCCTAGGAAATTCTAGACTATTCTAGAAAGTCTTTATCCTCCTCCAAAATCTAGACTCTTCTAGAAGATGTCTTTAAACCTAATCCTAATCCCCTCCTAACCTTGTCACATTCCCTAAACATGGGTTAAAACTTACTAACCCAAGCCAAAGTTAACAAATATCTCCTCCTTCACCCACCCTCATTAAATGCCATCCACTTGCCTATCCCTAAGCTAATCCTAAACCATCCTAATCCATCCTCTAATCATTTGCACAAGCCTAAGCAAGCTTAAAACTTTCCTAATCAAGTCCAAGTCGAATTTGCTCTCATCACCCTCAAAATATCTCAACCATAAAACTTTATGAAGTCCACTAGGCCATAAATGACTCTTACAAGCCCTTTTATTGCTCTTACAAGTCATTATGAGGGTCTTTATGAAGATTTTATCCCTTGAGCCTCCTTTGTTGACTCATCCTTCCCCTTTCCTCCATCCTCTCACCATGTGACATGTGTCACTCCTTGATTGGCTATAAGGAAGCACAATCCATGTGCTCTCCTCTCATGCAATCTGAGCCCTCCATAAGCTTTTTCCCATCCTTGCATCTTAGCCCTCAAACCCTCAAGCCTCTTGCCTATAAATTGGATCCTTCCCCTTTGCAAAATAACACAATCCATGAAGTAAAGTTATAATGCTATTTTGAGAGCCAAATCCATACTAAAGCCATATATCCACACCAAAAATCCACAATCATCCATTGAAGCCTTTGGAAGCATATTGAGCATACATCCTATCCATTTAGATAAAGCTACTCAACAAGAGAGCTTCTTATTGAGAGAGTCCATTAATGGCTCATATTCTCAATTGAGAGCTCATCTTAGTCTATCTTGAAGTTTATGAATTTTGTTTAGTTTGTAGAAGCTTTATTTAAATTTGGTTTCTATTAGCATACTAACATTGCTCATATACAGGTTCCCTATCATTAGAAATCAAAGAAACTATGAAATGAAATCATCATATCTTTTAGGAGGATTCTTAATTTGTGTAGATCTTCTAAGAGATGGTTGTGGTATTTCCATAGTTTTCTATATATTTTCTAAATTTGCACCTTCTCCTTCAGAAAGATCTTCTTGCTCTTTTTCTTCTGTAGAAGGATGAGTTTCCAACTGAACTTGTTGATATTGTGGTACTTCTTGTTGCAAATTATTTTCTACAAAATCTGATTTTGTTAGAGAGTATTCATCAAATACTACATCTCTACTAATGATGATTTCATGGGTGGTAGGTGTAATCACCTGAAAATGGTCATCTAGACTATTAGCCCCCTTTTCAACATTTTGGTTAAATTAATTTAATCATTTACCTAGACCAAATTGCTAATAATTAATTTATTTGATTATAACCTATAGTTTGACTATGCTATCCTAAGTTCATTATTTGATTAAAAGAACATGTCCCCTTTTCATTAAATAAAAGACTCCATTCTTCCAACCCACTTAAAGTGCACACATAAAGTCCATTTTCTATTTTGCAATTAAAAGAAAAGGCTTTGTGACTTTTGTCTTATATGACAAGTCAACTTATATTCTATTGGTTGACTTGTGTGTGCACATGGATCACTCCTCTTTTCAAATTCCACCGTTGATCATCCACCATCTTTATCTTGATCTCTACCATCCCTATGACATTAAAAGGGAGAGAGCTTTCCCCCTCAAAGGATCCATCCATCTTTTGAGTATTGTTATGATGCAGGTTTTCTAACAGGTTTCTTTGGAGTTTTGTGGAGAACTTCTATTTCTTGTCTGTATTCTCTCATACCATGGCATTTTAGCTTAGATTTATGTTGCGTGTTAGTTTAGCTTCTATTTTGCAATAATCTATCTCCCATAACTTAATATTTGGATTGTAACACTCTCATAGATGTTTTAGCATAGCTGCATTTTGCATTCTCATCTTAGCTTAGTTTCCATACTTGCATTGCATTCTTGAGGAACTCCTTGAGACATTTTCATTCTTGCATCTTGTCTTTGGAACCTCCCATTGCATGGTTTACTAGCAAGAAGAGTATTCCTAAGGCTCAACACAGAGCTCTTCAAACTTGAAACATACCTTCTTGCACTCCATGGATAGGGAGCTCTAAGCTGGCATTCAAACATTCTGAACTCATGGAATCATTTGGATAGAAGAGTTTAGAGTGTGACACTTTTCGAGTGTACATTTTTGGCACCCACCATGGGGCAGAACATCAGGTTTTGTCCTTTACATCCTTGTTTTAATTACATTTTTTTGCCACTATCTGTACTTTAAAAAGAAAAATTACAGTCGTAGTTTTGGGTGACATTTTCCAGTTTCATACGATAGTTCATAGTATTGTCGTGCGATACTTTTTGTGGAAATAGTGTCGCACTAGTATACTAAAAATTTTCACCTTGTTATAATCAACTTTGTTGCCTGGCTAAAGGTAATATATCACATAAAGAAATTTTGTTTCTCAATAAGTGAAGAAGTGTCATACAATAGCCTTCTAGAAAAAAAAAAAAAAAAAAAAAAAAAACCATCGCCTAACAAAGAGTTGCTTGCTGTTTGAGGTGTTCAGGTTAGTTTTAAGGGTTGTTGGTTGGTTTCTAATTTTTATAGGCTCTTAAACTATTTTACAGAGGTCTACTTGTAGATTTCCCTTTTGTTTTTAAAGCTAACCCATGGTACTAACGGTTGTGGTTGCAGGTTGCCATGTTGAAAACTTGAAACATTGCCTAAAAGACCGCATGCCAAAGCTTCAAATGCATAAGGGCTACTAACCATTGTTTGCAGGGCTGCCCAATGCATAAAAACCCCAAATTGTTTGTTTACTTTTATTCAATGTGTGGCTTATACTAGTTGTTTATCTTTCATAGGCACATTAAAACTTGCAATTGGGGTCCTTTGGCAATAGGAGAGTATGCTCTTCACCCTTGTCGTGAATCAAAAATTCAGACTTGTTTTTGGATTTTTGAAAACAAGGGGTAATTGAGACTTCTTGGCATGCTTGGGGGAAACAATCAAGATAGGAGAGTATTCTCTTCACCCTTGTGGTGAATCAGAAATCTAAACTCTTGAGAGTAGATCCATTTTGTGATAGTTAGGATCCTTTAGTAGGCCTGCTCTCGGACAACCTGAGAGGAACGACCCAAGTGGGGACAAGAAAATTACCTAGCTCTTCCAACCCACTATAAAGTCAAGGCTACCAAAGACACAAAACCTTGGTAGACGTAGTGTTTGTCTTCGCCTAGTGTGATCGCTTATGGGATTTCAACCATAGGGAGGTCACTAGGCAAGAATGCTTAAGGTGCTCTTGTGGTCACGAGGCTTGTTACTCACCACAAGGTAGGGTGTCCTGTAATTGGGAGCAAGAGGAACACTA
This sequence comes from Cupressus sempervirens, assembly GCA_028749045.1. NCBI lineage: Eukaryota > Viridiplantae > Streptophyta > Pinopsida > Cupressales > Cupressaceae > Cupressus > Cupressus sempervirens. The sequence goes on from CM053785.1 coordinate 86,084,859, forward strand.
TGAATGGAAGTGCTTTCCAAACACCCTAGGTTAGTAGCTACCTTATTTTGCTGCTCAACTTCTTGGTGCAAGGATCGATCCTAGTGGACTACCCAGATCACCCCAAGATTTACACTCACCATATGTGTTCCCTTAGTTGTGCATATGGCACTTATATGAAAAATCCAATATCTCTTGTGGGTAACCACTTGGTGTGAGGAAAAGGAGAATCAAGTGTGGGAAAAGTTTTTGAGTAATGAACCATGACTTCTAGGTAGATATTGTTTGATGTGTTCTTGAATGTGCTAGACCTATGGAAATCTTTGGAACATACACATGACGATAGTTCTAGGGATTTCGTTTAAGACCTCACATATACTTGTATCATGCAAGGTTTCTTTATCCCTTGCTTGATTGTTTGAAGAATACTCCATGTGTCACTATCTTGCTTGGAAAGAAATTGCTTTTGAACATCAAACTTGCTATGCTATCAATTATTGTCAAACTTTGTCAACCAAGTCAAAACATCAAGTGCAAACATTTTCTTATGTTGCTTGCTAAGAGGAGTCTCATCATTTGACTTTTCTTTTATATGTCTCTAGTGCTTGAACATGCTTAAAGTGACTCTTTGGTCTTAGTGCTCTTGGTCATTTTTTCTTCATGGTCTATGTCTGCTGGCTAGTTATCCTTTTGTTGAAATGGTTACTTTGATTTCTTGACTACACTCTTGGGTTGGGAAATTTTTTCACTTGTTACCCCACTTTCTCTATCTAATTGGCTATTGGATTCTTGCCTAGCTCTTGACTTGAGTCACTAGTGTCATAAGTAACTCGGACACTTTCTTGAAAAGTCACTTTACTCTATCTTTATTATATTGGCAAGTGAATAATCTACCTCTCTAGTTTGGACATCAATTTATCTTGTGTCATGTTATTAGCTTCCTCTAGTCTCCTTCATGCTTGATTATCTATCTACCACTATGGCATTCAAAGCTTGTGCTATTAAACCTCAGCCAAATCTAGATGATCATGATATCCTCCATACCGCTAAAGAGTTTCAAGATCTATATGCACAATACAAAGAACTAGAAGAGAAAAATGATCTTTCTTACCTTCATCTCTCTAAGCGCATGACAAAAATGAAGTCTAAACTTGAAGAAAGGTTAGAGGAGAAGATTTCATCATTATATGAATCTTCCTTAAGGTCTTTACATGCATGCAAGTCACCCTCTCTAAGGTCATCCTCTTCTTCTAGGTCTACATGCTCTACTTTAGGACATCAATTGTCTTCACCTACAAGATCTAAAGGCCTTTTTAGAGAGCTAGAAAATGATACATCCTTTGAACCTATGCCAAAATTTTATAATAAACCTATCTTTGACCAAGAAAATGATAAAGACATGGATGCATACCATTCACTTGAGAAACAAACAAAGGACTCTAGACATACTTTTGATAGAACTTTTTCTCCCTTGGAAGATTCTTATGATGACACTTTGCAAACACTCCTTGGCACCAAACTCATCACATTACCTAAGTCTAACTCATATGGAAAACCATTCTTGGATATCAGCATAATGAACATAATACTTTAGATTGCATTGAGCTGAAACATAAAATCCAAGATCTTATTGATACCTTTAATGACTCATGTGATGAGGATACTTTTCTTGAGAAAGATCATATTAATGAACCTATGTCTAGTGATGGTTTCCTTGATACCTACACTTTTTCCAACACTCATACACCTCCCAATACTTCAAATATTTCCATCATGGCTCTATCAAATAAAGAAACTAATGCTTTTCATGTACACTATTCCTATCCTTAAGGACTACCTCTAAAAAAAACTCAAGCTAACCTTCACTTGGCTGCAAACCTTTTCCATGCTACTAAGCCTAAAGATCCAAGCACTACTCCACTCACTCTTCATTCTCCTTTGTCCTTAGAAGTGGCTCCTTTTCAAGAGGACTCTCAAAAAGAAAAAGCTACAAATGTAAAAAAAGATCAAGATCAAGCACCCTTTCATCTCCTTCAAAATTTCACCCCTCTGTATCCTATTTCTTTTCCATCCCCCAAGTATGATGAAGATACCACTTCCATTATCTCCCTTGAGCTTACCAAAAATTATGAGAAAAGTTCTCTTCCTATGCTATTCAAAGCTACTTGTCAAGATCAAAGTGTCCCCTCATGTTCTACTTCTCCATATCCACTTAAAAATTGTGCTCAAGCTTCAAGTGCTCCTATTAAAAATGTTGTTCCTATCAAAGATAATCATGAGTCTATTGATGGCTTTGACTATGTTTCTCACTCTAAAGATGTTGATATCCCTTTTCACTATCCATTTGCATCTTCTAAATCTATCCTTGGTCCATATCCATCTAAGCTAAAGCATTCAAACCTTCCATCCATATTGGGGCCTTATGTTCCTCCATCTCCTACATTCACTCCTAGCTCATTCCCTAGCTCTCCTATAATACCTCAAGATCAACAAAGACAGTCATCCTTGATGAATTTTCACCCATATATACATCTAAACTAGTCATGTCATCCTTATTCATCCACAAATCTCAAGTCCTTTGGAAGTGAGAATAAACATAAGAATCCATTGAAAAAGAAAGATCACTATGTCCCATCTAATCGACATGTGAATTCTAAGAAGGAGAATGCACAAAAAAGACCCCAAAGGTTCACTATTAAGAGAGCTAAATCAAAGAAAATGAGGGTTCCTAAATCCATCATTGAAGAAATTCACTCTCACGCACCCAAAGAACAAGGAAAATATAAAACTATGTGGATTCCCAAGTCTCTTTTAAAAGACTTGAATATTGAAAATACTTCAAAGTTGACATTCAAACTTCCAAAGGCTTCCATTCCATCTTCTTCAAAAAATCTTCCTAAAAATATTCCAAAGCCTTCCACTCCACTTTTTTCCAAATCTCTTCTACCACCTCATGCATCTAAACCTCAAGCTATTTCATCCATGATTCCTCCATCATTCCAATACCCTTCAAGGTGTGTGTCAACATTGATCTTGTCCAATATTTTAGCTACACTCATGAAATCCTCTAAAGCTTACACTTACTTTCTATACATGAACTCTTATCCTCAATATATTCTTCCTACTAGAATTTCTCTTTCATCACCCTATCAACATCTTTGAGGATACCTTTCTATGGTCTTTTCTTATCATGACTTATCTTTCCTATAGGAGCACTATCTACATTCAGAAAGCTTGAGCTCTTTCTAAAAATTCAAAAAAGAAGAAGAAAAAATAGAAAAAATGAAAAAAAATGAAAATGTGCCTTGGTGAAAACCACTTCTTATGGCACCTTAGTAGCAAAAGTAAAGAGAAATAAATTTATCCTATGGTGAAAACTACTTCTCGTGGCACCTTGGATAAGTACCATGATAAAAACTTGGCAAATAGGTGTCATGCATAATTCTTCCATCATCCATCTATCCCCTCTTCTCTCTTTGATCTTGACAATGTTGAGCTATCTTTGTATATTTACTATCTTATCCATGAGATTTTCTATTGTGCTCTCCCATTCACTCATAGCCTCTATCTTGAGCTTTATTCTTATTGCTCTATCCCATTACTATCCTATCTAGTTGACCCCTGAGTCTTGATCACAATAAATGAAACATGGTTCTCATAGGTCTCTTGACATGGCTACTCTTTTGGACTACACACTTTATACTATCTCACTTGTTGGCTTCATTGCTTATCCTACATGCTATCTTTCTCATTACTTCCATTGCTTATCCAAAATATGCTTCATATGACTATTTCACCTCTTTCCCTAGCTTGGGTACTCTTGAGGAGTCAGTTCTTGAGGATCACTTTCACTTGCTTCATATTCCTTTCTTATACATCTTTGCTTATCCATTGGCTTGTTTCTCCATCGTGGCTTATACCTTGCTAGACATTGGGAGAAAATGATGTGATCTTGCTTGAGAACTAGTGATCTCTAAATTATTCTAAAAAATCCAAAAAATCATATACGATGCTGAAAAAATCCTAAAAATAAAAAAAAATCCTAAAAAAAGATCATCTTAGTGAAAACCTAGCAATAGGCATTTGATGTATCACCAAAAAAAAAAAAAAATTTAAAAATACAATTTTTTTTTAAAAGTCCTAAAAAAATCTATCAAGTGGTGAAAACCTGAAAACAAGCACTACTTGAAACCCTTGCGCCTATGTCTATCAATCTCAATCATCCACTTCGCTACACATTTCCTAGCTCGGAATTGTTTCTTGTCCTCATCTTGGGGGCACAACTACTTAGCCTATTGAGGTATTCTTGTGCATTAGGGTTTCTTTGACAACTCACAAAACAATATTTCTCAACACTTTCCCCACCTCGACATCAAGTGTTTTTCAACACTTTTCAAATAGTTTACCTATGATCTTTGATGTTGTGATATTTTTCACTATTAGGATCAAGTCTTGAAGAAATGGCCAAGTGACTTACACACACACACTTAAACACTTAAACAACTGAGCTATGCTGATCTTTATCTACTTTGTGTGTTTTCTATGATGATTTCTTTACTATATGTTCCATCCCTAATAGTCTTTCAAGGATGTCATTGACTAGAATACTGGGGGCATGGGGCATGTTTTCTTGATTTCTACTTGTGGGTATACTTTATTTGTCTATAGTGTTTTAAGCATTCATGCTTTTCTTATTTGACACTTTGACTTATAAACGTATCATCCTTGACTATTTTCGCAAGACCACACTCAGGGTTTATTCTGGCACTTATGCCTTGATACAAGTGTAATCTTGCTAAATTAAACTTAGGGAATCTAATCACGTAGTTATCTAGAGTTACATGTCTCTGATGCTTAGATTGAATTTTAACATACCTCTCTTATATCAATCATATTCATATCCTCATAAGTTATACTAGTGATGGTTGTATGATCTCATGATGTCCCTAATAAATGCTCAATGATGAAATTAAGAGTCTAAATGTTATGCACTTCTTGCTAGTAAACCGCTTTGCATATTAGCTTGCATTTTAGGTTCATTTTCTAGCTTAATCTTATATTCTTGCATATGGGGAGAGCTCTCTCTTCATCTTTTTGTGGACATATCGGCTAACTCCTTTAATATATTTCTTTACTTTCTTCTTGTTCATGTCTTTTCACCTTCTTAATCTTTTACTTCATCTCTTTTCTATCCTGTCATCATATTATATAACATTTTGACCTCTTACATAATTTTGATGTCCTGGATTCATTTTTGGGATCAAAATTGAAATTTGAGTTCATCTTGGTAGTCAAAATCACATGCTAAATTTTTACCTCTTTGGTCTAATCTTTGAATCATGATTGAGGCATCTTCATTTATTCACGTCTTCATCATTTCTATGGTTTATATCTACTCAAATTCAACCTTTTCATGTCTAAAATCATCTTTCTACTAGATTTGACCTAATTTTTACATTGTATCCTTCATGGTCAATTCTAGTCAAACTGGGGCATTTTACTAGTCTCTTTAATAGTCATTGTTTGGTTCTAATCATCTATCTATCATCTTGGACATTTCTATATTCTGATTTTCTCATATCTAGCTTGTTTCTAGGTCCCCTTATCTCATTTTTATTTCGATCTCGAGGGGGTAGAAATACTCTATCACTACTTAGGAGCATTTTTTTGATCTTCTCACTTGCTCTCACTCTATTTGCTTTTCTAGGTGTTAACATTCTTCTTGAATTCTAACATTGTTCTCTTCCTAGTGTTCAGTACTACCACTATCAAGCTATACATTTAGGACTTGCTATCTTTTTCTATATTTCGTTCTTATAAATCAGATATCTATATCTATCACCACCTACTTGAATTTCTATTTTCTTTGACATAATGTGTTCCCAGATCGATCATGCATTAGTCAAAGAGGGGAAAATGTAATCACCTAAAACTGGTCATCTAGACTATTAGCTCCCTTTTCAACATTTTGGCTAAATTAATTTAATCATTTACCTAGACCAAATTGCTAATAATCAATTTATTTGATTATAACCTATAGTTTGACTATGGTAGCCTAAGTTCATTATTTGATTAAAAGAACATGTCCCCTTAAATAAAAGACCCCATTCTTCTAACCCACTTGAAGTACACACATAAAGTCCTTTTTCTATTTTGTAATTAAAAGAAAAGGCTTTGTGACTTTTGTCTTATATGACAAGTCAACTTATATTCTATTGGTTGACTTGTGTGTGCACATGGATCACTCCTCTTTTCAAATTCCACCATTGATCATCCACCATCTTCATCTTGATCTCTACCATCTGTATGACTTTAAAAGGGAGAGCTTTCCCCCTCAAAGGATCCATCCATCTTTTGAGTATTGTTATGATGCAGGTTTTCTAACAGGTTTCTTTGGAGCTTTGTGGAGAACTTCTATTTCTTGTCTACATTCTCTCATACCATGGCATTTTAGCTTAGATTTATGTTGCATGTTAGTTTAGCTTCTATTTTGCAATAATCCATCTCACATAGCTTAATATTTGGATTGTAACACTCTCATAGATGTTTTAGCATAGCTGCATTTTGCATTCTCATCTTAGCTTAGTTTCCATACTTGCATTGCATTCTTGAGGAACTCCTTGAGACATTTGCATTCTTGCATCTTGTCTTTAGAACCTCCCATTACATGGTTTACTAGAAAGAAGAGTATTCCTAAGGCTCAACTGAGAGCTCTTCAAACTTGAAACATACCTTCTTGCACTCCATGAATAGGGAGCTCTAAGCTGGCATTCAAACATTTCAAAATGGAATCATTTGGATAGAAGGGTTTAGAGTGTGACACTTTTCGAGTGTATAGTAGGATCCCACAATCTATATCCCTTAACTCTATCACCATAGCCAAAAAAGGAGTATTTCTTGAATTTTGGGTCTAACTTAGAATTCTGATTTTTAGAAGCAAGAGCATAAGCATCACAACCAAATATTTTCAGATCTGAAAAATCACATGAATGACCTGCTCATACCTCTTCAAGAATCTTGCAATCTATTGCAATTGATGGTGACTGATTTACCAGATATCATGCTAAATTAACTACTTCTTTCCATAACTCTTGCTGCAACTTTGCATTACTAAGCATACTTCTTTCTCTCTCTAGAAGACTCCTATTCATGTGTTTAGCAACACCATTTTGTTGAGGAGTGTAAACTGTGGTTTTATGCCTTACAATCCCAGCTTCTTTGCAATAGTTATCAAACTCTAAAGATGTGAACTCACCTCCATTATCTATTCTCAAATACTTGATTGATTTGCCTGTACTCTTTTCAAAAAAAACTCTAAATTGTTTGAATACACCAAACACATCAGCTTTACTTTTAATAAAAAAGACCCATACTTTTCTTGAATAGTCATTTATAAATGTCACAAAATATGACACTCTTCCAAAAGAAACTACAGGAGATGGACTCCAAACATTTGAATGAATATAGTCTAGAATACCTTTGCTTGTATGGCTACCAGATTTAAACTTCTATCTACATTGCTTTCCAAAGACACAATGCTTGCAAAAATTCAAATTCAAATATTTTAAGTTTGGAAGCAACTTATGATTTACCAGTATCTTTAGCCCTTTCTCACTCATATGACCCAATTTTTGATGCCGTAAATGAGTAGATTCATCACTTTCCTTAGAAACCATTGTCACATGATTTACATTTCTACTTCCTTCTAGCCTATAAAGGTTTCCAACTTTTGTAGCCTTCATCACCACTAAAATTCCCTTAGACACTTTAAGAGCTCCACCTTGACAAGAGAATTTATAACCACTAGAATCTAAAAAACACCCAAGGTAATTGAATTCTTTTTTAGTTCTGGTACATGTTTTACCCCTGTTAGTGTCTTTACAATACCATTAAACATCTTGATTCTAATACTCCCAATCCCAACAGTCTTACAAGAAGCATTATTTTGCATAAAAATAACACCTCCATCAATACGTTGGTAAGAAGAAAACAAACTCCTATGTGGACACATGTGATTAGAGGCACCAGAATCTAAAATCCATTCATCTTGACTTTGTAAGATATTACAAACAAATAACACTTCACCAACCGTACCTAAATTTTCCTCAGTTGGACTTGCTTCCTTTTTGGATTCATCATTCTCTTCTTTTCTTTTCCTACAATCTTTTTTGAGATGCCCTACTTTATTGCAATACCAACATTTTCCCTTATTCTTTTTGCCTCTTGATTTGGATTTGGATTTATCTCTCAAACCTTCCCCTTTTTCTATGGAATGACCTCTAGCCACCATTGCTTCTGATGTGGAGGTTTCTATATTAGACTTCCTTTCTACCTCTTTAGAAAACAAAGCTCCCACAAAAAAATCAAATTCAAGAGAATCAGTTACAGTACTAAAATTAATAGAAGTAACTAAGTGATTCCAAGATTCAAGCAAAGAACATAACAATGTAACTACTTAGTCTTTATCATCGATTTTTACATCCATACTACCCAATTGACAAATTAGAGTATTGAGAACATTTAAATGATCAGTAATTTTTATACCTTCCTTCATTCGTAGGCTATACAATTGCCTCTTCAAGTAGATTCAATTTGTCAAGGATTTTGTTATATAAAGAATCTCAATTCTACTCCATAAACTACTCCATAAACATGCAATTGTATCTTCTTCAACAATATTAAAAAGAACCTCATCTGTCAAACACAACTGGATTGTTCTTAGGGCTCTCATATCCAAATCTTCCCAATTATCCTTTGTCATATTTGTCGATTTCTTTAACTTTCTAGCTAATGCCTTATGTAATCCTTGCTACACTAACAAGTCATGTATCTTGAGCTTCCATAGCTCGAAGTTGTTTTTTCCATTAAATTTCTCCACCTCGAATCTTGCATTTGAAACCTTTTCCATTTGATGCTGCAAAAAAATCAACACCAAATTCTAACACAACTACTGTAAAAAATAAATTACTCTAATACCACTTGTTATGGAAGTGGAAGCATTAACCAGAAACAATATACTTTATAACACAAGTTAGATGCAAACAACCAATAAGAGAAATAAATAACAATAACAAAAGAAATGAAAATACATAGATATGCATGGTAAAACCTTGACAATATGTCAAGGAAACATCCATTGGGCAAGTATTTGTATTCTTATTTCTTAGAAGAAACTCATTACATCTCCAACTTCACATTTGTTGCTGCAATATTTCTATTTAGACATTGTTTTGTTATGCCTTCACAAAGAAGAAAGATATATAACCTCTTGAAGATAAGAGAAAAACTTATCAACATAGAATAAAACTCGATTTATTGCTCAAAAACTTAAAGTTCCTTTTGAAGATAAAAACTATTCTTTTTCTAAAATAGGAAAAAAGATTGCTTTCACAATCTTTTTTTTTTTTTGGATTTCTTTAGTTGTTGTCATTATCTAACAAAACTTTGTGAATGGAGAATCACAAAATTCTTGAAAGAGGGCAACCAAAAAATCTCAACCATTTGCAATATCTATAATTTGGAGATTGTTTTGCAATATAGAGGTTTCAAATATAGAGAAATTTACATGATATTGGTCTCAACATTTCAATTTAGGGTTAAATATTTTCTATTTCAAAGCCCAGTTCACTTTTTATGTCTCGATCTATTAATTTTCTTGTAGTACCCGGATACAAACACTAGTCAACACTGACTCCTAAATGTACTATTGAATGGCTTGTGTCTAAATTTTTATTGGGCTTAATTCATTGAAGGGAAATATTAGAGGGTCATGTGGTGCCTTAGGTAATGGAAGTTGTGGATCATTGGGGTTTTATTTAGGGTGGCTTGGGAGAAGCCAAAAAATTATAGAAAAACATAAATCATTTTCTTTTCAACAATTTTGTTTGTTATTGATTATTGGAATATATATTTTAAAGGAAATGTGATGCTATTACTATGATTTGTTGTTGATTTTCCATGGTCAATATGTGATTTGGAGAATATGGACATTGCAAAATGCTCCAATTATTATGCCCTCTTTTTTGTGCTTGAAAGGAAATCTTGCAGAAATAGCATGCATACCCCTTGAAACCACAAAATCTGTCCAAAAACACCATGAGATATATCGTAAGAACATTGTAATCCTCGACACATTTGAGCAAGACAATTTGCGGCACCAATCTTTTTGGGATGGGTTCTTGGAAGCACTAATTTGCAACAAAAATACAATAAGAACTAAGTTTCTCATGTGACAACTACCATGAAGGGAGTCATTGGATACCTAAGATTGGGGGTAATTCTCTACTTATTTTCATTTTGTATAATTTTTAATTTTAAACATGCAATTTTTTTATTTCCTATGTTTTGATGCCTTATTCTTCTATGGTATAGATATTTCAAGAAAATTATCCTAACCAAGAAGATGATAATAATTCAATACAACCACTAACATTTGTCTCCAAGGGTTTTCTTTTTCTAGGAAAGACTTAAATAGTTTTTTAGTAGAACAATTTGTAGGTTTGTGCCAAATAGAGAACCCAAATGGGGATATTGTAAGGAAACTTACAATAAATAATATAACAATTTCCACATAACCCATAATAATCTAAAATATATATGCAATTAAAATCCACATGCAAGAGAATAGATAACATACCCACAAAATGTGACACAAGATATACCCTAGGAAACTCTCATTGAGGAAAAAATCCAACCTCCAAAAGCATCCATCACCATGTATTATTCGAAAAAAATACCATTGTAATACAACCATTGAAGCCTTCAAATCCATAGCCACAACCAAGAAATCCATGTGAACAAGCATGAATCCACACATCCCATGCCATGCTTCCAACCTCACAAATGCTCCCTTGGATAACTTGTCAAGCCTTGTCCCACTCGAATCTTGCCCTTTTTGCCTTCTATCTTCTCTCACCAAGAACTACCCTTGTGGTTGCTTATATAGTAGCAAGTCTTACAAAACCACCAAGTGGTATTACATAAACCATGTGCTAACTAACCCCTTGACCCCACAATAATATTGGAAATTTAATTCCTTTTCCCCAATATTAAATAATTACATGAAATATTATCACAATGTTACAATACAAATCATCAAGTATATCCTATGAGAATTTTTACATGTTGCATGCCCATCTAGGTGCTCCTAGATACAACACTACATAATAAAATAAAAATAATATAATATAGAAACATTATGCAATGTGTGAAACACACATAATCTCAACAATCTCCCACTTGTTGTATACATTGCATAGGGTCAATCTGTAGCCACATAAATGAATATGGAATAAATCCCTCCTAGCACATCCACCATCATGGATCAAAGTATACAAAGTGCTCCATCCTGGTACCCACAAAATAATCAAATTATCCAGCCTCTCAAACATGAATGATCTCACCTCCTATTATGCCATTGCTATTGATCATACATAGAAGCCATCCAAAGAGAAAGCCAACCAACCTGTCGCATTAGAAGATTATAAAATCCTGTACAAACTAAAATGCCAAGCACAAAAAACCTAATTGAAAGGTAATTACATATATTCATAGTTGTAAAAATATCCATAGTTAAAATAACACCCAAAACAAGTGCCAAACCCATCCAACTATCCATACCTCCAAAGGTATACCAAGTGAATCTTACATCATCAACATATCGAATCTATAACCTGCAATCACAAGCCTCAAAAGCAATACCTACCACATATATACCAAGAAGCTCCCATTAAAAAAGATAATGTCAAATCTATAACCAATCCACTCATAGCATCTCAAAAAATTGAATCCATGTAGTCTCAAGGACATCCACAACACCTAAACTAATAACTTGCAAGAACAACTCTCATAAAAAATCTCCAACAGTCTCCCAAGCTCTCTACAACTAGTAGAGGAAAGAGATAAAGGAATAACCATGTAATCTCTCACATGACATGCATGAGCACAAACTTGTGATCACAATCTCCAACCAATCTCAAAGCTAATGTAAGAAAAATTGAATATCCTACAAGATAACCAAGACCAGAGTGAAACCATGCAAATCATAACCAGTATCATGTCCTTCTATACACACCTTTAGATGTAAATTGTGCAAGTATGATCTCCTTTATAAAAACCCAAAAAGAAGCCACAAAAACATCAAAACCATTCCATGTAACTAATCATGGATGTAAGCCTTTCACAAGAAGATCAAACTCATAAACCATTACTAAATCAAGGAATAACCATTCCTAGTCCAAGGAATATGTCCAATATAAAACCATCTTCTAAACTCAACCAACATAACAAAATATGCAAATGGAGATGACCAATGCTAAACCATCTCTCATATGTACCCTCTAGAACTAACTCATGTACTATAATTCAAGATCCATATTCATGAAAGACAAGCATAAACATAATGCACTTGAGAGAAACAATGGCCTATACCTCTCAATTAGTAAACTATTGAGTAGACCGAGAGTGGGGAATGAGAATTCTTATTAAGATATCAAAGTATCCAACCAAGACTCATCTAAGAACAATATCCTCTCAAATCCATATCAGATGAATGCCCCCTGGACTCTCCTGCCAAAACCATCAACTATCCCAAAAAATACTTCTCTAATCCAAGAGAAATCAACATCACCACCATCTCTAAGTATCCATGAGCACTTGTAACCAATCAATCCATGTAAACTCCAAATAAAACATAGAAATATATCATGAAGTATCCAACTTATGATCAATGTACTCAATACCAAGAAACTAAACCAAGACAGATATCAAATTCCAACCATGGCCTCAGGAACATAAACATGACAACATGATCTAACCATCTCAACCAAAGAGATAACATGCTCCATAAGAACATACTATAAAATATCACAACTCTAAATGTGTATCAAGAGTATACCATGATATAATAAAGAAACCATCTAAATACCAAGGATAACATGTTAAATGAAAGCATAAACCACACCTTTACCAAGAACCCCATTGGTCCTCAAGATGCAACCATCTCCACACACCATGAAGATAACCAAGAACTCTAGGAGTCCTCAAGATCTAACAATATTTACACACCTTGAAGATAACCAAGTGCACCATGAAAATGTCAAATATGCTTCTGTAGCAACAAGATCTACGACAAATCTCCAACATTTGTAAACACTCAATAAATATATCAATTGAAAAGAATTCCCACTCAACCATGTTACAGATTCACCTATGGCATCATAAACTCCATATCTACACTTAAACAACCAAAGTGTCGCTATCAAGTGAAACCAAGATCTAAAAACCCAAGACGATACAAACCAAACTAGGAACTAATCCTGCACTGTCACCTCATCACTATCACAAGCTCCCACTGAATCATGTATCTAAGTTATCAATGAAATCATGATGAAAAAACCATCCTCTAACCATGAGAATCAACCAAGGAGTCAAACCATGAAAGAACTCAAAGTGCACATCATGAGCTCCTTAAAAAAAAAAAAAAACTGTGATTATTAACTATGAAGATGTACCACCATAATAAAATTAAGAATCCAAACCAATGAACACAAAGGATCTACTGATATATCCAATCATGTCATGCCAAAATCCATGTGACTATGATCACATCCATGAATTGAGCAACTAACTCTTAATATGTCCAACCTGTTAGCATAAAATAGTCAACCATAATCCTCCACCATGATTGTACTTGGTAACAACATCTCATCCATTCTACACGAAGAATAATTAGCAAATAATATGACTTAGGGCATAGACAACCCAAATCCAAGCCACCAATCTAAATATGCATCAATAATGAAAGATCAATGGGCAAAGACAACCCATAACCAAGCTATAAATGCAACTTGTAAATATAGACTGCTTACAACACTACACAACTTGTAGACCCAACAAGTCATCATACATATCCAAACTAAAAACTAATAACCATATCATTATGAGACCAAATTGAAATATGAACTACATATACAATGACATCAAATCTTAAATCTTCAAACATACAATGTCATAAACTCACAATGCTACCATAGTCAATATACATCATAAACTATTCAAATTAATATACACCAAATAAACCATGCCAAACTTACACTAAATTTGAATAAATGTGTAGATCTTTTCAAGATCTTTCTATTGACTACTCAAAGTCCAAAATCTGACTTATTATACCCAAGTTATACCCTAGTCTGTGCTCAAAATAAATAACATTTGACTTTAGGGCTCTTAAAACCTGACAAAATGTCAAAATCATAGAACCAAACCTACACCAAGTTGTAGTGCTTTGAATTACCTTTCCAATGCCTTTAAGAAGCTTGAAATATGATATCCTAAGAGAAAATTATGGCCATTTTACCAAGATAGTCCTTTTACCATTTACAATGTGATTTTTTTTTTTGTGAAAAAAATTTTAGACGGGATTAAATTTGACAACCATCATAGGATAAAACTAAAAAACCCTTTCATCTACTCTGAACATGGCCAAACTAGGGCATATTATATGTCAAAATTTATGGAAACATCGACCTAGATCCTATGGTGAGGTTTTTTTACCTAGGAGGTCATTTTTGCAAGCTCCCCCTAAAATCCTCATTTAAATGAAACATCCAAAAAATCCTTTTCTCCAACAATTTCACATGCCCAAAAATCTACCAACATTCCATCATAATAGGAAACCCAAAACCGTCAGATCTACAATAAACAACTTACAAAATCCATATATCTTGTCCTTTCTTTTATCCTCTCATGCATTTCCATGGATTGAATCTAGGGTTACAACAATAAAATCATAGCTCTGATACCACTTGTAAAGAAATTTGCAATAAAGAATATAAAAATTTCCACATAAGCCATAATAGATCTAATATATATATGTAATTAAAATCCACATGCAAGAGAATAGACAACATACCCACAAAATGTGACATAAGATATACCCTAGGAAACCCTCATTTAGGAAAAAAACCTAGCCTCCAAAATAATCAATCACCATGTATTATTAAACAAAAATACCATTGTAATACAAGTTCTGTTGAAACCTTCAAATCCATAGCCACAACCAAGAAATCCATGTGAACAAGCATGAATCCACACATCCCATGCCATACTTCCAATGTTCACAAATGCTCCCTTGACTAACCTATCAAGCCTTTCCCCACTCGACTCTTGCCCTTTTGCCTTTTGTCTTCTATCACCAACAACTACCCTTGTGGCTACTTATATAGTAACAAGTCTCACAAAACCACAAAGTGGTATTACATAAACCATGTGTTACCTAACCCCTTGACCCCACATTAATATTGGAAATTTAATTCTTTTTTTCCAATATTAAATAATTACATGAGATATTATCATAATGTTCCAATACAACTCATCAAGTATATCCCATGGGAATATTTACATGTTGCATGTCCATCTAGGTGATCCTAGATACAACATTACATAATAAAATAAAAATAATACAATATAGCAACATTATACAATGTGTGCAACACACATAATCTCAATAGATATTATAGTCTACATAACCACTATATGATCTCCAAGCTAGGAAATGAAGATCGTAGAATATTGAAAAACATTCAAAATGCATAACAAAGGAAAGCAAAATGGTTGTAGAGTTACAGATGGAAGTGGGTATCCAGCAAACATCTTTGGGTTCCAATAATACACAACTAAAGGAAAAAAAGTGTTGATGTGTGTTTTATGACCCACCAAACAATAGAAAAAAATATCAAACTATCTTATCCACTCTTGAATAAAGTCTCATGTATGCTAAGATTGCTAGAAGATCATATGATACTTCAAGGTTCCTTTAATGCCAGGTCTTGACTATGGATAAGATCGGTGGTTGATATGATTTTTTGATGATCAAAAGGGGTCTTATATGTTTATTCAGATTCATTTCAAGCCATATTGGATGTGGGAGCTGGGTATGTGCAGGATCATGGTGTGCCAAAAAGTGAAAAATATGTAGTTCTGAAATGCCTCAAAGAATTTCAAAATCTATTCCAACTTTTTTCCCACCCATCCTGATACTAAATGAAAAAAATTAATACCTTTATAATTCCTACTATATCTTTCGATACCAACCTTATATGGTCATCTTTAAAACATCTTGAAAATGTGTTTTTGGCATGTTTTTATGTGTTTTTTACTTCAAGCATGTAGCTGACGACTTTTTTTTAACCAAAATTTGATGTAATGAAAAGAGTTTCTTAAGAATGTTATTATCTTTTCATAAATGTAAGGTTTGTCAAATTATGAGTTGAGTAAGTAATTATTACTTATTTTCTAATGGAGTTAGCTACAAAGTGCTGATTGACATACTGGTTGAAAAATAGCTATAACTTTCAAACCATATAAGATTTGTGAAATCAAAAAGATGCATCACATTATATGCTTTGACTAGTATAAGAAAAAAAAAAAAACTTAATTTTGATTTTTTTTGAACTAGTTAAGGTGGTCAGACAGGGGAGTTTTCTTAATTCTGAAAATAGTATAGTAGAAAATTCATAATTAATTATTTATTTGGAATAAAAATTCCCAAAAAGATGTGTCACATCTAGGCATGAGTCTACTTTTTATATATAAAATTATATTTAAAAATATTATCATTTGATTATGATTAAGGTGGTCAGACATACACCTACTTTTCATTTTCGCCCTGAAATTTTTGTAGTATCGCATTAAAATCCAAAATTTTGACCAATCAAATATTTTTTTCTCTAGATAAGGCCTTATAGTTTAGAAACTAGATTCAATTTCCTATAGATTATTTTCTTACAACTTTTTGATATAAAGTCCAAAACCACTTTAAAATTATGTGTCAAGTTGACATAACCCTAATTTGCTAGTTTTTCACTGCCACTTAAGGCCATAGTTTGGTACACCATGATCCTGCACATACCCAGCTATCTTAAGGTTTTGTACTAAAATACTTTTGGAGTTTTCAAAAAATATGTAGAATTTAAATAGGATAGTGTTCAGGAATTCTATTCTAATCCTAAGGGTAGTGATGACAATAAATAGTACTCTAGTGGACAAATTTCTCAAATTATTGAGCTCTGCTTTGCCAAGTTATACTACAACTATGCGTGAATTGGTGCAATCTTGAAGGGTTATGCCAAATATTTTCATACCACCACATATGCCATCATAAAGAAAAATGTATATGAATGATATAAGTTAATCATATGCATGGAAGGGGTCAAGGATAACTTTATAGAATGAGTTACAATCACTAAAGCTTCAAAAATATGAAACACATAAATTCATCAATACACCATCATATTCTTCATTATAATCACCAGACATTAACTAGGCTAAACTTAATCTAATTGAAGATATTTAAGAGAACAAGAAAGCACTAAAACACATCAAGTATTCATCAAGTTCTAATGAAAAATTTATTATCTCAGTAGCTCGTAGCAATAATCTCATAAAAATACCCCTTTTACAAATGAGAGGTGAGGCCTTTATATAGGTCCTCATTTACAATAGGTGGCCCAGATGATCACAATGATTGATGGCCAAGATCATGCCACATCATCCCTAATTAGGGTTAGGGAAAAGAAAAGGAATCTACATTAATGCAACAAGGAATCCACTAGTATAGGGGGTAATAAATGCTCACTATGCATGCTAGTTTAAGAAGGGAGTAGGGTGTAATAAATGACCACTAACAACACCCACTATGCATTAAATGCATCTATCTTTGATTCCCCAACACAAAGGCACAAAATTGATCCAACATTATTTCCAACTGCTCTGTATTGATGCTTGGTGTAGATTCTTGCTTGAATTCCAAAACTACAATTGCTCTTTCTACTTTTTCCAAGCTTTCATCCTAATCTAGTAGCAAGTCCTTAGTAGTGTGAATTGTATTCAAGAAGATGGAGAAGTTCTCAAAATCATCTCTTTCATAGACATTCATTTGAAAGAATTCCTCTAACTTGACTTTTAGATTATCAGTTGTCATTTCTTCTTCCACCAATATCTGCGATAACAAGGATGCAACTACATAGGATATTCCCTGCTTGATGTTGTCAACAATATTCTTCCATTGAGTGGATTCCTTGGTGAAGCTCTCAAACATTTCCTTAATTATGATCATGACTACACTGTACCATTGAATAAAATCATAGACATCCCCCTCCCTGATCACTTGACCATCGATCAATTCTTTCTTTGGGGTCTCCATCAGATTCTGAATGTTGGCAATCACCTCATCTTGGTAAATATGCTCATCCACCCATGATTCCTCCATGTACTAAATCCTATAGAGTGTAGCTAATGCCTTACTGTGCACTTGCACTAATTCTTCTACATGTTTGAAGGATTCCTCCTAAATTCTTTTGACCCAAACTTTTGCACTTTGAGCAATATGTTTGATCCTGTCAATGTCACCTACCACTTCAATGGAAACACCTATTGGATGGAAAAATGATGGACCTTCTTCTCTTATTGGATGAGGCAAGCCATTAATGTATTGAAATAAGGCCCTAATTTCTCTTTTCTATTTTTCATACCCTTCTTCCACTTTCTTCAACCTATCCTTCAAAGCCTATGTAGAGTCATCAAATTCTTCTAATAGTTTATCTTGGGAGGCCCAACCAAGATTTATTTTTGTAACATGGTATTCATCTAGAGTAGTCTAATTCTTTCCTTTGTCAACCATGGGAGTCACAATCTGCAAGATTCTAGACCCTAATTCTCCTTTGATGAATTTAGTATATCTTCTTACTTTCCCTTGCTCTTAGATTGGTTTTCGTGGTAAAAAAATTCTTGTAATTCAATTATTGGATCAACTCTTCTTTTGCTAACTCAATTGAATTCATTGCTTCAACCATTCTAGAATGGGTATACTTTGGTCCCCTAGAACCACCAATTTCTTTTTCCTTTGGATTTCTCAAATGTCAATCTCCTCTTTAGCTCCTGGACTATCCACTATTACTTCAAGAACTATGGCTTCAACATTTGGAAGATGTATTGCTTTTTTTGGAGCCTCTTCCTCTAGTGGACCATCTCCATCATTCATCATTTTTCTCTCCAAGATTGTAGCAATAGTTTTCTCTGTAGCGATATCTTTATCTCTCCCTCTTTCTTACATGGATTTTTCATAGGCATTTATACTTAGTATATCAAGAATTGGCCTATACAAATTTTCTTCTCAATCAAATCTCCTTATGCTTGTCCTTACATCATACCTTTCAAATGTTTATATCTCTTGAACACTTGAAGTGTGACTTAGAGAAGAGGGAGCATTTCCAAGTTTCTACTTCTTATTTTGAGGCTCCTAGATGACTTCCTCAATCCTAGGATGCTTCTCTTAAGATACCTCTTTCTCTTTATTGGTTCCTACACCCTCAGAGGGAGTTCCTCTTTCCTGAACAATCCCTTCAAATATCTATCTTGATCTTTCATCCCTAAGTGGTCTATGACAAAGAAACCTATATGTGAATTCATTAGCTTGTGCAACTAATTTTTCAAGCTTATGCTCAATCCACCATTTTGTAAAATCCAAGAATGGCTTTGAAAGAGCTTCCAGATCTATAACCTCTTTCCTCTTCTAATCATGTGGTTGAGCTATCATTTCTAGATTAAATCCATTTTGCATCACATTTGGATCCTCCTCCATTTGATTGGGAACCCTAAATATGTTACATGTTCTGATAATATTCAACAGCAATCTTGAATGCATCTTCTTTCTAATCTCATTTTCATCTTCCACATTTGCCCAACAGTCTTCAAGGTGAACTTTGTGTTGCTACTTTGATCCTCCTATTGATGAGATCTTTTTGTAAGGATCAAAATAATTCTTTTTCAGATAAAGTGGAAGACAAAAGAAGTGGAGCTCATCTAATGATCTCTCTGCATCCTTTAGACATGTGCTTACCTTAGTTTTTCCTTCTCTTATGGAAATTGGAAATTGTAATCCCAACTTCTTCTTCCCTTTTTGAATCTTGTCATAGGATGTAAGTTGTAAAGTAAGCTCTAACAAGACCATCTTGTCCATTGGGTACCTGGGAAGCTTGTATGGCTCCATGGAGAATTCTTGAACTTGGATGTATGAAAAGGTGGGAAACTGAATGAACTAGGCACCATAATTTTTGACCAACTTCATTGCACCCATTGACAATCTCATATGTATCCTCTTTTTTAGTGTTATTACTATGCACATGGAAAATGTATCATTAACCCTCATCTAATCATCCTTTGAATATAAATACAACTACAGGTAGCATTCATGGACTTTGAGGTGTTGGGTTCTACTTCTAATTGGTCCTTTGCTTTGTAGTTCATCATAATTCATTGTCTCTACTAGCATGTAGATGAAATATGAGATCATGTAAAATTTCCTTGTATGCTCTAGATTCATCAACTATTCATTCAAATTATCACTTATGAGCCCAACCCAATCTATTTTTTCACCTTCCTCCATCACCTACTCAAAAGAATACCGTATACAAGATTCAGATCTATAAGAATGAGGCATGCCAAATATGCAACTCAACATCATGATCATGTCACTATATTTTCTCTACAAGTCAAGCCATACTATTTCCTTAGGAATCTTGGAATGATGTGATCTATTCTTTTCAACCATCTTTTGTTGATCATTTCTTCATAGAAATAGACTCCAGAGGTGTAGATTCTAAGTGCATTCTCCTATGTCTTTGTGACCATCCTTGGGTGAGAAGGAATCCTAAATTTTTCAAAAATGGATGTTGGAGAATAATCTACCAAAATGTTTTGTTCAAAATCCCTAATGGTTCTATCCCTACGACTGTAGTGTTTGGTACATTCCATAAATAATTTTGGATGCTGAAAAGGAGGGAAACTAGCCACAACAACAATTCCACCTCTCACAATTCTTGTGGCTAGGTGTGTTGGGTGATGGTCATTGTATCCAAGTATTCTCTAGTTAAAATCTTTCAAATCAAGGCCACTGAGGCTTGTATCTCCAATTTTTGCCCACTTTGACATATTTTTGGATTCAGGATAGAATCCTCTTCTTTCATTCTTTATCAATTGTCTGCACATTTCTCCTATTCCCCTAGGTTCTACCATTCTTCTTTCTTGCAAAATATAAAATATCCACATATAAGACTATGTAAAGAAAGCATAAAAAGACAATATAACTTGTCCAAAAGACAAAGATTTTGGATTTTCACAAAAATTTCCACATTCCTCTCGAGATTCACTTTTCAATATTTCCACAAGAAACATCTAATTTTCCTCAACTCACTAAAAAGGTTCCTTTTTGATAAAATTTAAAATCCTCTGTCATGAATTTCTAGAAAAATCCTCAACAATTTTAGAAATTTCCCCAAAAATATTATTTTTGAACTCTTTGAATTTCACTCCTATTCTCAATTTGCTCTTCAAATTTCTATGTGAGAAGGAATGAATGAAAGGGTTTCCTATATAAATCATCCCTCAAAAAAATGCCTTTAAAGTTGTAGGCTAAAATTAGGTAGTTTCTTTACTTAGCCATCAAGGTTTCCATCTTTTGTGCCACTTGTCACTTTTTACTATTTGTTTCAAAAAGTTGCCACTATTGATGCTTTTAGCTTCTGGATGAAACCAAGTATTCATTTATCCCATTTTGATTTTTTAAAACTTTTTTAAAAATTAAATATCAATTAAAATAAATATTGAATTAATTTCCATGTTTTAATGAAATAATCAAATTTCTTCCCAACTTTTCTCCAATATTTATTTTTTGGATTATTATTTAAAACAACCAAATTAAATATCAATAAAATTAATATTTAATTTTCCATATAGATCCAAAAAATCTCCTTGAAAGAAAATTGTTTTTGCTTTTTTTCAAAAATCCAACTTTTCCATTTATGAAGAATTTTCATTCTTTATCTTTTTTTATTTCAATTGATTTTCTTTTTAGGTTTGGGATTTTTCTCAAATTTTCCAAATATTTCAAATTTTCATGATTTTTCACACTTTTGGGATTTTTCGTGAGATTTGGGATTTTCATCCTCGAGAATTTTGAATTTTAAAACTTTTCCCAAAGCTTGATCATTTGGATTCCAAACTTCTTTTCTCTTCCCTTTGGAATTTTTAGGATGTCTTGGATTTTTGGATTTTCCAAATTTCACAATTTTTTCACTAATTTTTTTTGAACTTTTCAGAAACTTGGGTGATTTTTTGTAAAAAAAATATTTTTTTCACTTGACAATTTTTTTTTGGATATTTCACATCTATTATCATGGAAAATCCATGAAGTGCATTGGTATGCATGCAAGGGAAATAAGAGTGTCTTAGATTCCTTTGTTTGGATAAAATCCTTTGTAATAGGAAAAATGCAATCCATGATTTGTTGAAAGTGTGGTTTTAAGGCAGCTATAAATAGCCATTATGTGGGAAACAATTCACTACATCACCAAAAATGTGCTCTGTGAATGGTGGAGAGTGCAATTTTCATCAAGTGAAGGATTTTTCCCTTTGGAGAACATTCCAACACAAGCATCAACCTCCACTCCAAGGTTTTTGGAGAGTGCATTTTTCTTTGCCCGTGGATAATTGGAATTGACTATTCCCATTGGTGGGTTGATTTGTGCTCCACCAAATTAGAGAATCCATTGTAGAGGCTTATCTTTGATAAGGAAAGGGGGTCCCAGGCATGGGCGATGGTGACTCTTGGTCATCATAACAAGGACCCAAAGAGATTACTAGAAAATTAATCCTTTGTTTATGAATACAAGAGTACTAGGGTTCACATTTCATGCCCACATCAAAACCCTGATAAAATTTATTATAAGGAAAAAATATGGGAGAAAAGAAAGGGTCTCAAAGAATGTTAAAGATTTTTCTTTTACAATTATGGAAGAATGATTACATAGAATGATTTCCATGAATTCCTCAAGGTTTTTCTATGATCACTTTTGTGCAAAAATTTTCAAATTGTGGAATTTTATACAAGAAAAATCATAAACAATAATCCTAATTTATGCATGAATGTTGAGCTAGAAACAACACAAGGTTGTAGGTCTATTATTAAGAAATCTTCCAGCTGTGAAATTTCCTCTATAATGTAGGAATTTTTTTGTTAGATAATGTATTTAATTCCATAATGATAATCCTCCCTCTAGAAAACATCAAAAATATTTCTCATTTTTTTTGGAAAATAATATATATTTTCTTCATTTCCTTTTTGGCTCTTAGCAAATAGAAATTACAACAAATAGTCTCATTTAAGTTAGGAAAATATGAAAAAAATAAGAAGTCTTAAGAAATCTAAAGTATTTCTATAGTATTTATATAAATTTAAAGCCTCCTTAAGCAAAATTTAGCACTTAATGGTTCCATTTCTAACCTACCTTCAACAAGAACTAACAGTTATTGATAGCAATTTCTTATATTTTGTGTTAGTTTTTTAAATTCCTAGTGACCTAAATGATAATGGAGTTCATTGTTGATTACAATATTTTAAAAGAGAGTGGATAGTTTTCCAACCACTTGATTATGATTTCATTGTACTTCCAATATTAAGAGTTTGGTTTTATATTAATAATCAAAATTATAACTTTTGTTAATAGGTTTTTTTTGTTTTAGGAATGAAGTTGAAAGGATCTTAATGATACTATTAAAAATTAAGTCTTGGTTGGTATAAGTTCGAACATTGAAATAATATTCAAGAGAAATTGGGTAGAATAGATACTCTCAAATCCTTGGATCTTAATTAAAGAGATTCAATCCAAGGCTCATGCTTCCATTGGATAGTTAAAATGATTTTGTCGATGAATTCTATAAAAAACAGCAACTCTATTCTATAATAATTCTTTTGTATTATTTTTTTTTCAGTTATGCTAAGAATCATAAAAGTGGGGAACAATGGAATTGCTCAACATCTTTACTCTACACTTTCACATTCTTGATTTTCTACTTCCTAGGCCATGGGAGCCATGACTACAACTAGGGGGTTTCCTAGAGATTTCAAGGGGGCTCAAGATAATCTCAATTTGGGTGGGCTTCCCATTGGTAACTCTTTCACCCCTCTTTTAGTAGAGAAAAAAACACTCTCAAAATTGATCTAAGAAGATATGAGATGAAAAACCCTAATCAACAGTCTTCTCTTATGGGTGATTTCTTTAGATCCAAAATGAGGAAACTAAATAGCCCCTCATCCTTTTCAAATTAGGATGGTAGGTTTGAGGCATTAGGAGGGCATGGGTTTGAAGGCCATAGAATGAGAGTTACTTAGAAGGAGAAATAATGAATTCTTCTTGTTGTAATTTCCCCTCTAGTTATGTGAGCTAATAAGATTCCTCTAGTGAAACCCCCACCTTGTGATCCTTCAACTGATTCCCCCCCCCTCAACCTTCCCCTCCCCTAGTTTTGTAGGCTCATAAGAATTCTCAATCACAGACACATGTCATTTTGTCACCAAAGTCTCCTCGCAAAGATCTTGCTTTGGTGGCTACAAAAGAACCCTACTCCTCATCTGTAGGGTTACAAACCCTAATTATTACTAATGTCTTCTTAGAAGGCCTTTGAGATTATTGTAAATCTAATTTCCTCTTTGTTAGATGGTATGGGAAAGCTTCTTTGAGTGCGAAAATTATGAAGTGGTTGAAGGAATCTTTTTGTGATCAAGTATTTCTTCCCTTGGTTAGGATGTTTTGATCTTAGACTTCAAAAGAGCAATCTTTGAAAAAAATTGCTTCATGATAACCCTATTTCTTTTAAAGCCATCACCTCAAATTCCTTCGATGGGCTCCAAATTTTGATCCATTATTTTTAATAATGTTAAAGTTTTGAAGTGGACTTTGATTAAAAATATTTTTTGGTTGAGCTTCTCTACAATCATATTTTGAAAAGGATAGCTGATATTTAAGGAAATTGTAGGTGCCTTGAGAAAAGTTCCATTGCTTCAATGGATGTTAAAATCTTAGTTGAAATGGATATGTCTATATATTTTCTTGATCCTATTAGACTTACCATCAATCAATCAATCTATTATTTTCAGCCCAAACTTTTCTTAGGAAATTTGCCTAGAAATCTAACTCTAGATCCTCCCCTCTGTGGTAAATACAATAAACCAAAAGATCAACTAAGAATTGATCTCTCTGGTGTCTAGAAACTGAATAATAATTTAAAATTTAAATGTAATGATTAAGGGGGAGGCTTTTTTATCTTAGAGAATACCCCCTCCCCACTTTTAGAATAGAAACCCAAAACCCTCGATCCTTCCCCAATTTTGAAAATAAAGGAAGGGGAAATTCATGAGATTGTAGAAGATGGTGGCTCTTTACCCCATTTTTTACCCCTCTCATTTTTCAAAATGAAGAGTGTTCTTTTCCTATTAAGAATAATGTCAACGAGGGTTCCCAATATATATCTACCTCCTCTCCTAATGTAGATCCCACCTATATCCCAGCTACCCTTGAGAAGACAAATAATCCTATGGTGGGTGGTTTTGCATCCCGTCCAAGTATCCACTTAGTTGAGGTGGAATTTTTTTGTGATGACTTAACCAATGATCTTATTGACACATTTACTAAGGTAATTATTGAATATGAGGAAATTAGTCTTCAAAAACATTGTTGTAGTGAAACTCCTTCAATTGGGAGGAAAAAAATGCTCTATGTATAGCCATATAAAGGATTTGGTTCTATTAGCTAATCTTGAGAATGTTAGAGGGGTGCATCAAATAGAAGAGTTATAATCCACTATATTAAAATCACTAAAAAATAAGGCGTGAAATCTCAAATTGAGCTTTTAGATCTATGTGTGCCAACACTGAGGGTCAAGTGAAGCTTACTAATATTGTATATGTAGGGAAGGGGAAGGTATTTCCCAAGTGAAAATGAGCATCGTTACATGGAATGTTAGGGGCCTCAATGCCCCTTACAAAAAATGCTTATTAAAATGTTACATTAGAAACTATAAACCATATATACTATTGATTCAAGAGACTAAAATGAGTAAGGATGAATTAAATGGCTCCAATAAGAAAATTAGTTTTAGATAAACTATTGGTAGTCCAACTTTTGAGAGCCTCAAGTGGCTTGGCTATCATTTGGAATGCCAGACATCAGCTTTTATACCCTCTAAGGATTCAAAAAAATTGGTTATGCTATTAGGTAACTTTCTTCAAACTAAACTGAAAATTCTCTCTAATGAACATTTATGGCCCAACATTTAACACTGATAAGCATAGAGTCTGGATGGAACTGAATCACCATCATTAGTCCCTTAACCTCTTTATCATAATTGGTGGGGGTTTTTAATTCTACCCCAGGGAAGACTAAGAAATAGGGTGAACATTAGAGGTTATCCCAAGCTTCTATTGATTTCAATAATTGTATTAATAATTCTACTCCACTAGAGATAGAAACCAAGGATAATGCCTTAACTTGGAATAATATAAGAAAAGTATTTAGCCAAATTGTAGAAAAATTGGATGAATTATTTATCTTTGGTGATCTAACAATTGTTAATTCCTCTTTCTTGGCTAAAACCCTCACCTTCTCAAGCTCATACCACTACCCTATTCTACTAAGTCTTAAGAAAGATGATACTCCTAGTAGATGTCCTTTCAAGTTTGAATAAATGCAACTCAAATACAAAGCCCTATTAAGAAGAATGGTGGAACAATTCTAAGGTATCTTGGTCAAACCTATTCAAAGTGGTTCAAACACTAAAAATTATTACATGTAAAATCATCCATTGTAATACAAATAATTTCAAAAATATATTTAATATTAAACATGGGTTAGAATCTCAATTATAAGAGGTCAATGCTGAGGTAATGAAATATGGTATATATGAGACTCTTTACTTAAAAAAAGCCTTAGATTACAACTTCAATAAATATTCGAGAGACAAAAGTCTAGAGAAATTTGGCATCTAGAAGGAAATAGAAATATCATTTTATCTCATAAGAACACTAAACAAAGATGGTTAATATATTATCTAAGATTAAGAATAGTGAAAGAATTACCTTGGATAATGCCTCTAAGATAGAAAATAAAGCTATGAAGATGTTAATATTTTTGAGAACATTCTTAATAACTGAAAAGGATCTCCAAATATCGATCAAGAGTCTTTTCTATTGAGCATGCCTAAGTTTATTTAAAAATTAAAAAAAAAGATATTCCTTATTGAATTCACCAAGGAGGAAAACTTCTTTGGCCCTTTCTTAGATGAATCTACGTAAATATTTGGAACTTGATGGGTTCCCTTCTTTTTTTTTCCAACAATGATGCAACTTTTAGGTGATGAGATCTATGAGGCTTTATAAGGAGTTAGAAATTCTGGTGGCCTCCTTATGGAGGTCAACAATACTTTTTTGGATCTCATCACTAAGAAGGAAAAGGTGGAAAGTTTTAAATAATTTTGACCTATTTCTATATGTAATCCCCTATATAAATTGCTATCTACAACTATAAACAATTGTATCCCAAATCTCCTTCTCCTCCTTATCAATGAAGAGAAAACTAGTCTCTTCTTAGGGTGATCTATTTATGATGACATAATAATTTTTGAAGAAGATATCCAATCACTCAAAACATATAGAAACCTAGGGATTCTTATTAAATTAGATATTTGTAAAGCTTATGAAAAGATACACTAGCACTATTTTGTGTAAATGCCTTGAAGTGTTTGAGTTATCTAAACCATACATTAATCTAATCTTTCAATGTAATTCTATGACTATTTTTTTTTACTTATCAATGAATCTCTAGAGGGTTTCTTTTCTCCCTCCAAGGGTTTTAGGAAAGGAAACCTTATCTATCCTTTTATATTTATCTTGATATCAAAATCCTTGGGGAGGACAATTAATGATAGGGGCTTGAGTAATATCTGTAAGGATCTTAATATTTTCCATAATTTGGAACCCACTACTAACTAGTAGTTTGTATATGATACAATTCTATAAGGACAAGATAATATTTAGAGGCAAGATCCTTTAGAGATATCCTCCATAATTACATGTTGGCTTCAAGAAAGGAGATTAACTAAGCTATATCAAATAGTTTCTTCTTTAATACCCCACCTTTAATTAGAAGTAAAATTTCAAGATTATTAACTTAGAATTGGGTCTTTCCCTTGTAAATATCTTGGCCTCCATTTGAATTTGGGGAAAAGAATCTCCTCTTTATGAGATGGTCTATTGGAGAAAGTGAGACTCAAAACTAAATCTTAGAAAGGAAAATAATTGTCTTCAACTAGTATATTAATCGTATTAACATATTTTCGTTTGAATCATCCCTATTATAATTTCTTAGCCATTAGCCTCCCATCTGAAAAGAGAGATGCTCCAAATAATCTCCTTAGAGACTTTTTTTGGTAGGATTTTAAAAAGAAGAACAAATTGGCCCTTATGGCTTGGGGATAAATTTGTAGGCCTTGTGATGAGGGTCATTTTGATATTAAAAATATAAAGGATTAGGGGTTTTCCCTTAGGACTAAATTGATATGGAGAGTGTTTGAAAACCATTACCTAAAGTGGGCTAGAATTGTTTATATTAAATATCTAAAGTACCCTTACTTGAGTTTTTAAGACTAGAAACCTTCCCTGGGGGCCTATACTTTATAACTTTATTCTAGAATATAGATTCACTATCTATGATAAGATTACTTGGAACCTAGGAGAAGGAAATAAAGTCCAATTTTGGTTTGAATACATTGACTTCAACCTATATATCCCAGAAGGGTGCATGTGTAAATCATTCTCAATGTTTGATTTACCAATAAATGAACTCAACACCCATATTTCTATCCTTAATGATAGAAATATATATCCCTTTAAGGAAAAAAAATATACTAGTTTGAGATGGATCCAAATTTGGGAATTATAACCTAAAGGATGGGTATAACTATCTCTGTAATATGAAGATACACCCCAAAATAATAAAATTTTAACTACTGATAAGTTTAAAAGGATTAATTATGAAGGGCCTATTTAATGTATGCTCTATGATATTTCTTAAGAAGATACTAATTATATCATTTTGAGCTATGATTATACTTATAAATTTTGGTTTTGTCTTCTAAATAAGATGAGCATTAGGTATCTATGCCTAATTATATCCTTTGCATGTTTGAAACATGACCAAATCTTAAACCAAGTAGTATTTTTAGAAGCTTTTGAAATATCCCCCCTTCTATTTTGATCTGAGAGGTTTGGAAAGAAATGAATAGGAGGATTTTAAAAGTATGAAAATGAGTTCGGGGTAGTTAACTATAAAACTAGAAGAGATAATTATAGAGAATCTTACTAGTAAAATATCTAAGAATAATGTTAATGAAAAATCCATGTCTCCATGGGATGGGGAAATGAAAAACAAATGGCTCAGTTTAAGAATTCCTTCATTTCCTAATCAAGGAGGCAAGGAGAGTATCCAAAAAAAAAGTACTTTATTTCAAAACCTTCTTCATCAAGAGGGTATAAAATTGAATTTTATGGTTCTTACATAGGGGAAATATGGGTGTAGTTGGTATAGACTGTTGTACTGATAAATGTGAAGGAAATATAACTGTAAATCTAGCTAAACCAAATATCGGGCAAGCCACTAATAATGAGGTCAAAATATGAGCCCTTGGTGAAGGATTGTGATTATGCTCAAAACTTGGCATTAATAATATAGATGTATAAGGAAATTCAACATTAGTTATTAATGCCCTTAGAAAGCAATCAACATATAGGTAGAAATTGGGGGATTTACTCTCAAAAGTAGTAGACAGCTCTAAATCTTCTAAAGCCATAGTAATTAATCATATTTATAGAGAGGGGAATACTATAGTAGACAAGTGAGATAATAAAAGGTTTGATGGCCTTAACATCTCATTAGTGGATGCTTCCTTTGCAATTTCTCTAGTTTGAACTAAGGTTTCCACTCATTAGCCACCATATTTATTTTTACCCTTGCTATCTACTAGACTAAAGTTTCTTTATTATTACTATACACCCTCCTCCCACCCCTCCCCCCCCCCCCCCCCAACCAAATTATTATTAAGTTCCCTAGTCTTTATGTTAGGATTTGGTATGATATTACCCTTTTGGAAATGTCCTTTCCTAATCAAGGTATCTTTTGATAGGCTCAATTCTCTTTTCATCTTTTTTTCTTATTGTTATCATTAATTCATACTATCCAACTTGGTAGGTTTTCCATTCATTATTGTTTGGGTAGATATGTCTCTCTCTATTTATAGCATTTCTAGCCTCAGTGTTCTTGTAGAATTACCATGGACACTCACATTAAGCTGCACAATACCAATAGAAAGATAACCTTCAATAATCATATTACCCTAGACTAAATTCATCATGTTTTCCCTATTAAGGATAGATTCATTTAGACAGGGGTTCTTTATAGCCTTTATGGTATTCCTATGTGAATTGCAAGAATCATTTTAGGTCCAACCATGATATTATGTCAATGTTTATAGACTTTTTCATTCATATCTACAATGATAGCAATTTTATTACTAGATTGTGTCAAGCTATCTTTATTAGGGAAATTCTCAAGGATTTAGATAGGGTTCGTAGTAATATTAGGAATGGATTGACCATTTATTTGGTTAATAACTTTGAATTTGTTATTATTTGAGGTGAATCTATCCCTACCTACCCTATTTTTCCATCAAACAATCTTGATGGTTTATGGGCTAACAAGAGTGTCATGAAATGAAACGTGTTTCTCTGAGTTAGTGTAGCCAACAGTGTGAGGAGTCCCTAATGTGTAATGAATTCCATACATAAGTGTGCCATAAATGTATCTCAAAATATACTTGGTATCTTTCCAATGACTCTCATGAGGCTCATGTGAAAATTGAGAGACAAGACCAACTACAAAGGAGAGATAAGGACGCGTGTGTGTTAGGTACAACAAGCTGCCAACCAATTGTCAATAAAAAGTGGGATCCACTGAAGGTGAATTTTAAGAGGTGGAAAATGTTACACCTCACTAAAAAGGTGTAGGAGTAGGCTTACAATCAAGCATGTCAAAGCATCAAAGCATGTCAAGAGCATACTTCTTCTCATAAACAAAGATGCTAGTAGAGGACTGAACAATCTGCAAACCAAGAAAGTAGTGTAACAACCCATGATTAGTCATCTCAAACTGGTCCACCAATTCATGTTGAACATCTTGAAGTATAGAGGATGAGCTACCTATGAGGATAAGATTATCAACGTATAGGACATGGATCAAAACCTCAGCCTCAAGATGTTGAATGTACACTATAAGATCAAAATGATATCATGTGAAGCCTGTAGAAAGAAGAAAGGAGTCCATCTTCTCACACAAATCCTAAGGGGCTTGTTTGAGACCATATAATAAGTGTCAAAGTTTACAAACCAAAGAGGAATCTTGCAAAAATTCCTGAAGCTGCTCCATGTAAATTTCCTCAATAAGATAACTGTGCAAGAATGCACTCTTCACATCCATTTGAAAAATGGGCCATCCTTGTGAAGCTATGAGGGATAAGACAAGGCAAATAGAGTTCATCTTGGCAACAAGGTTAAATGTCTCAGTGTAGTCAATAACCTCAACTTGCGAAAAACCCTTCAAAACAAGATGTGCCTTGTATTTATCAATCAAACATTAGCAAAAAACTTAGTATGATACAACCATTTGCATCACACTAACTTTCTTCCCTTAGGAAGAGGACAAAGATCTCGAGTACAATTCTTCATCAAAGAAGAATACTCCTCCTTCATGGCACTATCCCACTTAGAATCTCTTGTCACTACTACAAATATTTGAGGATCATCGCAAATAGCACGACTTAGAAGACTAGAACCCACAATATGAGACCGTGTGCAATGGGAAGTGGAAGGATAACTAGCTAGAGATCCTATAACCTCAAGTATAAAATGAGCCCATTTAGGCATCAGTAGAGGATCCTATGGTGGAGGTAAATGGGGATCACCAAGATCATCATCCTCATCATCTAGGAAAGAGTCTAGAAAGGATGAGGGAGTAGTGGTAAGTGAAGTAGACTTTGGAGGCAAGGTGTCTACTATAGGAAGGCATTCATCAAACTAGACATCCCATCAAAATAGGACCTCTCTAGAAATAGGATCAAAAAACCTATAGGCCTTAACATCCTCGTAGTAGCCAACAAAAATGAGGTGTCAAATTTTTCAATCTATTTCTCTCCCTTGAATATCTGGTACAAATGCCCGTGCTTCATTACCAAAAGCTCAAAATGAAGATACATTAGGCTTGACATGAGACCAAGCCTCCTTAGGAGTCATATATTGAACTACCTTTTGAGGTATTGAATTCTAAATATAGTTGGCACAATTGACTACCTCTGCCCAAAAAGATGAATCGATGGACTCGGACTAAATCATATAATTAGCCATTTCCCAAATTGTCCTATTCTTTTTCTTTGCCACACCATTCTGCTGAGGGGTGTAGGGTACTAAAAACTAATGTTGAAGACCATGTTCAAAGAAAAAATCCCTAAAAGCTTGGTTCACATACTCCCCCCTATTATCTATGTGTATCCACTGAATAGAAAAACCAAACTACTTCTCTACAAATGTCTTGAAGACCCAAAATGAATCAAAGACATCAGACTTGTACTTCAAAAAGTCAACCCATGTGCATCTGGAGAAGTTATCAGTAAAAGTAAGAACATATTTGGCACCAAAAAAAGGAGTGAAAAATGACATGAGGTCACTATGAATTAACTCCAATGGTGCCAAAGCACAAGTAGCTTGTCTATGTGGAAAAGGATCCCTATGTTTTTTTCCAAGTGTACAACCTTGACAAATACCATCTATGCAGGAAATTTGGGGAAGCCCAAGAACAAGTGTCGATGTGCTCATTTGCTGAAGAAATCTATAATTGACATTCCCCAAACACTCATGCTGAATTTTGCTTACTAAATTTGCATGTGCTACAAGATAGGAACCTGTGTCATTAGAAGTCTCAAATCCATCAAATCTATAGAGATGAGATGTAGATTCAACACTCCCAACAATCATAATCAACTTAGAATAATGTAAGTCAAAAATAACCACATCATGTGGTGAGAACTCAACTATCTTACTAGAGTTAGAGTGGCAAATCTGATAAATAGACAATAGGTTTATCAAAATGTTAGGGACAAAAAGAACATCTCTAAGAGAACCCCTAGTTAATGCAATAGAACCAAAACCCAAGATAGAAAGATTTGATGAGTTCCCAATAGAAATTTGTGAAGTAGCACAAGGAGTAAGTGAAGTGACCAACTGCTAAGTTTTTTTCATATGGTGAGAGGCACCGAAATCAAGAATCTAGGTAGTTCCAGAAGTCATATCTCATGTAGTAAGATTCTGACCTTTCCCTATAGGGGGGATGAAGATTTTGGAGCTGAAATGTGATGCTCTTGAATGGCTTCCTCTAAAGCCTCCAAACATTTCCAATACCTAGAAGTTGCATGTCCATCCTTTCCACAAAATCTATGCATCTCAACTAATTTATTCTTAGTCTTGGAGGTAGATTCAGTAGACTTCAAAGAAGATTTACCCTTGGAAGGGTTAGCTAGAGGTTTGGAATCAGTTTTTGGTGTATCTTTCTTCAATTTAGCTTTCTATTTTGGTTTCCCTTGAGAAGGTTGAGCAACGAATGCTTGGCTAGAAGACCCAGAGGCATCCACTTGTTGGATCTTTTCCTGTTCCCATGTCAAAGGATCATAAAATGTCTCAAAAGAAGGCATCTAATGTTTGTTACCCAAGGCACCCATAGTGGAGTAGAAAGTGGAAAAAAAGATCTGATACTTTCCTTGCAACTTTGAGAGTATCAAAAAAATACACTCATCATCTATTTTATTTTTGCCACATCCCTGCAAAATTGAATGCAAAGATTTGAACTTAATCAAGAAGTCCTCAATGGAGGGGAAGCTGGTAGGTGTCAAAGAAGTCAACTCTACATCAAGATGAAGTGCCCAGAACTCATTTACTATGCCAAAAAAGTTGTAGAACTTGGTCCAAACAGCACAAGGAGTGGTCAAACTATCCAAGTGAAACAAGAAACTATTAGAGATGTTTAGTGCAATCAAGCCCATGGCTTCATCCATTTTTTTCCTATTCTATAGAACCTCAAAAAGGCACTATAGGATAGGTTGATTCTCATCCAGACATGACAATAAGCCATGTAACATAATAAGTTGAGTCATGTGTGCTTTCCAATTGTGATAGTTATGTGGCATCAACCGAGCCATAGAGGGGTTCAACATTGAGAGAAGATGGAAGTAGAAGGGTTGATTCTAAAGTAAATTACAAAAAGGAAAATGCATCCCCCCACAACGTATAAATATATCCCTCGTAAACCAAAGAAACAACTATTGAAAGCACAAAAAATTGAGAAAAGAACCTAGATGCCAGATGCAGAGAGGGAGGAAAATGAAGCCTCTACTTAAACACCAAAAATAGGAGCTTAAGTAGCCTCATAAAAAATGAAACCTACATCATCATCTCCAACTTAGAACCAGCTTTCTAGCACTTATTTTAGATAGAAAAAAGACCTCTGTATGCTTAGGTTATGGCCAAAAAATGAAGTACTCCTCCAAAAATAAGCCGTCTAGAAAATTACAGGCATGGGAAAAAATTGACGACCATATGGCTGTCAACTAGCCATCTACCAAACAAATTAGATTGCTAGAAAATGACGTTAGCTTAATGAAAAATGATGTCAGCAGGTGGAAAATCTCAGTGCTTAGAATGTGATGTCATTAGTTAGTAAAGTAATTTCACCTATCATAAAAGTGATGTCATTGTATTGGGATGTGACATTAGCGGACCGCACGATAGTTAAGTGTTATTGGTGGTCACCGGGTGGTGCTATGTTGGTAGTGGCAATTGTTAGGCTATGCTACATTGATGGTGGTGGCCAGAGGGTGGCCCACTAATGGTAGATAAGCATGGGTTGGGCTGCTGGTGGTGTGCCGACTGCGCCAAAGAGTAGGCTAGGCACGAGCGACATTCTGGTGGTGGTGTGGTGGAACTCTGGTGCCCATCGGGTAGAGCGGCCAAAAAATGAGACTTTTGATTTTTAATTTTTTTTTTCTTGATTTTCATGTCATACGGCCCTTGGGAGGCCAAAAAAAATTCCAAAGGCTACTGTGGCTGAAATTCACAAATTTTATATGAAATTTGACCACAACCAAGTCTTCTTAGCATGGTGGCATTGTCTATTTTTTTCTAGAGTGCACCAAAAAAAGGTGCCTCCTCCAAATTAAAGAAAAAAACCTCAAAAAAGCTGGGGTTTCTATCTTTAAATTAGAACTTCAAGATCTCCAAACTAGGTAGTAGTGGGGAAGCTCTAATAACATGCAGAAGTTGTGAAAACCAACTTCTTAGTTTGCCAAGAACACCTACATGCAAATGACTTGTGCTGAAGAGAAAGCAGAGCTTAGAAAATCTCAACAAAGTGAGAGCAAAATGTATTCCAAGATAATGAAAACAAAATTACAAGAGTTTGACCTTAAAGGTGAATGAAACCCTAAAAAGGGAAAATAAACTAGGTTGCACAATATAATTAATATAAAATATTAATATATGCACCTAAGAGATAACTTAAGTAAACTAGTGTAATAAACAACTTAATTAATTAAATCAACATGATCTAATTAAAAAGCATAAATAAATATTACACTAACAGTTTCCTTATGTTATAATATGGGATCTTGGACTCGGTAGAGGAAGGATGGTTAGATATCTTTCTTGAGGAGAAAGGTATTGTAGAATAGAGGTTCCTTCAGAATACAATTGAGGATCTTTGAGAAGCTATTAGTGGACTAAATTTTCACTTTCTTGACATGACCTTGTCCATTGAATATTTTGAATAGTTTTTGTCTCCTTTGATCTATTTCTAGTTACTTTGTTAATGTTATGTATACTCTATAAACTAGCTTTTTTGGGGCTTAGTAATCCCTTGTAGAGAAATGCAAATGTTTCTATCTTTCTCTTTATACTAATCAATTTAGTTAATCTTTGTAGGTAATTAATGGTTACATTTATCATATATTTTGTCAACATGATATTTGGTTTTTGTTTAAATTTTTTTTTTTTAGATACATAAAAAAGTATTTTTCTTGTTGCTCCCTCTAGAACAATCTATTTATTATTCACTTCTATTTAAATAGTAATTTTGGAATAACACATTTATGGATTTTAAATTTATAATTCAATATTTAAAAGGCCTTGTGAATTAATTTGAAGGTTCTTAGATGTCTCTAGAGCATCTTTGTTTGATGTTATGATAACATATTAGAGTGTGTAAGATGTGTATTAATGTATCTTCTTACCTAGTATTGGGTTTTTTGATCTTTTGTCTTCTTATTGGTTTCTTTTGCTCTCTCTTGGCCTAGAAATTCCTTATGGGGTTTTATATATCTTACTCATGCTTCATTCAAGAACATCTCTTTGTTCTGTCATCTTTTCTTATATGAATCTAGTGAAAGCTTTGCAAGATAGATATGATGAATTGTTGCTTATGGTTGTAGATAATGTGGTTTAGTATATATAGTTTCTACTACTGTTTGATCTAGAAAATAACTTTTTTTTGCAAACTAGCAACTCTCGAGTTTCTAAATTGGATGACAATGATGGGATATAAATCCTTAAGGTTGGACAACTCTCTCCAAAATCTCATAGAGGTTATTGTAATTTTCTTGCTAAAAAGCCATTGTTTAATTTATTTGTATGTAAAAATATAATCTTGAGATTATATATAACCAATATCTACTCAATGTCTATTTTTGGACATATAATCTATATTTCTCATGGGTACAACATAGTGGTTTTCTTTGTATTTTTTAGAATGCATAAGGGACAAGAAAGATGAGTATTTTTCTTTGTCCCATTCTTTCCTACCAGTTCTCATTAAACATGATTTTACTTTCTTAAACATTTTGATTATTAATAAAATATCATAAGAGTGAGAGTAATGATATGTGTGTGTAAACAATTTTTTTCAAAGAAAATTATCAATAGAAAAGTAAAATTAAAATAAAATCTTTATAATGCGTCCTAGTAGCCTTATTTATATCTCATCAAAGTATGATGTTGGTCAAGGTGGAGTCACTACTCTCATTTCCTCTCATTTTCATTCTATTTTTATTGCTCAAGATTGTGATCTAGAGAATTTTATGATATATGATGTCATTAGACAATCATTGTTTTGGGATAGTTAATGTTTTTATTTCCAATGATGTTGAAAGATCACATTTGTGGTAATGGATTGTAGGCCATTTAACACCTACAACTTGGATCATATGCAGAGACTTCAATATGCTTGAGATGGCTTTAGATAAAGATAATGTTCTCTTAGATTGGTTTTGACAATCGAGTGTTAACACACTTAACCAATTCTCAAGATGATGCCAAGTATAATATAGATGTTGAGCTATAGTGTGTGCCAAACCAGAGAATTCAATAGGTGCTGAGTGAACTTCAGGTGCCCAATGAACTTTAGGTGTTGACCAAAGTTCAAGTGCCAAGTGATAAGTGATGTCAAGTCACTATAGGTGCCGAGCAAAGTATAGATGCCGAGTGAAACATAATTGCTTTAGGAGCCAAGTGAGACATAATTCCTATATGTGTCGAGCATCAAAAATTAGTAAGTGTCGAGTAATAGAAAATTAACATATGAGTTTGTATCTTTACAAACTCAAATGTAAACCATTTTTGAGTTGACTTAGGATGAATCTCAAAGGATCTTGAAGATAAGATTGAATCTTTTGCATTACCTATGTAATAAACTTGTAGCCAACAAGAAAAATGGAGAAGGCATGCAACCAATAGGAAAAGTGCAAGAATTGAGCGGGAATTGAAGAGAAAATATTGATTGTAGATTCATACCTAACACTAAGTCTTTGAAGCCTTTAAAAGGAGCAAGAAACCCCATTGTATGCGTGGATGAGAGAAGTGTATGGGTGAATTATAGTGAAGTGCAGAGAGGTGTAAAGATTTAGAAAGAGTAGAATAAAATTGTAGAATTCAGTTGATCAAGAACAACATATTAGAATTTCATGGAGAAGACATATCAGATCAAGCAAGGATTATAAAAGACAAGGTGCTAAATCCTTTAACAGGGTAACATTCCAAGTGAATGTTTGTAAATCCTTTAACTAGGTCACTTTTAATAGGGTGTGAAGTCTTTAATAGGATAGGCTTTCACAGGGAAGACCATTGGAAGTGGTCAAAATTTGTAACCTTAAACAATTAGATATTGTTGTAGTGATACTTTATGGGTGTCATCCCCATCCCAATTTTACCTTCTCATTTTGGAGGATTTCTAGGTTACCAAATTCTTGTGTTATCTATTTTCATGTATGTTTTTACTATTATGTTTATTAGATGAATTAGATACATGTGAATGATTTCAGATAAAAAGGTTTTGAAATGGTTAAAGTTAGTTACTTTTGATTCACACCACCCCTCCCCCCCCCCCCCCGCCCACCCCCCCCGCATCCCTCTCAGAAGTAAATCTTCCCACTTGTAAATTCCAATAGATGAGATTTTACCTTTTTGAGAGATAACTAGAAAGAGAGAAGCTTGGTACTACATGTGTAATAGATTAGGTATTTTTCATCCCAATAGAATTCAACACTAATTTGGTGATAATTTCCATATTTAGTTTAATTTTAGAGATGGTTCTAAGAGAATTTCTAAAAGACTCAATTGTGCAATGAACATTGCAAAATAATTTTTGACCTTTTTGAAGAGCATAATTATCTATCTTTGATTGATGTGATGTTGTTACAACACTTTCCTATTCCTTTTAGCATTGAATGTTAGACAACTAATATGTCTTCTTCAAACTTGAAAAATCCCTTTGAAACTAGAAAAATCTTTTTTCATTTTCCCCAAAGGTACTCTCAGAACCCATGAAATCCAATTACACCCAACACAAATGGTAATGAGTAAGGGAAGGCTATGATAAGAGAAAAGAAATTTTATGTGCTTAGTGTATTTTTTTTAGTTAAAGAATGAAATCCTTTACGCATGAGTAAATGAACCCAGGTACAAAGATGAGCACATTTTCCTGGTACTCACTCAAAATGCTAGAGACCAAGACAAAATGACTTGTCAAAAATCCCCCACAAGTTCTTCCTTTGGTGCAATTTTTTTATGGTCATAATGTGGTTAACATGGAAATCAATAACCTAGGTAGATATGCATTCATGAGAAGTTTTTTTAACATATAAGAAACAAAGTAGATGCATCAAATACAAGGGAGGACCATTGTTCTAGGATTGTAGTTTCTTCATTTGACCAAATGAATTAAGAAAGAAAAGAATGATTTAATTCAAGTTCAATTATTTCAAATTTAAATTGCAATAACCATATTTTAGAGATTTAAAATCCATATCTAAGATGGAGTTTTTTTTTCCTTCTTTTTTTTTCTTTTTATTAATGAAAAAGTTGATTAAATATTGTATTAAATATTTAATATTTAACTAAAGATTCAAAATAATAAAAATAATTGACTATTAAATTTTATATTTAATATTTGATCATTAAATTCTTTGGAAAAATTAGAAAAGGTAAAGATTGAAAAAAATCTATTGTAGATTTAACACTAAAAGATTATTTATATATTAATCTAATCAACATTTAATTAGAAATATTTTGGACAAATTAGTAAAGGTAAAGATTGAAAAAAATCTATTATAGATTTAACACTAAAGATTATTTAAATACTAATCTTATTAATATTTACTTAGTAATATTTTGAAAAGAATTAATAGAAAATCTAAGATTGGTCAAAATAAAAATTGTTAAAAAAAAATCTCAAAATTTGAATTTTGGATATAAATTTATAGAAACTTAATTAAATATCAATTTTATTGATATTAAATTAAACATTTCTTTTAAAAAATTAGAATTTTTTTAGAAAATTGTTTAGATTATAGTGTAAAAAGTTAAATACTGATTTAGTTTAATATTTGAAAAGAAATAAAGAATCAAAATTTGGAAAATCAAATCAAACAATTCCAAAATCATGATGAAATTTCATGGTGAAGTCAAAAACATCGAATGGGAAATTTCTAAAAGAAAAAGATAAATAGAGTCAAGTTAGAGGATTTCTCAAGTAATCTTTATAATCTTAGGAGTCAAGAAAAGTGACTGACTAATTTTAGCTTATAATTGTAAATCATCTTTTTCTAGGTTTAATTCTATATAAGAGAAGCGTTTATGCCTTCATTAACATATAGAGTTTTCAAGAGCATAATCAAAATTTTGTTTACTTTTTCCTACATGCTCTTGTGTGAATTTATTATTTGTTTTATAGGAAAGAATGTTTTAAGAGCCTAGAGGAAGAAATGTAAGTAGGAAGTACTAATTAAGAAAAAGGAAAAATGATCTATCCATTGCCAAGATTTTTTCAAATTGGAAGAAGTTGAAGACATCATCCTTGTTTTCTTAGATATGAATAAGTTCCACATAAGGATGTTTTCTTACAAAGATCATCACCCTAGACACTTGGATGCTCAAATTATGAAAAGGGATTGTTGTTGCACCTATATTTGCTCTAACATTTTAACACCTTGAATTAATCATGGAATGTGAAAAATATTATGATTCTGGAGATGGGGTGATCAAGGATTTAGAAGGAAATATCTTTGAATATCTCTTTCCATCAACCATTTCAAAAATGTTTGTAGCCCTTTTATCTAGAAAACTAGTATTGAAGACAAAGGCATAAGCAAACAAAATTTATACCCATATGATTCTATATTGTGAGACTATCATACATGGTAAATTGATTAATAGAAGAGTCATTTAGTTATGGTACTGAGAAAAATCTTTGATTTGCCACAATCCTATTTGTTTGAAATAGGATACATGGTACTCTATTGAGTAGATATTTACACTACTACATTTGATTTCAATTTATGATGTTTGAATCCAACATTTTGGTCTTTTTTTGTTTTCAATCATCCCCCTGATATTGTTAGAATACCAACTACTTGTAACATAGAAGTCAAAATTCTAACTGTTACATGGTAATTTTTTTTGAAAAAGATAGATAAATTCATTAAATCATAGTTGCTCGCATGGGAAATGTGCATTTTGGCCAAGTGAGATTTAAGCACCAAGTTCGCATGTGAATCAACACTACTACTTAAGTAAGGACATGTGCTGCTTCAAATTTGTGATTTGAAAATGAAATTTTTTAAAACCTAATTTATGTGATTTGAAAATTAAATGGAATGAAACCTAATTTATGTGATTTTAAAATGAAATTGTTAGAAACCTAATTTATTTGATTTGAAAATTAAATTACCTAGCTTGAAACTTGATTTTATTTGAAAATAAAATTGCTAAATTTCTATGCAAAAGAATCATCATTTATGCCCGAAGAACACAGTAACTCTTGTCACATTTGCTAAACACAATTTTTGGCCCTAATATTTTTGGAATGACTTCTTATCAACACTAAATTGCAGCATAAACACAACCCACCTCCCCTAGCTATACAACATGCCCAGTTCCATCGATTCATTTACTGATTTACTATATCTTCTAAACCTAATTATGCTTTTTTTTTTGCTTTGTAGAGTTTTCATTTATAAAGATAGTTTGGGATTTGATGAAAAATAGATGGGATTTTTCTATGGTGGGTAGAATATGAAACCATCATTAACGACTAGGCACTAAATAGTGTGGTTCCTTGTTCTACACATATTTTATTTGGTGTTTTGATGGAAGAATATTCACTCTCCCTCTTTACATACAACAAGAAATCAAAATAATCCTTTATTTATCTTAGCTACAAATCAATGAACTCCTTTTTGTTCCCCTGTGACCTAATTTTGCATTCTCTTACTTTCTACCATTACTAAAAATAAATACTTTCACTTAATTTAATACATATTCATCTTTGATCTATTTTCCCACCTCTCCTAACACCCATATAATAAGTCAATATGATATCTCACCAAAACCCACATATAAGATTCTGCAAAAGGCTAAGTGGGAAGATTGAGAAGATAATTCAATAACAAAGGCTCTTTACTTTAGTTACAACTCATGATAGTGGTGGTGCACAATTGTCTCATGGGTTTAGGTTTCATCCCATTGATGAAGGCTATTGGAAATAATTCTTCAATTGTATGTTGTCATTGATGTTACACAAGTGTTTGTATTAATTGAGAAATGTAGAGCTTGTAGTATTAACCTTGTATATCTTAGTATTGACCGAGCAATAGGGTATAAAGAAGACAATTCAATATTAACTGAGTAGTTGGTTAATAAATGGTATCATTCTTGCAGTATTGATTGAGTGGTTGGGCATCAAAGGAATCTCAGTATTAACTGAGTGTTCAATCCTAGTATCGACTGAGTAATAACAAAATGTAATTGTCTAATATTTAATTTTTGAGGAAAACTATTTGGATTTTTATTGATTATTTAGAAGGCTATTCAAGCCAACTTTTCATAGCTCAAAAAAGAGATCTAAATCTACAAAGGAAGTTGCTTCATAAATTAGCTCAATTATTGTTATTGTAACACCCTACTAGGTGACCCAAAAGAGATTAACTTAAAGTTTCACTAAATTTGTCAAACATTTTTTTTGAAAAGATAATAGCCTACCAACAAAAGTTATAAAATAGTGGAAGCATTAAAATTACATAAGCACATACCATAAAATAGATTACAATTCTTAAGGGTCGGGGACCATGACATTGAATCACATTTAAGTTTTAATTAATACTAAAACTAATATATAACACATCCGTATTAAAGAATAACTACAAGTATAAATTCCATTTAAATAATATGCAATTATAGTATGCCACTTAGCAATAAATATAATGCACAATCATCCACTATACAAGTCATAGGGTATGAGAGGCTGAAATAATATACATCATGAAATAGATTACATAATCTTGTAAGATCTATGAAAAAAAATACAATACAATAGTTATAACCATCCATAATAGAAATACAAGAATCGATAGAAATGAACATCCACACAAACACATCCAACAGTGACATTCAATAGTTGGATCTGAATGGTATAAGAAAAAGCACTACCACCTGACCTTGTGAAACCCAAAAGGGTCCACTCTTACCATGTTGAGGAGATAAAGTCAAGTCCCAAATAGGATAAAAAACTCAAAAGTCAAAACCAATTTCTAGGTTCAAGGAATCACTTGAAAGAAAACTATCTCAAAGGTTACCAAAACACAAGTATCAACTAAACCCAGAGGCAATAAAAACACATAGGAAATCTACTATGTAAGTGGGCAAGTATCATTGCATGAGCCAACTCTAAGGTTACCCTAGTAGCCTCTCTAGACTCCAACCCACTAGCGTCTGTATGCAGCATCAATATCCTTTCATATAGACAAGGCATACAAATGAGTCATCTCTAAGTTTACCCTAGTAGCATGTCAGGACTCCAGCCCCCTAGTGACTTTATGTGGTACCATATCTTATTAATTCATTTTAAACCCATTTAATGAAATGTTATCACTTATTAAAATAACCTACAATGGGTTACCTAAGTAGCCTCTTTAGGGCTCCAACCTCCGTTATAAGTCACTTCCCAATATTATAAACAGATAACCTACCTTAAGCTTAGCAAAAGAAAAAGACCTCAAATGACTATAAACCCCACACCAATTCTTAAACAAGCAACTGGAAACCACTTAATGTTAGGATAAAACCATAGATAGAAATAAAAACTACATGCAAATATAACCAATAACATAAAATAATAGATCACACAAAAATGAACACAAGGCACCAAGATTTAACGTGGTTCATCCAATCCCTGGGCTACATCCACCAAATAACAAGTCCGATCTTATTACAATCTAGTGATTACAACCTGATTACAATCTGTAATCCCTTATAGCTCAATACCACCGCAAGAACCAATTTCGCATCACACTCTGAAACAATCCCTAACCCTAAGCCCTTTCATACATGTATTAAACCACTTTAGGGTAATAACATGTCGGCCTGAAACTATGAATGGTGAATCTATGAATCTCTATAAAATAGGGCCCAAATTTTTTTTCCAAGGCGATGCCCTGAACCCCACTAATTATGGAGTATGTACAGTACTTTCCTAATCAGTCACCGTAATCTAACAATCTCCCACTTGGGGACTGATCAGGCTTCACACTAAACAACAATCTCCCACTTGGAGACTGATCCTAT
Source organism: Cupressus sempervirens (assembly GCA_028749045.1). NCBI lineage: Eukaryota > Viridiplantae > Streptophyta > Pinopsida > Cupressales > Cupressaceae > Cupressus > Cupressus sempervirens. The sequence goes on from CM053785.1 coordinate 86,128,987, forward strand.
ACCAATACCACTACCACATGGGGCTCGCACTAGATCAAACCACCCTGGACTCCACTATTATTTTTTTTATGGTCAGTGTAGAAGACCAACCAAAGCTGAAGAGGAGTTCAGCTTCTCCCTTGTTACAACCTTTGTCAACATATCTGCTAGATTTTCATTTGTATGTATCTTCTTCAGCTTTAACTATCCATCCTCCAAAACTGACCGAATGAAATGGTACCGCAACTATATGTGTTTGGTCCTAGAATGGAAATCTGAATCCTTTGCAAGATGAATGGAACTTTGACTATCTATGAATAAATAATTATCCTTCTAAGGATGTCCCAATTCTTCTAAGAAGAACTGAAGCCATATCATCTCCTTGGCTACCTCTGTAGTTGCAACATACTCTGCCTCTGTAGTGGATAGAGCATTAATCTTGTGTAACCTAGAAACCCAGCTCATAGCTATCCCACCAACAATAAAGACATAACTTGTAGTACTCTTCCTGGTATCAATATGCCCTACCAAATCTAAGTCAACATAGCCCTATAAATCAATACTAGAGCCCCCAAAGTGTAAACACTTATTGGATGTTCCTCTCAAATATCTGAGAATCCACTTGACAACATTCTAAGGCTCAAATCCTGGATGAATCATATGCCTACTAACAACTCCCACTGCATACCATAGCATACATCAAGCTTCCTATAGCTAAAGCATATGGTAGCTTGGAAATCTTATCCTCCTCTTCCTGTGTCTTAGGACACATCTCCTTAGTCAATTTCAAATGCCCAAGTAAAGGTGTGCTGAAAACTTTAGCATCCTCCATAGAGAAATGTTGCAACACCTTCTCAACATAATTAGCCTAAGATAGTGTCAATGTTCTATTCTTCCTATCTCTGCAAATATTCATTCCAAGGATTTGTTTTGCTACTCCCAAATCCTTCATGGAAAACACATGCGCTAATTGGCATTTTAGTCCCTTAATATGATCCATGTTAGACCCAGCTACAAGCATATCATCAACATATAAACATAAAATAATGTAGCTATCATCATCCAACCTCTTAAAATAAACACAATAATATGAATGAAACCTGTTATAGCCATGCTCATGCATAAACCTATCAAATTTTAGATACTATTTCCGAGGTGCTTGCTTCAAGCCATATAAACTTTTCTTCAATTTGAAACCTAAGTTCTCCTTACCTTTGACCTCAAATCCTTGTGGCTGAGCCATATATATTTCTTCATCCAAATCACCATGAAGGAAGGTTGTTTTAACATCCAGCTACTCTAAATGCAAATCTTCAGTAGCCACAAGACTTAAAATAGTACGAATAGAAGTCATTTTAACAATAGGAGAAAATATCTCATCAAAATAAATTCTTTTTTTCTGTGCAAATCCTTTTACAACTAACCTAGCCTTAAATCTTTTCTTACCTCCTTCCTCTTCTTTCAACCTGTAAACCCACTTATTCTATAAAGCATTTTTACCTGTAGGCAACTTGCACAAATCCCATGTTTTATTCTTTAGCAAAGAGTCCATTTCATCTTTCATTGCAGATTTCCACTGAATCTTAGTATCCACCTACATAGCTTCATCATAACTTTCAGGTTCACTAGCATCAGTAAGTAAAATAGAATAGAAAGAGGGAGAAAATTTTTGTAGAGGTCTAATTTGCCTTGTTGATTGTCTAACATTCATTGGTGTGTGTGGTATTTGTTGTTGCGATTGTTGCACATCATGAGGAATGGCTGGAACAACAACTTTTGTAATATCATCCGACACTAAAATATCATCTTCTTTCTTCTCATGTTGCTGCAATAGATCTTTGTACAACACTTTCTCATTGAATATGACATCTTGACTTCTTACAATTTTTTGATTTTCAAAATCCCAAAGCCCATGACCAAATTCATTAATGCCATATCCAAAAAAGACACATTTCTTTGATTTAGCTTCTAGCTTGGTTCTATTTTCAAAGTCTATATGAGCAAAAGCTTCACAACCGAAGGTCTTGAGAAAAGAATAACTCACCTTCTTACCAGTCCATGTCTCCTTTGGAATACCATAGCCCAAAGGAGTAGAGGGACCTCTATTAATCAAATATATAGCAGTATTGATAGCCCCCACCCACATGTGTAAGGGCAACCCAACATGCAACCTCATGCTCCTTGCACACTCCATTAATGTCCTGTTCATGCATTCAACCACTCCATTTTCTTGTGGAGTTCTTGGAACTATTTTTTGTCTACGAATACCATTAGTAGAGTAATAATCTTCAAATTCATGATTGCAATACTCACCACCATTATTAGATCTGAGACATTTTAATTTCTTACCAGTCTCATTTTCAACCAAGCATTTCCATTTCTTAAAAGTTTGAAATATATTAGATTTCTGTCTAAGGAAATAAACCCATATTTTTTTAGTTGCGTCATCAATAATGTAACATAATAATGAGAGCCACCAAGGGAAGATACCTGAGCTGGTCCCCATACATCTATATGCACAAGCTCTAATTTCTCCTTTTTGTTTTCCTTCCTATTCTTTACAAAACTCACTCTCTTTTGTTTTCTATACACACAACCTTCACAAAAATCCATATTAACACATTTTAGACCTGGTAAAACTTTCTTTGAATGAAGCACTTTCATACCTTTCTCACTCATGTGCCCAAGTCTATTGTGCCATACCGCTATATCAGAATCTACAACAGCTATTTGTTCTCCCTGCTCAATTGCAGCAATTGTTCCTAAACATTCATTTTTCTTTGAAACAATTAAAGTAGAAGGAACAATATGACCTATACAAAGATATAAGGTGCTTACTTTCAAAACTTTTGCTACTACAAGGGAACCTTTTGAAACCTTCCAATTTTTATCATTAAAAGTAACTACACAACCCTCATCACCGAGTTGCCTGGCTGAAATTAAATTCCTACTCAGCCTTGGAACATGTCTTACCTCATGTAGTAGCCAATGATTCCCATTCTGCAATTTAATCTTAATTTTTCCCTTACCAAAAATCTGACAGGGTTCATTATCCCCCAAATAAACAAGCCCAAAATCTCTTTGGACATAATCAATGAAATAACCTCTATGAGGTGTAGCATGAAATGAAGCACTAGAATCTAAAACCCATGAATCATCAACACTTTCTAAAGACAAAAGCAAAGCATCCTCTTCGAATTTTTTACTTACCACATTTGCCTCCTTGTCTCCATCTGATTTATCTCCTTAATTTTTCTTTTGATTCCAGCAATCTTTCTATTTATGACCTAGTTTCCCACAATACCAACAATCATTTGGTCCTCTCGATTGAGACCTTTTCCCCTTTGAATTTCCTCTTGATTTCCCATGATTTCTAGAGTTACTTCCTCTCTTAGTTTTTCTACCCCTGCTTTGTGCATTCAAAGCACTTCCTGATGTAGATCCACCTGAGGATTTCCTACGAGTTTCTCACTCGAAACAACACCAATCATATCATCATATTTTAGGGTACTAGATCTAGGAACAGAATTACTCAGAGCCATTACCAAGCCATTCTAGCTTTCAGGCAAAGAACACAAAATAAAGAGAACCCTAATTTCTTCATCAAAATTGATACCCACATAAGATAATTGACTAGTAATAGTATTAAACTCATTTAAATGATCTACAATAGATCCACCTTCTGCCATTTTCACATTAAATAAACGCTTCATGAGAAATACCTTGTTTTAAGTGGGGGGCTTTTCATACAGTGTCGCTAGGGTTTTCATCAATTCTTCTATCATCTTTTCTTTTGTAATATTAAATGCCATTGATGGTGCTAGGCATAACCAAATGATTTCAAGTTCCTTTCTCTCCAAAAGATCCCATTCAACATCTGATAAAGATCCCTAGTTCTTGGCTTTGCCTTTCAATGGCTTCCATAAATCCTTCTGATAAAGATAATCTTCCATTTGCATCTTCCATAATTGGAAGTTCTAGGCCCATTAAACCTACCAAACCTTAGCTTACCCTCATCTTCCATTACTCCCACTCAACCGTGATATTCCCACTTAACCATGAGATTTTCCTACAGAGGATAACTAAAAGACAACCTAGCTTTGATACCACTTGTTAGGGTAAAACCATAGACAGAAATAAAAACTACATGCAAATATAACCCATAACATAAAATAATAGATCACACAAAAATGAACACAAGGCACCAAGATTTAATGTGGTTCACCCATTCCTTGGGCTATGTCCACCAAACAACATGTCTGATCTTATTACAATCTAGTGATTACAACCTGATTACAATTTGTAATCCCTCACAGCTCAATACCACTACAAGAACCAATTTTGCATCACACTCTTAAATAATCCCTAACCCTAAGCCCTTTTATGCAAGTATTAAACCACTTTAGGGTTATAACATGTCAGCTCGAATCTACGAATGGAAAATCTATGAATCCTAATAAAATAGGGCCCCAATTTTTTTTTCAAACTCCACTAATTATGGAGTATGTACAATACTTTCCTGATCAGTCACCATAATATAGCACTTAAATATCACTAATCATAATCAAAGATTCCACAAATATGATCATCCTATTAGAGCTAATACAAAATCAAGTACAAGTAAATGAAATTTGATGTGGGGGCATCTGAGGGTCAAGGTTGTTGACTTAGATGAGGGTTTTGGTCAAAATTTACTTCTAGGGGTCATAACTTTTGACTCAAATGTAGGTTTTGTCTAAAAATTTATAGGTAGTTGCACTAGGTGCTTTTTGGATTGCTGATTGAACTCAACTAAATAGGTAACCTTTTTGACATTTTTTGGGGTCATAAAATCTCATCTTGACCTCTGAAATTGGCTTTGTGTTTTTTCTAATTTTTTTAGAAATTTATTTTTGCAATAAATCCGAAATCATATTTTTGATTTCATTGATTAGTTGGCAATTTGTCTTACATTAGTTGGGGGCTTTTCCTAGGAAAAATTGGGATTCGTAGGATGAGTTTTAAAAATTACCAAAAAATGGAAAAAATCTATTTTTCTTAAAAATCTACCAACTATTGTAATTTTTGGAATTCTAATAAGTAGGTGTTGGTTTTCATTTTAGAGATAGAGTAGAATTGTAGAAGTTTAAATGAAGAGTTATGGTATTTTGAAACATTTTTCTTGTGTTAATTTATGAATTATTCTTTGATGAGATTGGGTGGCATCAAAATCCATTTCATAACATGACATCACCAAAGATAAATCATTGAAACACCTCAGTCATACACAAGCAACTAGGAAGCAACCAAGGATAATTGATTGAAGACTCAAAGGGTTATATCAGGAAGGACACATCATCTGCCACAATTTCATACAAGAACTTGAAAGAGCATCAAAATATCTAATCAAACTCATTATAACACACATAGGACATATTACCATGGTCGAGTATAAAAGATCGTAATCAAAACATCATCACAACATCACAAAACAAAACTCCCAAGCCTGTGGTGAACATCCCGACTGGTCAAATTACTAAGTCAACACCCAAAACCCAACATTAGTAAATCCCACATCACAAAGAGTACATACAAAAGTCATATTGATAATTTCATAAGGTTTTGATAACACCAAGATTTAATTTTTACTTATAGGTTTTCAACTTCTCATTTTCATTTTCAAGTATTGTAGTTCATAATGCTTTTGATCTCAATCAAGGTTTTAGTTTCCATTTCTCTAGTTGCCATATTTACTATGGTTTTCAATTTCACTATAATGCCAAATGATTCAACAATTCATATAAAGTCATTTAAACATTGTTCATAGTTCAATTCATTATGAAAACATAAGAGTTTAGGTTTTTATTTCTAAGTTTTTGACTTTATAAAGTTTATAAATCTCTCCTATAATAGAACCCATTTCCACTTTAAAATTTGATCACCCAATTACCACTAACTCACAAAATTATCAGGCATGAGCCTACAACACAATAGTGAATTGTGAAGCCTCTTAATTGGAAGGTCTTGGGTTCGAATCCACTCAAGCTTAAATTATAATTGAAATAATTAATCACAATAAATAATAATAACTAACCTTGGCTTCGGCCTTTTATCAATAAAAAAAAAACTCACAAAATTATTGTCTCTATATGATCATATATTAAATAATTAACCAATAATTATTTAGCAACATTAAATAATAAAAATAATTTTACTAAATAATTTCATTCTAATGTCCTATTAAAAAATTAATTATTTAATAAATAAATAAATAAATTAAATTAATTTCTAATAACATAATTTTTAAAAGAAAATATTTAATAAATTAACATACTTTAATAGTTTAAAGAAAACTATTAATAAAATATAATAATAATAAAATTCTAATTAAATTAATTAAAAATTAAATAAATTTATATTAAATTATTTAATTTAAAATAAAATAAAATTAATTTAAAAAAAATTTAAAAATAAATGTTGAAGGCCTACCAATCGTAAAGCCAATGCTACTATAGTAGTGACACTACTGCAACAGCAACAACGTACTATCATAAAGGTAGTAGCTACTACTATGATAGCAGCCATAGTTGTCGTACAACCCCCTCCATTGGAAACAAAGGGTGTGTGGGGGTTTGGTGGCCTTGCCTCCCATTTAAAATTTAATTTTTTCTTTTTATAATAAAAACAAAACAACACAGTACCCTCCCCCTTTTTTATTAATTCTTTTTACTATAATTATTTTTTAATAAATATCATGAATTTAATTTGATAGGGAAACCTAGATAAATCAATCAAATTTACATTCTAAATTTCATTTTTTAAACAAAAAAACCAACTAATTAAAATTTACAAGCACGAGAGTTCTCCAAAAAAATCCATTCCTCAAACACAAATAACTTTGTTACAAAGAAAAATTAAGATTCACAACAAAGTTTCATCAATGATATCAAACAATTCTACAAATTTTTTAGAACAAATTCTCCAGATATGAAGTAGATAAAAGATTAGAAAATGGAAATCTATTGCATAAATTAATCACGAGATTCTACCTAAATCTGATGCCAACATGCAAACACGCAAATGTAAGGACGAGAGAAAACTCCTTCCTTCTAAAAAGCTTCCTTCTCTCGGTCCCCACAAAATGAGCTCTAGATCTCTGATAAAGAGTTCTCCCCTAAATTTGAGGCTTTGATTGTGCAATCACACGAGGGGTCTTGCTGATCAATATTCTTTAAATATATAGTTATCTTTTAAATGTTCATGCATGCTTTTTCCAATTTAAAATATCTTTATTAAATTAATTTCCTATCTCCTTTTAATTAATTTATTACATTTTAATTTCATGCATACACTTTATGCAATTTAATTAAAATAAACTTTATTAAAGAATTGCTTACTCTCTCTTACTAATTTGTGAGACATTTTTAATATAATATTTATTAATTTAACTAATAATATTATTTAGAGATTATTATAAAAAAAACTACTACATAAATTATTATTAAATTAAATAAATATAAAATGTTAAATTAGAACATTGATAAAAAAAAATTAAGTTTGATTTTTTTATTTAATTAATTTCTTAATTAATTAGATATAAATAAATTTTGAATTTCCTCTATAAGATTTCCATTAAATTAAATCCTTAAAATATCTTTTAATTTGATTTAATTATAAAAATAAATCACAATAGACCCACAAATCCAAATATGACAACTCAACTGAAGACAACGAACATAATCAAACTCCAAGGTCAAAGTAACAAATTCACATCACTTGACAAATTTGGAAAGGTGAAACTAACTCAGATACTTGTCCTACTTTCTAAGAAAATTGGCTTAGGCTTTAAGATTTAGATTCAAGAATTATCTCCCCACTTATACCATTGAAATATTGCGACATCATATGCTCATCCTAGCAATTTAGGGAAGTTGATACCTGATACCTACAATCTGCATAAAATCCATGCATCTACAAACACATATATTCTAAACTAAATAGGCAATGTTGGGAAGTGGTACATTGTGTAGATCCCAACTAGTAGATGATTATGACTCCATTCCTTAACCATGTTAGAAATGTCAAACATAAAGAAAACGTACATGTACACCATACACATACAAGTGTGGAGTAAGTAACCATAGAATTGCATATAAATAATTCCTCTTACTAAAATCATGAAATAATTGAAATAACTAATTGAATGTACATATATCATCATCGAAATAATCATAAACACATGAAATAACTACATAACTTAAGTAGCTTATCACATAAATAATACTAAGTATGAAATACATTTAATCTAATCTAGTAATGAAGTACCAATAATCATAAAACATAATTAAAAAAAGGCCTAAAAGAATCTAACAATACAATATAAAATTCAAATAGGGGTAGGCATAACATCCACTTCCTCTAGACTTAGGCTTACTCCTGGAAACCTACTACAATGACTAGGGTAAATAAAAGTCAAAGAGTATTATCTACAATGTCAAACAAAAGGTTCATTTAAGAACTAATACAAATGAGTTAACTATGTATACACTTTCAGTTACTTAGAGCAATATGGTTCCCATTTAATAATAAACCAAAAACCATAGTCCAACATTCATCTTTTAAACAAATACTTAAATAGATCCACTAAAACACTCCAAAAAAATGATCAACATCTCTAATTCCATTGGAAAACATAAAATTTATAATGTATAGACATAAATCAAAAGTCAAGAACATAAATGTTATGAATTTCCAAGTTTCATGTTCAAAAGTTCCACTACTTCTAATTTTTTTTAATTCAAACTATTTAGGTTCAAGTTTGTAAATCCATTGAAAACAACCAAACATGACTAACATAATATTTGCAAAAAAAATCAAAGGAATACTACCTTAAATATTTGTAAAAACAATCAAAGGCATACTACCTTAAAGCACAATGATAAGAAAACATGTTTGAAATTCAGCTCAAGAATTTTACAAGTTTTGCCTTTTTCTATGTTTCAAGTATTAAGTCTAAAGTTGTCAAGTTTCAAGTGTTCAAGTTTAAAGTTTCCACGTGTTAATGTTGCAAAAGATACATAACACTGTTTGAGTTTGGTTTTTAGTTTAACTAGTTTGAGTATTCAAGTTTGTAATAGATAAATATAACAATTTAAGTTTTGCTTTAGTTCAACTAGTTAACATCTAGTGACATTCCAATATACTCGAGCTCGCAATGTAGAAACTCAAGCTCTGATACCATATGTAATGCCCCACTGGGTGACCTAAAAGAAATTATCCGTAATTTTCACTAAGTTTGTCAACAATTTTTTTTGAAAGATAATAAGTTAACAACAATGATTATAAAATAGTGGAAGCATCAACATTCACATAAACACATACCATAAAACAAATTAAAATTTTTAAGGGTTCCATGATGTTGAATCACCTTTAAGTTTTAATTAATACTAAAACCAATATATAACACATCCATATCAAAGAATAACTATAAGTACAAATTCTATTTAAACAATATACAATTACAAGATGCCACTTGGCAATAAACATAATGCATAATCATTCACTATACAAGTAACAAGGTATGAGAAGCTGAAATAATATACATCATGAAATAGATTACATCATCTTGTAAGATCTATAAAATAAAATGCAATACAATAGTTATAACCATCCATCATAGAAATACAAGAATAGATAGAAAGGAACATCTACACAAACACATCCAATAGTGGCATCCGATGGTTGGATCTCAATAGTATAAGAAAAAGAACTACCACCCAACCTCATGGAACCCAAAAACGTCCACTCCCACCATGTTGAGGATAAAAACTCAAGTCCCAAACATGATAACAAACTCAAAAGTCAAAACCAACATCTAGGTTCAAGGAATCACCTACATGAAAACTATCTCAAAGGGTACCAAGATACAATGATGCAAGAGCATTGAGAATGAATTTGGTGGAGTTATGATTTTCATGGTTAGGGGTGTGCTTGAGACACATTGGAAAACCTTTCCTCATGATAGCATAGAGATTGGATAGATTGAGTTGAGGTTTGAACTATTTTTACCTTGTTGTTAGAACTGTGTTTTTCTAATTTTTGGGTGCCTGTTGAATGCTATATAACTAATTTTGTGTAATGAATGAAAGTTTGTGCAATTCATGCATTGTAGAGGGCCTAGATTAATATACCAAGGCACAAGTTCTCATTCATTATAAGTTGGGAGATATGACAATTCTCCTATAGTATCAATTTCTGGCAGTTTGCACGATAGTTTGTTGTAAGTGACTTTTAGGATAGATGCATAGATATTCTTAAGGAATCATCCTTTTCAAATTTGTGGAGATTTAGAGGACCTAAATTTATAACTTCAGTTCAAAGAAAAAGTTCTAATCCAATTAGAGCTATGAGATATCACAATTTTTCTCGGATATTGATTTTTGGATATTTAGTTGTTGTTGGAGGCCGACTTTTGGCATTTAATTTATGTATGGGTATTTAATTTGTGTTGTGGCCAACTTGTGGCTTAGATTGGTATAAGTAGGGGTATTATGGAGTCTTTTAGTTATTCATTCATGGAATATTTCATTAATTTGGAAGAGTTGAGAGTGGAGAGTAGTTGAAGAGAAAATTTTCTTGAGTCTGTAGACAGAGTGCCAAATGTGAGGCAGTTTATAGTAGGATTGTGATGGAGATGTGAATGTGTGGATAGAGCACTGAATGTGAGCCAGTTTACACTTGGATTTTGGATGAAGTTGGAGTAGAGCTAGGGCTAATGTTGGAGAAAAAGGAGATTGCTTGGTGGGCTTGTGAGTACAAGTTGAGATCTTCCTTAGAGGTTTCTACCAGAGTGTGGATCTAGACTAGCTAGTGTTTGGGTTGGATCTTGAGAGATCTCACAGAATTGATTTTGTAATTGTTATTTGTATTTGGACCTAACTCAAAAGGCCTTATATTTGAACATATTTTATGTAATTATTTATATTTTATGAACAAATTATTGTAATTTGGTATTAGATCTTGCACTGTGGCTTCTTGCTGTTGTGTTTCCATTGTGTGGTTATATTATTGGAGGCTAGGACATCTCCTTTGGTGATTCTCCTACCTTGCATTGCATCATATGGTATCAAAGATTAGTTGTTCCTAAGTGTACAAGCATATTACCAAAGTGTGAGGAAATTTGTACTAGGAACTTGGTTGGGTGAAGTTTATTAGAGTGAAGGTTATTCTTGAGCATGTAGATAGATCACCAAAGTTGTGGCAATTTGCACTAAGACTTGGGTTGGAGAAGAAGATTTGAGAAGATCTTGATCTAGTGGTGTATTGTCCTTTTTAGAGTCCTAGATATCTTGGTTGTGAGGTGGCAGATCATGGGTTTGACTTGCAATTGCAGAGGGCTTGCAGATGGATCAATGGATGCAAAGATGGAAGAGTGATCTTGTTGAGGCATGATCGTAGAGAGTTTGTGGATTTTAGATCCATGGTCCTAGACTTGTGATGTGGTTCTTGAATGTTTGTGCAAGGTGACAAGTTGTGATCTAACTTGGAAACAATTTGTGTATACAGTGGGTGATCCCACAATAATTGGTTCCACTTTTTGACCAATTTTGACACTGAAATCAATATTTTTGCAACAAACGTCATGTTCAAGTGACTATATCTCCAAAACTATAAATAATTTCAAGATGACATAAACTAGTGATTTTGAGTACTTTGTTCCTACTTTGTAACCATATTTTTTAATCTAAAAAAAAAAAAATTATTTATGTCAATTTTTTTTATCTCCTTCGAAAAGTGGTACATAATAAAATTCAATATTTTAAAAAGTGACAGTCCGTTTGACACACATAACTTTTTTTCTAGAAATGATAATGAAGTAATTCTTTCGATGTTAGATTTGTAACATCAATATCCAAAGGATGCATTTGGTTTGATTTATTTTGGTTGAATATTGTATAGTTTATGAAGTGACATGAACCGTAATTCAGATATACGTTCTGTTTGACAAAGATAATTTGAAGTCAATTTATCATAAACCATTTTTTTTTTGGAATAGAAAGGTATCTCAATAAGCCAGTTCCTCCATATTTTTCAATTTTTTTTGACCGAATTTACTAATTTTCCAAGGTGTCAAAGTCGGTTGATGTTCAATTAGTAATGAACATATAATGAGTTAAACTCACATTTGAAAGTCTTAATGATTAAAATATGTATTAAAATTATAGTCATTGCAATGCTTGCTCCGAGCAACACATTTTGACATTTTTAATTTTACAGTAGGAGATCATTCTCTTGCAACTATGTAAGTCAAAAGAGGAAAGACAAAAAAAAAAAAGAGGGTAAAATTTTTCTAATTTTGCATGTTCGCGCGAACATATCCACAAAATATTTCGGCTGTCAAAAAAATTTAGGCCCATGTTCGGATGAACATGTGCGATGTCAACGTGTTCGTGTGAAAAACCTAAAAAATTTGAAAAAGTTACCATTTATAAAGCTATTTTCCATTTGTAATGCTATTTTCCATCAACCTGACGAGTAGTGCATTATTTTTCTTTGTCATGAATTTCATTCGCAAAATCGAAGGCATCAATTTGGTAAAAAAATTGTACATATAAATTATTTATTTATTTCTTTCATTAGCGAAGTTGTTTAACGGATGCATTGAAGTTAAATTAAAAATTAATAACACATTAATTGTGTTAAGAAATGTATATTTTTATTGTGTTACTAATGGTCTCCTTGCAACATGTGGCAATCATGGGATGAAGGCATGATCATAACAAACTACTAATGCTTACTTTGCAGGACATTGTCAAAGACCATTATGTGTTTGTCAAAATCATGTGTGTGGATTTATTAGATTAAATAACACTTTGTTTGGTGCTTAAAATGAACTTTTTATTTTCTGTCTAGTGTGTCTATAGTGTTTAAATCCCTAAGAGTTGCATTGGATGTATCCTCTCCCCTCGCCATTCGTGGATCTTGGGTGTAAGAGAAATCCATGTAACTTCTATAGGAGGCCTACCTTGGACCAAGATACTCAATATTGGGTATGCCAAGGGATGACCTTAGAGCGGTAATGGGACAAAGGCTAGGTCAATGTTCTAGCTGCTATATAAAACTTGATTATGGTAAAAGCTGTGTTAGCAGTATTGCTGAGTGATAGCTCTCCTCCAGTACCCTTACGGTGCGTCAAACCCTGGTTCTCGGGGCTGGGAAACCTTTTGAGGAAGTTTATAACTCACTTGTTGAGCAGAATGCCCTTACTAAAAACCATGTTTTAGTGGCCAAAATCCTTTCTTTCCACTGGCTCAAGGGGTCACCCATGCCCATGAACACATCCTACATTCTCGCGATCCTTAGTAGAGACAACTGTCCCTTGGGAAGTCATGCCCCTTGAGACATGGATCTTGGTAGCCCTGAGAAGTGAGTGTGCTATAAGGGGGAGCCTGTGGTGCCAAGGTCCTAAGTTGTCCACTTTGCATAAACATGGTTGAACTTTGGTTCAAGTAGGAATTCAGTGGATATAGTCCTAAAGCCTAGGTTGTGGTGTGATTGTTCACTTTTAACAATAGCTATTCTTGTCTTAATGTGTCTTGTGTGTGTGTGTAAAACATAATCAAGATAAAAGCCAACATTCAAATTTATAGTTTGGAAACTTGCAAAACCTTGTCAAAACATTAAACATTGTCAAAACCTTGTCAAGATTTCACCTAAGTTCAAAAAAACTTATGTATACCTCTATCTAATGCATAATAATATTCCTAAATGTCATTTTTGACTTACCTTAGTGGTATATCCCCCTCATATTGCATTTTTCAAACCCTAGCATCATTTTCACTATCAAACCCTATCAAATTGTCCATCAACCAACTTGTCTTCTTGATCACCTATCCTCATTTTGCATAGCCTAAATGTCATTATCAACCCTAGGAAACCATCCCTTGCATAGTCCACTTTGTGTACACCTACCTTTAGCATCCTTACCAAGTCCAAAACATAACCTTAACTTTCATTTTGCATATCATAATCTTCATCTTGCATACCTTCAAAACAACACCTTGCATTTGCACTCGCATAACATTCCTAGGACATTTGCACTTTGCATATCAAAACCCTACATCATTTAGCATTTCCTCACATTGCATAACATCCCTAAACACTTAAAAATCTCAAAAACACTCATATCTTGCATACCAACATCTTAATTATCAAGTTTTGACCTCTTTTACCAACTGCAACCCTATTTTACCAAATGCACACTTCATGGGCATAGTTGGTAGTTTCATGGTGTAGTTGGTAGTTTTTGGGTGCACTTGGTAATTAGGTGTTTCATTCTAGGTTCTAGAACCCTAATTTTTACTTCCACACCTTGCATTGAATCCCAAGACCTTAGGAAACACTCTAAATCACTCAAAACACTCAAAACTTGCATTTTAGGCAACCTGCAACCCTGTTTTACGAACTGCAACCCTTTTTTATCAATTGCACACTTCAAGTGCACAGTTGGTAGTCTAGGTGCACACTTGGGAGGCATAAATTTCATTTAAGTTTCCCTCCACTGCATTTTCATTTTGAGGTATCATGCCAACACTCATTAGGACACAACCTTTGGAGTTGTCCAATGCAATAATACTACCTATAAGGTCTCATCAAGAATCAACCATCAAAATCCTCCAAGGTACAGTTGAACAAATCAATGTTAATCCCTTGTTTGATGAGATACCACAAATTCCTCAAAAAGACGTTAAGACTTGATTTTAGGACTCACATCATTTGGAGCTACATCATTTGGAGAAGAAAGAAGGATATGAGAGCTATAAATGAAAGAGGGGATTTCTAACATTATGTTTGCTTCTTTTGATAGTTGATGCCATTGTCTTTTATGCAACAATTTATTCTTGAAAAAATAGACTGATATTTTTTCATAAAATGAAAAGTAATTTATTTTTTAGGAGAAACATTCTAGTATTCATACCATCTTATTTGTTTGTGATTCAATGATGGATTAAGAAGGATTTGGTGCTTTGCCACTTGTAAAGAATGTGACTCACAGATTTTAGTCATATAATGAAGAGTATTTATGCTTTGTTGCAGATGACTAAATTCTATTGATTTCTGTCAAACAATTTAAAAGTACCAATAGCGATAGACAAATCTGTACAGTGATTTTTTTATTTGGTTATTGCACAAAATTTATCTTGAGGCAAGGGATAAATTATTATTATTATTTTATAATGGGAAAGAAGAAAGGAAGGAAAAGAAAATATGCAGGGAAAAGATATGATGAACCAGAACAAAGAAATATTTAGAAGACTGTGGCACATTATCATTGAATTAAACAAGGTGAAGGAAATGTTGAAGAAGGCACAACAGAAGTAGAAGTAGTGCATATGGGAGAGAGGTCAGGAACACTCCCTACGGAATCTCAAACAATGAATGTTGAAGAAGGTTCAACATTAGTCCCTACAGAGGTTCAAATAACAGAAGTAAGAGAAGGGTCAGAATCTTTTCCTGTTGAATCTCAAACAATGGATGTTGGAGAAGGCTCAAGATCGATCCCTATAGAAATTCTAGTAACAAAAATCAGAGAAGGGTTGAGATCAAGTGTAGGAACTAGTATGGATGAACTCTTAAATATTGTCCAATCTGTAAAGCATGGTATTTCTCATAAGAATTTAGATCATTTACTTAAAATGGATGTAGATAAATTGAGAAAACTTGTAGCTAGTGTTCAACCATTAAGTTTTTCTAAGAGAAGGTCAATGAAGAAGAAGATAAGAGAAATTATGACTCAATTTGATAACACTGAAACACTTGAACAAGCTCAGTTGCTTTCACTTTTTCTTAAACAAAAAAAGTCTCAAGAGGCATTGGAATTTTTAGGTGTAAACACAACATCAAAGAAGAAAAGATTTTCTAGCTTGCAAACTGATTTGATTGAAAATGTTAAACAAGGTTTGAAAAACATAGGAAAACACTCTCGAACTAAAGATAAGTCTATGGCAAGAAAAGTGATGTTGATGTCTATTGTAAGTAAAAATATGTCTCAAAATAGACAAATATCTTCAATTTCATCTAAAATGGGTTTTAGTAGGAAAATAATGAGATAATATGTTAAGAGAAGATTAATTGTGGATGATAGTACTATAGAGGGCAACTAGGAAATCATGTGTAGAGCACCTCATTCTAATAGAATTAAAGAGTTATTAAAAAATTTAGTGATATCATTTTGGATTGATAATAGTTGTCCTTCATGAAATAGTAGAGATGTTATCAGGCATAAGATTGCACCTAGTCAATATGAACATCATACAAAACATTGGTTGGACACAACACAGCATGAGTTATATCTGTCATTTTGTAATGAACATCCTAATGTAAAAGTTGGGCAAACATTGTTTGAAAAATTGAAGCCATAATTTGTGAGGTCAAACAAAGTGTTTGAAACTTGTTGTTTTCGTCATCATATTGAGTTTGATCTCCACTATCAGGTATTTTGAAACTTTATAGAAGACACATATGGTTTTCATGCTGCTCCTCCTAGTAGGAGAAGTGAGTTTATATCATCCATTTTGTGTGACAACATAGATGATCCAATTGGTAAAATAAATTGCATCAAAGGATTATGTGAAACATGTGGTGAATTGGCTCTATTTCCTTTGAAAACTAAAAATATTGATGTAACAAAAATATTGAATTGCAACAGTTACAAGTATGTCAAGAATGAAACAAAGTTGGGGAAAGAAACAAGAAGGTTGGAATATGTTGAAGAGGAGTTTCTTGTTCTAACATTTATGGACAGATTTAAGAAATTGATTCAACTTTATATTTGTCATGCATTTTTTGCAAAGTGGCAAGCACAACAGTTTCAAACTCTGAGAGATAATTTTCCACTTGGAAAAATTGTATCAGTTGTTGATTTTGTAGAGAACTATTCATTTATTCATCAGAAAGCAATTCAATCAGATTATTACTTTAATAAGTAGGTCACTATCATGGTACATGTTTTCTATAGACATGCACAGTTAGATTTGGATGGTGTTCAGAGTACAATTCAAGCACAAGTAATTATAAAGGAATATCAGTTTTATATAAGTGATGATAAAGAACATGACATTCACTATGTAGAACATTGCTTCAATACTTTCTTTTCTTATTTGAAAGAAAGAAACATAAATGTTGATAAACATTATGTTTGGTCTGATGGATGTACCACATAGTTTAAATCATCTAGACCATTTTATGAATTCTGTAGATATCATCGCAATGAGAATATAAAACACATATGGAATTTCTTTGAGAGTGGCCATGGAAAAGGTGAACATGATGGTGTTGGAGCTTGCATCAAATGTGCTTTGCGAAAGTATCAAATGAATTATTAGGGAGTTCATGTAAATGATGCACATGATGTTGTTGAATAGTGTAAGACTCATTTTGCATTAGATGAGGTCGCAACATCATTAACAATGAGTTGACAGACACCATATAGAGTCTTCTGGGGTATAATAGGTATGGATGTGTACGTCTGTTTAACTTTTATGTAATTAAATTATAAAATTTTATTGTTAAGTTTTATTTTGGAATTTTTTGAAGTTTAAATTTAATTTTTCTATATTTTCAATTTAATGAACTTTCAGGTGTCAATAGAAAAAACATGCATGGTTGCCAGAGGATAGAAAAGACACATTCCTTACATTCAGTCATGAGTACAGATAATTGCAATTGGACATTGATGACAAGAGAATACTCATGTTTTTGTGATAGTTGCATTCATGAAAACTATGAAGAATGCATCAATCAGACACATGGATATACAGATGCATGGATTTCGGTACCACTTGATGTTATCGATACATTTGATAAAGAAGATGAAAATTTTGATGATATTCCATTGATTTTTGATGATTATAATCATATTTTTGGATTGGTAAAAGTGGGTGAGTATCATAAAATTTAATCTCAACTTTTTATTTAATTATCAATTTCAACTATCTTATATATATTGTACACATGCATTCATGTATACTTGTTATGCAGGAGATGTCTTTGCAGTGATTGCTGAGCCTGGAAATCATGAAGGTGTCAATTATTATTTATTGTGATGTACTGCAGAGAGGACAAAGTTATATGACCCTGAAGAAAGTGATGGAATGTTGTTCCCCATAGGTAAATTATACATATACATGTACATGCACATATATATATTTAAATAAATATATATATCTAGGTAACTTCATATCTGTCAAATTTTAAAACACTTAAATTTGTGGTATAGGTTCTGTTGTGATAGAGGGAACATATTTGAAGCAAGAAAAAATAGCCCAACATGGAATGCACTTTGTTGATTATCAAACTGACAAAAAATTTTTACAATACAACCACCTAGTCATTGCTACATAGCTTTGTCTGCATCCAGTCAAACTTAAGCATGTATGTTGCAAGTGGAGACTAGATAGTGAAGATCATGAAAAAATATTGCATGTTATAAGTGTACATCATGGTTGATTAGCTTTGAGATTCATTTTATAATAATTTGAATATCAACTTTGGTGAAATGTGTTTTCAATTATATTATGGTAAAATTATTAATATCAACTTTGGTGAAATTGTGTTTTTAATCTGAATATATGAGTTTTAGTTATCATTAGTTTATTTAAAAACTATAATATTAATTGTACTATGGATGAATTTAATAATTTAACAACTTGATATAAATAGGCTAGAAGTTAGTTTGAACTTACACAATTTCATTATCTATGTTACAATTCTTAAATATCAACTTCTTTTCAAACTATTGAATTTCATTTTGAATTTAGTTCAAAGAAATTCATTGGACGACTGAAAATTGAACTTTCATTATAAAAAAAGTATTTTATGATTGTAGACCTTTATAAAATTAATTTGAAAATGAAAAAAATTACTATTCTTAGTTAGGGTATGTAATCCTTTGATTTGACAATTTAAAATTAGTACAGAACATTCTGTTTTGGTTAAAATCCTTTTCCATTTTTCAAGTAGTCTATTAACATTAAGTTATTTACAAAAAAAATGAGCCTACACATTGATCAGGAAAAATGATTAGCTAAAGCTTTTGAGTGCATTATTTCTCTCACTTCCATCACAATGCAAGGAAACTCATAATTTAAAATAGATACAACACAACTTAAATGTATCCCAAATCGATGAAGAGCAACTTCTACTCCACCAATACCAGAAAATAGAGAAAGTACTCTGATGCCATCAGGATATAATGCTTTCAAGACTGATAAATGATTTGCAATTGTATCTATTTGGAATGAATCACATAAACAACACAAGCGATTAGTTAGACAAGAAGTTTCATGAGTGTGATCTCTATCAAATCCTAATATAGGCTCTATCTAATGGAGCTCTAGAGGGATGAGGTCACCTGGCCCCACCCATACCAAATTCCACTCTTCACACTTTTGAAGTATATATTTCTGCGCACTATCTTGTAGTTGCCTTCATGATGTCTGAATCATAACTCTTAGTTGATCAATAAGGACAGTGCCACATCATCTTGAGTCTATGGAATTCAATTTTGTCATCTGATCCCATGAAGGCCAATACTTTTTTATTTGCGGAAGTGCTTCCTAAATAGTCTGGGGGGGGGAGAGGTTCTACTTGAAATCGCTCTTCTATTGGAAGGTTATGCACATACCCTCTTGCTCTTCTGAAAGCTGATAAAAACATTGAGTCCACCAACTCTGGTTCGACAATATTAAATTGTTTGAATATTGTCTTCCAAATATCCTTCGATGCAAAAGAATCATTCTCATAGTAGAAGAAAGGTGGCCCTTGCATGAACGCATTGATTTCCTTTGAATGCTGGCCAATAGGTTTCCTAGGAACTCCAAAACCAATTAGTTCCTTGGGACACAAATTAGGGACTACATCACATACTTCAAACATTGCTTGCTTGTCTTGCATAAACTCTATGTATTTTTCATACTTCAACACTTTCATTATCTATGTTACAATTTTGAACTTACACAATTTTATTATCTATGTTACAATTCTTAAATATCAACTTTTTTTCAAACTATTGAATTTCATCTTGAATTAAATGTGTTTTTAATTGTACGATCATAAGTTCTTAATTATCAAATTTAGTTTAATTAAAAACTATATAATTTAATAATTTAAATTAATTGTACTATGGATGAATTTAATAATTTAAATTCATTTATCAACTTTTTTTCAAACTAGATTGAATTTCATAAGTGAAAATTAAAGTATGTGTTTTTAAAATTGTAAGATTATAAGTTCATAGTTATCATTTAGGTTAGTTTATTAAAAAGCTATATATTTTAATGTTACTTTATTACATCTATGGTCATGTACTCTTAAAGTTTAAATTAGTTTAAATTAATATATTTTTTTAATATTATATTTTGTAAAAGTTCTCTAAAATAATGTATTGGCTTACCTAATTAACATATTTTTATCCACATAAAACTAATATTTATCTTTAGTGGGTTAGTAATTGATAATTTAAGAAATATGTATCTTTCTAACTTCCTACGAATTGATAATTGATATACATGTACACACATGTCTCAAGATCATGTTCTATAGCTATAACACAAAAATATACACATATGTACACATATACATGTCTCAAAAATAAACATCTATAGCTCTAATATATCTCTATGTATCTGAAATGCAAACTATAAATCTCAAATAAATATACGTGTGTAAAAATATATAAAAAGTCATATATACGTACATGTGATGGTATCTAACTACTGAAATACTCAATAATTAAATAAATAGTGAAAGTACATGCATGTCATCAAGGAACTGAAATACACATGTGTACATGTAAACTAGACCTCCAATATATATGCATCAAAAAATATATAAATTTGATCTACTACTAGAGGGACCCCTCAAGATGCATACGAATAGAATGAACCTCTAATCGAGTCTCCTATATCCTCTCTCCGAGGCGCATCAACCAAGCCCTACAAATATATATACATATATGCATACATGTGTTAGAGTTCTATCTTTAAAACATATATATACATACATGCATCATGTACATGTACATTCAAATTAAATACAAATTTGCATATATATATATATATATATATATATATATATATATATATAGTTTTCAAAATATTTAAATAACTTTAAACAAACTATTTAAAACTCAAGTACCTGAGCACTACTAGGTGCCTCAATAGAATCATCTCTCTCATGTACATGATGCCCTAAACCAATAGTATGTGTAACCATGTGCTCAATGACCTATGCCTACATGATTTATTACGAGTTAAAGATTAAATTAAATATCTACATATATATCTGAACTAAATTTTTCAATAAATGAACATATTTTTTAATTTCATATATATTTAAAATTAAAAATAAATTATATATGTACCTGGGTCTCCGAGGTGGAGGATGATTAGTAGACTCCATCGTATCATCTATTGATGCATCTAAGCCTTAAACTCCATGTCTAACTGCTAGTAAATTTGAGTGAAGTGGACTATGTAACTAGCTGGGTACATTTGGTGTAGAATCAGTGCTGCTAGGTCCAAACAACAGGTCCATATACGATGAAATACCCAGGCTCGAACTAGTAATCTCAGACAGGCCTCACAACTACTCACCAAAATCAAGGCCCTTAGCTATGATATGGACATCTCCAACTCGTATGCTCGAGTCATCTGTAGAGTGTTGTGAGTCTGGTGCTGAATGCTGTGAGCTACGCATAGGTGTACCATCTATCACTAGTGTGGTGGCTTGTGTCTATGGAACTGTGTTAGGGCTTTGATGTTGTCTAACAACATCCATCACTGCATGTACTAGAATCCTCTGTGTATCAGAAATATAGCTAATAAATTACAACATATCCTCCAAAAAATATAGTGCCATATCCATATGTGTCTTCTATCCTGAAAGACCACGAATATCGCCTGGCAGTGGTAGCCTAGCAGCTCTATATGCATCATCAGAGGAGCACCTGAAGTGCTACTAGATGCCTGTGAAGATGGTCGACCAAGTGGACGAGGATGTTGACTATGAAGATAATGACCAATAGAATCTGATGTGATACTAGCTGACATAAATGCAATGTGCCCAATAGTGTCAATTTCTTCCCTCTAGGAAGCAATGATGACTCTATCTACAATAGGCGCATGTGTAGGAATCATAGGAGACATCCTCAGTCCAAAAAACTATCTAAGATCTGTAGGTGGTAGATGATCTACACTGCGGTACTGGTCATGATCTGCGATCTTACCACACCCCTGTCCACAATAGTCAGGAATATCCAAGTAGTTGATGTTGAGCCCTATACAAAACTCTGCATACAATTGCTGTGCAAAATAAAGGGGTATCTGGTCATTATTAGGATAATGACCATATGTAGCTAAAAATCATGGATAGATCATGCTAGCAATAATAGGGTGTCTGCATTGTGTGACTCTATAGCCTCTCACCCTACCCTGTGTTCCCTCATAAGCTAGAAAGAGCTCTCTCTGGATGACATCTTTGGAGGCTACCCTCTTGACATCATTGAATGATGCATTTCCTAAAACCTCAACCCTAAGCTCCCTAGATATGGAAGCTAATATGGTAGGAGTAAATGAATGGCGATCTCTAAACCTAGCTATCAAATCCTATAAACTCCTACATATCGTAGTACATATGTCTCTATAAAGACCATCATCAGAGGTCAATATAGAGTGTTGCAGTCTAGCAACCTCCTACTCTAAAAATTCAAATAAAGCATTGATATCGATGCGTGGAGGTGGTGCAGTAGGACCTCCAGAAGGAGCTGCAGGTGTAGCCTAACCTGGAATAGGAGCTACACCAGGAGCTGGAACATGAGCTACACAACGAGCCCTATGTCGAGGTACATGATGAGCCCCACCAAAAGTTGTAGCATGAGCCCCACCATGAACTGCATGAGGAGCCATATCAGGAACTACATCAGGTGCTACAACAAGAACTGCATCAACTTGTGCCGCAATAGGAGTCACAACAGGAACTACATTAGGTGTTGAAACAGAAGCCACATCAAGCATATCGTGTGAAGCCATATCTGTAGAAATGTATGAAGAGCTAAATTGTTTGCTCTACACACAATTTTTTATTTTTAACATTAAAAATTATACACATGTAATTGAACATACATCATACATCATAGACCTAGATAATCTGTAACACATCCAGACCTAGATTAATTTGCATATAAGTATAAGATAACTTTAAAGTTTAGAGTTTGGTTATGGTTAGAGTTAATTTGTTGTTCTAAGATTTTATTATACTTTGGGGGGTATTATTAGAAAATTCAATTAAAGGGTAATAAATTATTTATATTATTCTTAAATGATAATTCTTTGAGGTTTAGGTTTCAAGTTGGGTTACATATATATCATTCAAAACAAGGGTCATACTTCATGTATGTACATGTGTTTGAATTTATGTGCATGTATCTCAAATGTAATTTTTAACAATTTAGGATTAGGGTCAACTTGTTTTAATTTTATGTAAGTTAGACTTCAATTTGGTTTTGAAATAGGGTTTTAGTGTAATTAGGCTCAATTTTAGGGTAAGATTTAAAACCTTATGACATTGTCAAGGTTTACACGAACTTACATAATTTCTAGCATTAACTTTAGGGGTTAATATTAAGGTCCATGGTTAAGAATTTAGGATAAGGGAACTTAGCATATGAAGTTTATGATTTGGTTCAAGATTATGATTTAGGGTATTTATTATCATTTATAATCTTGGATTTAGAAATTAAATTTTAAGATCAAGTTTAGGATTAGGGTTTGGATAATGGTTAGGGTTAGGGTTTGGATTTACATGTCTGTTATATTCATATCTAGATATGCAAATTAATCTACATTCTTATATATGTATAATTTAGGATCTCCCCTTAAGACATGTCATTGAATTATATAGTTAATTATATACTTCTAATTATTAAGACATTAAAAATAATAACATATGTACATTTAAACATGAATATTGAAAACATATGTATGCACATCTATATCTAACACATGAACATATTTACATGTACATTTATGAAATAAAATATACATTCTTATGTATAATTTAGGATCTCCCCTTAAGACATGTGTTATTAAATATAGTTAATTACACTTAGTTATAAGATAAATTAAGATCAATAGTTAACATATACACAAATTATACATATAAAAATGTGAATTTCTTAAAAACATGTACATACATCCACTTTTAACCATGAACAAATATACATGTACATCTATGTTCAAAATAAAAAATTATATATTCTAATCTATATTTTTACATGTACAATTTAGGATCTAGACCCTTAAGATATGTCATTTAATTAAACTTCTAAAATTAAGACATTAAAGTAAATTTGACATACATAAACATTAATATCGAAAACATACATGTCTACATTTAACATTAACACACACACACACACACACACACACACACACACACACACACACACACACACACACACACACACACACACACACACACACACACACACACACACACACACATAATTTTAAAATTTTTTTTTTTAAATTTGTTTTCTAAAATTTATATTATTATAAATTTTTTAATAATTTTCTAATTTTTAAAAAATATTTTTTCTAATGTTTTCTAAATTTTATATTATTATAAATTTTATAATACTTTTCTAATTTTTTTAAAAATTTATTTTTAAAAATTTATATTATTATAAAATTTCTAAGTTTTTCCAATATTTTTTCTAAATTTATTTTCTAAAATTTATCTTAAATTATAAATTTTCTAATGTTTTTGTAATATTTTTTCTAAATTTTATATTAAATTCTAAATTTTCTAATGTTTTTGCAATGTTTTTTTTAAAAATTGTTTTCTAAATTTTATATTAAATTATAAATTATCTAATTTTTTTCTAATGTTTTTCTAAATTTATTTGTAAATATTTTTTCTAAATTTTATATTAAATTATAAATTCTCTAATATTTTTGTAACGTTTTTTCTAAATTTTCTAATGTTTTTGTAATATTTTTTTTCTAAATTTTCTAATTTTTAAAAATATTTTAAAAAAATTTGTTTTCAAAATTTTATATTAAATTATAATTTTTTTAATGTTTTTAAAATATTTTTTTCTAAATTTTCTAAAACTTTTGTTATTTTTTTTTCTAAATTTTCTATATATATATATATATATTTTTTCTAAATTTTTTTTCAAAATTTTATATTAAATAATAAATTCTCTAATGTTTTTGTAATATTTTTTCTAAATTTGTTTTCTAATGTTTTTCCTAAATTTTGTATTATTTTTCCTAATGTTTTCTAAAATTGTTTTCTAATGTTTTCTATATAATATTTTTCTATTTTCTAAATTAATATAAATAAACAATAAAAATATTAAATTAACATTTAGATATGCTTTCAAAACTATTAAAAACATAAATAACATTCAAATATGCTTTAAAAAATTTTTAAAAAAAGTATTAAAAACATTAAAATCTACTTTGATAACATAAAAAAATACTTTTAAAATGTTGAAAAACATTAAATTAATAATATTTTGACATACCCGATGATGAGAATTAGAACGAAAGCGACAGGATGACGGTGACAGAGGTAGCACAAATGACATGTTCGCCTGAATGCTCTAAATGAATAGTAGTCACCGTGAAAATGAATTGGAAAAGTTGAAAAAAGCGATTTTAATTGTCGAAAATCAATGGGGTATAGGTTCGTGCGAACATGTTTTGCTTATATGTTTGCGTGAACATGTCAGTGAGGTTTGTGCAAATGTGCAGTGTTTGGAATTACAAATATTTTGCAACTTTTTAGAATTTGTTCCTTCCACTAAAGTGGAACCCATTATTGTGGGTTCACCAATGTCACAAGAAGCATGGGAAGCATTTGTTGTAGAGGGTTTATGAAGATCTTGGGAGATGGCTCTATGAGGATTGGACCTTGAGATGACAACAAATCTTTGTGATGTGGTTGTGAGGAGGTTTTCTAAGATGTTTGCTCGGTTTGAAGCTAGTTTGGTGGATCAAGCTAAGAAGGAGGTTACTTGGTTTGAAACTAGTTTGGATGATCAAGATAAGGATGGGATGAGGAAGACATTTCATAAATGTTTGTAGAGCTAGAGTCTACTGATCCAAAAGAGAGTTTTTTGGTCAGTTAGAAGAATTATTCAAGAGATAAGATGGTGTAAGAATTTGGCTTAGGCCAAAATTCACCCAAGAACTAAAGAACTCAACACAAGCACACAGTAGACCAAAATAGATAGAGTATGATCAAAATGACAATATTCATTCAATATCTAGCTTAAGAGTACACTAGGAGTGCCTATATATAAAGGCCTAAGGAGAGCTTCTAGAATTCATAGAAGTTAGCATCATGATAAGTCATACAACTTGGCACATGTCCACCAGATATGGGTTATCCTCAATTGAGCATAGAATTAAGTGTGATGATGTGAGGATAAGCCTACAATGGTGTAGCACATAAATCAGTGGTGTAGACAACATGTGCTAAATGAGGAGTGAGGATAACTGTGTTGTCAACATGACAACTCAGTGAATGATGCAAACTCTTGTGTTGTAGACACCATGTGCATAATTAGAGTTGCGTAACTCATAAGAGTACACAAACTCCTAAGTGTCTCACCTAAATAAATAATAAAATAATGAAAAATAATTAAATAATGCATTAACCTAAGTAAACTTAAGTAAGTGTAATAATTAAATACTTATTTACACCAACACCCCCTCTTAAGTGTAACTTAGGGGAATTCCCTTAAGCTTTTGAAATCTAGGATGCAATGCAGGATGGGTCCCAACTACTAGGCCATGTTAGGTACCCATGTACATAATGATATGCAATCTCTCATAAACCAGGGAAAGAGGGAAAACCTCATGGGAAAAACCCTCTCCCAAAAAGAGAGATAAATAGGAATGCATGGATGGATGGAGTAATCAAAATACCCCATCATGACATACATCTAGTATATACATAAGAGAATGATGAGAAGAGGAAGAGAAATAGGATAGGCTCCCCCCAAAGAAGAATGCCAAACAATGACTACTCCAATGAAGAAGCTGATCCAAGACTACATAATGGTGTTCCTACCCTTAGGAAGAAAGAATGCCAAGGTTACAAATGAGACACTTCCATTGTGTGTGGAAAGAATCCCATGGTTAAGTGATTTCTCTAAAACCTGCTCAACTGGTTGAAGAACCTGCCCCAAAGAACTGTCTATCTCTGCAACTGATGAAGAACCCCACTACAACTGCTGACCATAAGTATCCACAATCACTTCAACCTATGAGGATTGATCATGTAGATAATAAACAAGAGAGTTGGATGGATCCCTCATGACAACTAAAGAAGGTACTTCTACATCAAGAAGAAGAGGTAGATCATGAATACTATCCCCCAAATTTGTCACTGAACCTATATCTGGAAGAGTGGATGTACCCTATTGTTCTAGACCTATCACTATAGCTATGTATGCATGTGGACTAAACTAATGGAGTGACCTCTCACTACAACTGTCGATAGAACCTCGTGTGTCTGAATCTGTTGAAGCACTATCTCTGAAATCACTATCAATATCCACACTATATGTGTATATGCTACTTTAGTATGTTAGAAATACTAAATTAAAACAATCAAAAAGAATTTGCATACTAATTTAACATAACTTCATGAGAGACAAAGTGAAGTCCTCAAATAAGAATATGAGCCATGGAGAGGCTCTCTCAATGAGGATGATCACTTGATGTAGAGGTGTGTCTAATAGCTAAGATGGCTTGATTATGAATGTATGCTCAAATGCTCAAATGGGCTTCAATGGATGATTTTTGATACATTTTGGTGAATAGATTTGATGTAAAAATGGCTTCTCAAAATGGCATTATGGCTTTACTTTCTAGATTGTGTTGTCTTTGCACAGGGGAAGGATCCAATTTATAGGCAAGAGGCTTGAGGGATGGAAGGATAAGATGGAAGGAAAGGAGAAAGCTTATGGAGGGCTCAGATTGAATGAGAGGAGAGCACATGGATTGTGCTTCCTTATAGCCAATTAGGGAGTGACACATGTCACAGGGTGAGAGGATGGAGGAAAGGGTAAGGATGAGTCAACAAAGGAGGCTCAAGGGATAATATCTTCATAAAGACCCTTCATAAGTGCTTTGTAAGAGCATTGAAGGAGAGTGGAAGAGATATTTGAGGGTCATTTATGTTGGAGGGTGAGGAATTTCGACTTGGGTTGGATTAGGAAGGTTTTAAGCTTGCTTAGGATTGTGCAAATAGACAAGTGGATGACAATAAATGAGGGTGGGTGAAGGAGGAGATATTTGTTAACTTTGGCTTCGGTTAGCAAGTCTTAACCCATGTTTAGGGAATGTGACAAGGTTAGGAGGGGATTAGGATTAGGATTAAAGATAAGGATTGACATCTTCTAGAAGGGTCTAGGCTTTGGATGAGGATGAAGACTTTCTAGAAGGGTCTAGAACTTTATAGGATGAGGATAAAAAAGGTTTTTTAGAAAATGAATAAAGTTTTATTTATTTCAAGGGTTTGGGTTGAGGAGATATTTATTAAAACATTTTTAATAAACATGAGGATTAATATTTAATCTTAATTAAATATTTTGAGTTGGGATTAGGGATAGGAAATGATAGGATTAGTCTTTAACCGAAATTAAAGAAGGATTAGAAGATTTTGGAAGAGGTTAGTGGTCTTAAAGAAATTGGCCAAGTTTTGGGCAAAAAATAAATTATTTATTTATTTTGGGATTTTTGGTCAATTTATTAATTAAATAATTAATAAATAAGGAAATAATGTTTAAATAAGATTTAAACATTTTTGGGAGGGATTCTTTAATTAAATATTTTTAATTAAGATAAAGGGATTTAATGGCATAAAAAATTAATTAATTAATAAATGATGATG
This sequence comes from Cupressus sempervirens, assembly GCA_028749045.1. Taxonomy (NCBI): domain Eukaryota; kingdom Viridiplantae; phylum Streptophyta; class Pinopsida; order Cupressales; family Cupressaceae; genus Cupressus; species Cupressus sempervirens. The sequence goes on from CM053785.1 coordinate 86,157,916, forward strand.
TCATCAGGGACATTTTTCAAAAAAAAAAATATTTTATTTTTTAAGAGATTCTTAGGTGTCTACATTTTGCCCCTCTTTGATGTGATGCCACAAGTGGCATGGCATCAAAGATAAGAAAATAAGATGCCCAAGGCTAGAGCAGAAGAGGAGAGAATGGACTGCGAGATGCCCCCTCAAGAAGGCGGTAGGGAGAGAAAATGAGGCTCAATAACTTCTTGAAAAGTACAAGAATCTTGGCAGGTGGGAGGATGAAGAGTGGCTTAAGGGAAGAGGTTTAGTTATCTCAAAATCTCACTATGGGAGAATGATAAAGGGAAAAAATAGAGGCACAAGAGTAAACAAGCTTAAGACTTTTAGGATTGAGGGGAGGATGAAGGAGCAGAGCACTATAAAAAAGAATCCAGGATAGGGAGATGGATGATGGGATGATAAAGCTGATGCAACATGATTTCAAAGATCTAGATTGGTGAGAGATGGGTTTCAGAGATCCCTAGGACTAGGATTGTGGATCTCGAAAGATGAGGCTTGGTGGATTGATTTGATTGGTGGATCCTAAGACTAGGATTGTGGATCCCTAAAGCTAAGAGTGATGATTGATTCAAAGAGATACTGATGCAAAAGCTCGGGTAGGAGAGATAGATGTTAGATATGGATGGGGAATAATGGAGATGAAGGGATTCCATTGAAGCTTTTTGAGTGGGGGGATACTTCAAAGAGAAGTACCACCATATAGTTGAGCACTAGATTTTCTATAGGACTATTGGTTAATTTCCAAGGTTACCAAGAACATCAAGGCCTTTTCACCAACTATCCAAAGGACTGACGAACTTGACTCAAAACAAACACGTAAGGATTGCCCCAGTAGCACACATGAATCCTAGAGGAAGCAATGTGGAACTAACACTGGGTAATCCACAAGCAAAAAAGAAAAACAAACAAAAGACCTGATCAAAACCTTACGCTTAGATTGCCCCATTCATAATATACCATGATATGGAAGATCATGGCAACTTTGAGGAGGGAACAAAAATATTTCTTGGAAAAGATACTTCAAGACCTAAAGGGAAGATTCCAAATCAAAAGAAAGCAAAAATCCAAAAGAGAACTGTTTGTCAACGAGATGGGTAGGATGAGGTACTAACAGACCAAGATCAAACATGAGGAAAGCTATATCCTACAAGGATCTATCAAAGAGCACCTAAGCTGATGGATCTGGATGAGTGATGCATCTGGCAAGATAAACTAAGAAGGATAACACTTTGGTGACAAGAGATCTAGCTAAAAGATGCATTGGAATAGCTAACCAAGGGTTGTGCGATGTGTGCAAGATGCTGATCAAGGATGAACTAACATGAAAGCTAGATAGATACAATGTTACTACACTAAAGAGGATGTACAAGCTGACAGACCAAGATATGTTACAAATGTACAAGGTTGTTCATGTTTGGGTTTTGTGAGATGGAAATGTTTTAGAGTGTGTTGGATGGATAGTTGGATAATTTGATGGTTTTGTGAAAAGCTCAAAGAAAATGGGATTCTTTTTGTGCATGTGATAGGATACAAACTAGGATACAAGATTATTTACAAGCTGGAATATGGCACAAGTTTTGGACAAGATTTAGATATAAAAGCTATGATACAAGATTTGCAAGGTATGATACAAGATTTGGTACAAGATTTACAAGCTTAGGTACAAGATTTACAAGCTGAGGTACAAGATTTACAAGCTGTACAAGAGGTATTTACAAGCTTCATATTTGGTTGGAACACCAAGGGAACAAGCAAGTGTTTTATGGGATGGTGAGTGGATAGATGAGGGATAGGATAGTGATAGATAATGGATTAGTCTTAGTACACAAGGCACCTAAATTACCAGGTTTTCACCAAGGTACCTATCCAAGGCATTTGAATTGCCAAGTTTTCACCATTGGACGCTTATTTATATTTACTATATTTTTTTGTTTTTTGTATTTTTCAAAAGCTAGGTATACCAAGGATCTCCAAGCATAGAAATTCTTGAGATGAATGATGTTAGTAGGATCATTCAAGAGTTCTCCTTCCGATGTAGATAGCTGATAGGCTTCGGAGCCAAACGAGGTAGTGACAACATAAGGACCAAGCCATGTAGGCTCGAACTTGCCTTTCTTTTCTTAATCGGCTTGGACATTCATATTTTGGCTAAAAGTGTCAGGGAAGCACCTTCTTATCGAAGTTCCTTTTGAGATGAGATTAATAGACTGTGAGGTGATCATAGACATGTTGTCACTTCTCATCTAGGAGATCTAGCTGGGTGAGCCAAGCTACTATGTATTCTTCATCTGATATTTGCCCTCGCAAAGATATGTGCAAGGAGGGAAGTTCAAGCTCTATGGGTAGTACCGCTTCGGCACCATAGACTAGGGAGTATGGAGTTGTTCCTATGGATGTATGGAAGGAGGGTCGATAGGCCCATAGGGTTGGATTTATTTGTAGGTGCCAATTGTGATCGAAATCATTGACAACTTTCTTTAGGATTTTGAGGAGGGTTTTGTTAGTTGCCTCTGCCTAGCCGTTACCTTGTGGGAAATATGGGGTAGAAAAGAGGTGATGGATGTGGAGGGAAGTGCATAATTCTTCCATGTTGAGATTTTAAAAGTTACCTTTGTGGTCAGTGAAGATGGTGGATGGGATGCCGAAGTGGCAAACAATGTGGTACAAGATGAACTTGGAGACCTAAACTCCTGTAGCTGAGACTAGGGGGACTACTTCCACCCATTTAGTGAAATAGTCTATAGCTGTTATTATCCATTTATGTCCATCAGATGAGAGAGGTGTGATAGTTCCAACTAGATCAAGGGCCCAACATGCAAAGGGCCAAGGTGGTGAAATAGGCTGTAGATCTTGTGCTGGAGCATGCACAAGATTGGCGTGCTGCTGACATGGGAGACATTTTTTGACAAAGTCACAGGAGTCTTCTTCGATGGTAGGCCAATAGTAGCTTGCTCTAAGAATTTGTCATGCTAGGAAAATACCACTCATGTGGGTACCGAAAAGTCTAGAGTGTACTTCTTTTAATGCCATTGGGGCCTCATTTTGGTCTAAACACCTAGAGAGAGTATCGTGATAACCTCGATGATATAGGGTATTGGCTATGATGACATAGCAGGATGATTTTTGGATGAGGTTTTGGCTTTGGGTTCGTGTGAGGTGAGGGGATATGATACCATCTTTAAGGTAAGTGTGGATTTCATGGTACCAAGGGGATTGAGGACCAACCAAGATGCAAACACAATCTGAATCGTCATTCGCATAGGCGGGTGTGAGGAGCTTCTCGACTAAAAACTCATACTACATAGCCACTTGGGGAATTTCCAAGAGTGAGCCAATAGGAGCCATAGTGTCCACTGCTTTGTTCTGTATTCGAGGCACTTGTATAAATTGAAGCTTTGTAAAATGTTGGGTTAGCTGATCAACTACCTCTTTGTAGGGTAATAGCTTTTCATCTTTGGTTTGATATTCATTTAGGACATGCTTGATGATGAGTTGAGAATTGCCAAAGATTTGTAACTCAGTGATGTTCCATTCTGTGGCTATCTTTAATCCTACTATGAGAGTCTCATATTTAGCTATATTGTTGGTGCTAGGGAATTGTAGCTTAAAAGCTTTTGGAAATTAATCTTCTTGAGTTGTGACCAACAATATTCCTGCCCCTGATCCATGAGATGTGTATGAGCCATCAAAATAAAGTTTCCATGGGGGTTGTTCTTCAATTAGATAGATATGTTCATCTAGATTTTTTATGATCAAAGGATATGTATCTACTAGAGGTGCATTAGCTAGGTGATCTGCTATAGCTTGCCCTTTGATTGCCTTTTTGTCCACATACTGGATGTCAAATTTGCTAAGGAGCATAACCCATTTTGCCAAACGGCCTATAAGTGTTATTCTAGAGAGCATATACTTGAGAGGATCAAATTTGGATACTCGCTGGATGGTATGACTTAGCATGTAGTGGTGAAGCTTTTGAGTTGAGAAAACAACTGCCAAACAAGCTTTTTCCATGGGAGTGTAATTGAGTTCATAACCAACTAGGGTTCTACTGATATAGTAGATGGCTCTTTCTTTGTCGTAGTCATCGTGTTGTGCTAGAAGTGCCCCTAGAGCAATAGGCATTGCTGATATGTACAAGATGAAGGGACGACCAAGAACTGGTGGAACCAAGATAGGGGGATTAGCGAGATACTACTTGAGCTGATCGAAGCTGTGTTGACATAAAGAATCCCACTTGAAGTTCTCATCTTTCTTTAGTAGATGTGAAAATGGCGTACACTTATCTACAAGCTGGGGGATGAAGTGTTGGATGGATTGAAGCTTTCCCTGAAGAGTACGAAGCTATCACAGTGTCTGGGGAGGAGGCATGTCTAAGATAGCCTTGACCTTCTTGGGGTCAATCTCTATACCTCATTTAGAAACTATAAAGCCTAGAAGCTTGCTAGATGTGACCCCAAAGACACATTTCTTGGGATTCAACATGAGATGATATTTGGCTAACCTATCAAAGACTTTCTCTAGGTAGCAAGATGATCCATGAAGGTGTGAGATTTAACTAAGATATCATCTGTATAATCCTCCAAAATGCTATGGATAAGATCATGGAAAATTGCTGTCATAGCTCTTTGATAGGTAGCCCCAATATTCTTTAGGCCAAAAGGCATCATGTTGTAGCAAAAGGTTCCCCAAGGGGTAGTGAATGCTATCTTATGATGATCCTCTTCTGCAATCTTGATTTGATTATACCCAGAAAATCCATTCATGAGGGACATAGTTTCATGTCTAACTATAAGGTCTATAATCATATCTATGTTGGGTAAGGGAAAATCATCTTTTGGAAAAGCTTTGTTAAGATCTCTAAAATCAGTGCAGATTCTGATGTCACTAGAAGGCTTAGTGATGGGGACCATGTTGGAGATCCACTCTGAGTAGTTGATAGGTCAGATAACCTTAGCAGCTAACATTCTTTCTAATTCAGCTTTGACTAGTAATGCCACCTTGGGGTGCATTTTTCTAAGCTTTTGTCTGATCGGCTTGATCTTTGGATTGACTACAAGATGATGAACTACAAGCTTTGGATCAAGTCTTGGCATGTCCTGATATGACCATGAAAATTAGCCAATGTTCTTTCTTAAGACCTCAAAGAGGAGATCAGCTTGGTCTTGCGATAGGGATGCAGCAATGTGAATAAGTCTGGGGATCTCTAAAGAATCGATGTTGACTTCCCTAGTATCGTCAATTAGAATAGAAGACACCTCTGGTCAATTATCTTGAGGAGGCAATGATAAATCCTCATGTTCTACTTGTTACTCTGGATTTTCTCGCTAAGGGTCTCTCTTCGCTACCTAAGCTAGTCTCGGATTCACCTTAGTTCCAATTTTGGGTGTATCGAAACTAGGTTGGGGATTTTCTCCAAAATACCCCTTGGGATCTAGCTTATAGATATAGGCAGAATCTGGCTTTGTTCACTTGTGAGGAGTTTTGGCTCCCATGAATCTTAGAAGTGCTTCCTTTTATGTGAACTCATCAATGTGTATGATGCTTGGTTGGTCCCAATCTATGAGTTTAGGGTGAGCGAGTGGTAGGTCGATGAAATGGATGGATAGTTCTTGGAGAAAAAAGTCTTTCAAAGAGATTTGGTCTAGGATATCATTGTAGGCTCTCTTTTCAACTTCCTCTAGAATGTCTTCAATTTCTATAAGGTCACAGTGGATGTTCAAAAAAGCATGACCGTCTATATTGGTGCCCCCAGTTGTGGGTATGCCAAAGCCTAGACCTAACTTCTTTTCCCATTTGTGTGCTTCAATGGGACACTGCATGCTTCTTTCCACTGGTCCTAGACCACCACCTTGATAGTTCCATTTTTCAGTGATGAGCTTATGTGCTTGGGGATACTTCTAGCTAAAGTGATCAAGGCATGCTTGATTTCTTGGAGGTGCATCCTTATGTAACCAATTGTTGATATCTGGAGTGAGCTCCTCATGAAGAGGGATTCTTGGGGATACAAAGGTTGTTGGGCCAAGCTGTGTGTATTGAGTAGGTGGAGTATCCTTAGCTCTATGATATGTGGGCCATCCATGGGTGTATGGATCAAGTGGCAATGCACCAACTGAAAATGCATCAAACAGGCTATACTCTCCACAACATTTGTTGTTGATCTTTAGGGTAGATAGGGTGGAGGCGAGGATGTTTTCTGGGTCATTATAGGTGTTGGATGAATTGGCAATGGATTGGCCAATTATGATGCTAGGGCAATGGTTTGTATATGAGGCTTCAACTAAATTACAATAAGAAAAGGGTTCTGGATCGGCATGGATGGTCACTTCACTGCCCTGATGCAAAAATTTGAGGCACTGATGATATGTGGATGGAATGACCTTCATGGCATGGATCCATGGGCATCCAAGGAGGATGTTAAATGGTAGGTTTAGATCAACAACATGACAAATTTTTTCCTGGATGACCAGGCCAACCTTGATGGGTAGCAAAACTATTCCTTCTATGGTTCTCTCTAGATTATCATAAGCTGTAATGGTGATAACCTCATTGATGATATCTACCTAAGTATACCTAGCTTGTTTTATGAATTTTAGGGTGCAAATATTCAAGGCTGATCCATTATCTATCATTACTCTTTTTATAGTGAAATTGGATACCATAATGGCTATATGAAGTGGAAGGGTGTGATCTAGCTCAATCACGGGTATGTCAATGGGCTTGAATGATAAGGCACATGAGGATGAAAGGTTTCCAACAAGATTACAAAAATTAGTCGCATTGATATCCAAAGGGACACAAGATTCTATGAGAGCACTATCAAGGATGTCTTTTTACATAGAACTAGTGCAGAGAAGGTCTAAAATTGAGATTTGGGCTGGCATGTTCCCAAGGTGTTCCAAGATATTGTACTGGCTTTTTGATGGAGTTGATGATGTTCCTGGGGTTTATAGTGCTGATGGGACCAATGGGGCTATGATTTTCAATCATGCTCTTCGAGTGGTGACTGCACACTCATTGTTTGGGCCTTGGATATTGATAACATTGATAGAAGGCTCTTTCTCAGATATACAACCTATGAGGCTACCATAGTCTATGTAGGATGAAGTGTGGTCATTGTTCTTCCCATGCTATTGGTTTGGCTAGCAGTTGTTGGTTTTTTTGTTGTTGGTTTGGATGGGTGCTTTTCTAAGATTTTGGTTGTTGTGAGGAGGAAAAGCATTTTGATAGATTTGCAAGCTTGCATTGGGAGAGGTTTGTGCTCCAACTGTGATTTCTTTTTTATCAATGAGGTCCTGCACATAATCTTTTAGCTTCATGCATCTAAGGGTGGTGTGCCCTTTCACCCTATGAAACTTGCAATACTCATTGTCTCTATACCATGCAGCTTTGGATTGACCTGGGTCGATTTGCTGGCTAGGAGGAAATTTGATGAGGTTCTCCTTGACTAATTTCTCAAAAATGACATCCAATGGCTCAGCAAGGGGTGTATAGTTTTGAGGTGCAGGTTGGAACTTGGGCTTTGGTCCTGCAACTACATTGATGGCATTAGCTTGATTGTTAGACCCTTGAAAGTTGGGCTTTGGATTGTGGCTTTGAAAGCTTTGTTGATTTTTCTATTGGTTGTTGATAGCTTGTTGATTGCTTGGTTGATAAGGTGGGTTGGACTGATTTTGGGAAGGACCAACAATATTCACATGCCTGGGATTAGTGACCCCATTTGTTGCAACGTGCTTGTTTTTGTTCCAATACCTAGACTTGTCATTTGAATGTGCTTGATTTTGGTTGGCTTCCTTGTAAATGTTGACCACACCATCTTGAATGAGTCCTTTCTCAAGGATCATTCCTTTTTCTTTGATATCTTTGTAGGTCTGCAAATAGTTCATGGTCATGTGGTGAGTTAAGCTGGGATGGGCATTATCAATAAACATTTTCACCAAATAGCACTTTGGTAGGGTGCAAGATATGCAGGTGGTAAGTGTTTGCAATCTTTGTAGATATTCACTAAGACTTTCTCCACCTTTTTTCTTGGTGTGGACAAGATCAGCCATTGATAATTCTATCTCAACAAGATGGGCATATTGGGCTACAAATTCCTCAGACAATTCAACAAAGTTTTTGATTGTGCCATATGAGATTCTATAAAACCATTCAAGAGCTGGTTTGGCCAAACTTTTGGGAAAGAGGAGCAAAAGGAAGATGTCACTATATGCCACTTCTTGGAAGTGCATGTAAAATTCTTTGATATGTGTGATAGGGTCTCCTTTTCTTCTAAATTTGTCAAACTTGGGTATCTCAAAGTGTTTGGGAAATGGTGTCATGGTAATGGTGTTGTCAAATGGGTAAGGACACACATTCTCAAACTTGAAGGTTTTTGGGTCATTTCCCTCCTGGATGTTCTTCAAAGTTGTCTTCATGGCTTCCCATTCTGAATTAATGGTGATGGCTATGGTGCCTCCACTATAGGAGCACTCTGAGGGAGATATGCACTAAATGGTGATATTGAATATGGATGGCTTTGAGGTATGGGATGGTAGGGATTATACATGGCTTGGGCAACTGAATGGTGGATGATGGATTGCTAAGGTGGAGGTGGCACATATTTTTACATGTGTTGCAAGGCTTGCTGTTGATATTGGATTTGAGGTTGGGATTGAGGAACATAAGCTAGCTATGGGATAAATGGATTGCTTTGTGGAGGTAAGGTATAAGATGGTTGTGAAGCTTGGGGAAAGGATTGGGGAGCTTGTGGAACTTGACTTTGGATTTGAAGAGTTTGACCAATATATGTGGGTTGTGCCCCCATTTGGGAGGGTATCTACATGGCAAAAGAGACCAAGTAATTGGTGGTTGGTGGTGGTGGATTTCCTCCTAGAAGTGGCATAGAAAAATAGTTAGTAATAGGAGGTAATGGATTAGTTGGTGGTGGAGGTGGTGGGAATTGAAAGCTTGGAAATGAAATTGATGGGGTTTGATAGCTTGGTGGCTGGATTTGAAAGCTTGGTAGAGTGGTGGCAGGAGCTTGGGTCACTTGAGAGCTTGGTAGAACATTGGTAGTAGCTTGTGGGGTTTGATAGCTTTGTGGAGAGAGGGCAGTAGCTTGTGGATTTGTGGCTGATGGAACTGAGCTTTAAGGACCTAGTGGAAATGATGGAATTGTGCTCTGAGCTGAGGTAAACAAGCTGGGGGTGATGAAAGGTTGATTACTTGGCCCCATGGGTGCCATCCTGGTTGTATATTGCTGAGGTTGGCCAAAGATGCTAGCACTAACTTGGGAGATGAGTGGATTTTTAAAGTTGGGTTGGAGAGCTGCAGGAACAATAGTGAAGGGAGTGAATGATGAGGTGTTTTGGGAAAAGAAGTTTTGGGATGGAGTGGTATGGACCAATGGTGGAGTGGTGGTAGCTGGATTGGCTTGCAGAATGAAGATTTCAACTTGAGTGGAGGCTGGTATGTTTGGGTCTGTTGGATCATATGAGGTGGGTTGAGGCTCTTCTTTTTGTGTATACAAAGGATGATTTGGATCATAAGAGCCTATGGGTGGTGACAGCTGCCCAAATAGAGGGTGAGAAGGATCTAATAAGGGAGGAGGTCTTCCAAAATCAAAGTCTCCTATGTTGTCCCTCTGAAAGTTTTCCATGATTGTTTCTTTGTTCTTGTATATAATGGCATTCACCAATACTACATTTTCTAGTTGGTTCATGAAAGCTTCAATGTTAGTAGGTGATGGTATAGCATTCTCTAGGCTAAAGGATGGTTGAGTGCTCAAGGGGAGCGATGCTATCTAATCCAAATGGTAGGGTTCCATTATTTCCTTCTTCTTCTTGGCTAAGCGAGTGACGAGTGGCATGAAAATGTTCCTAGGGATGAGGTGCAACAATGTTGACAGATGCAAAGGGGGGAGGCTTTTCTATGCAAATGATTTCCTAGGCTGAGGCAAAGCTATATGAAAAACCTAAGGAAGACTGAGTTGGGGATTCTAACTTCAAAGATATGTTGCCAAAGCACGAAAGGTCTGCTTTCCTATGTGCAAGCTTGGTGGTGATTGTGTCAACTTAAGGATAGACTGATGATCCCTTAGGAAAAACATGAGATTGACCACTTGTGGATCCTAACCTTTAGCTCAAGGTGATGAGGGATGAGAAGTGACAAGGCTAGATTACCCTAGACAAATCTCTGTCAGAGGGATAACCTTGGTGAGACTAGTGGATTTGCAAGATGATAGGAAAATCAAGTTCTAGCAATGTGACAAAAATTTTGAAGGCTTGGATATGAACTTTTTGATTGCTGGCTAGATGGTTTTGTTCTAAGGCAAGGAACTAGATGAGATGGATGAGCTAAAATGCTTAAAGGCATAACCTAGAATGGCTGGCTTTCCTACAAAGATGACTCTAAAGTGAAACTTATGCAAGAAGATGTGGAGAAACAAGGGGGCCTAATCATAGAAATCATGCCTAGTTGGTAAGACATACGTAGGGTTAACTCTTGGATGTTTGCTAAATCTGATAGTGCGATTTAACCAGGCATCTTGAAGGGCTTCGTCGAAAGCTTTTTCTTCTACTTTGTGGAGTTTGGTAATTCGAGGGCTTGGTGTTACTTCCTTTCTCTTGGCTGAAATTTCTTGGTATACCTGAGATGGCTTGAGTTTGGCTTTGTGAAACTTCTATTTGGGTTTGGGTTGTTCTGACATAAATTCTTGAATCTATTTGGCTTTGAGAGATCGTGGTTGTTTTGCTTCAACTTTGTTCAACTTCTGAAATAGGCAGTGACTACGGTAAGTGTGCCCTAAACTAGGATTGATCGAGTTTGGCAAACATTCATTCAACAAGTAAAAGATCAAGCAATAGATAGGAACAACTAGATAGAAGTTTTGATTCTCAGAAGACAGTAACTGCACCATGGAGTGTGTATATTCTACAAATGTTTCGATCAGTCACTTCAAACACATTAACATCCTAGATGGTTATCTACAAGGTTGACAATTGGTTTAGCTAGGGAGTCCTCGATATACCTAAGGTATGTGAGGCCCAAATTTGTAGATGAGACCAAAAAAATGTCACATAGCCGAGAGGAGTGGTAACCCACTTCTCCGCTTTCACTTCTCAAGGGTATAAAGTTCCTTGAGGCTTAGCTCAAGTGACAAAATTTTGATCCCAAGAGAGATGTCCTTGGATTCACCTCCCGATCTTTATACTCCACTGGAATGCTAGAGTTGAGGTCATCCCAAGGGGTCATGAAATCCTCAAGTAGGCCTCCTAAAAGTTAAGACAAGATTTTGAATCCTAATCTTATGCACCCAAGATGGCCTCAAAAGATGACAAGGGGAGAGAAGACTTGGATGATCTTGGGCTAAAAGACAGAGTTCTTTTCCAATTGACACTTTAAGTTTTCTGATCTAGACCTTTTGAAAACACACGTGATTTAAGATGCAAAGGTTCAATTCCAATTTGAAATGCACCAACAAAAGAGAAGTGATCAAAGAATGAATACACCAAGAAGATTTAGGGTCAACAAAAAGTAAACTCGTGCACCCGGAGGCCCTCCACGTCAAGTATTGATTGATTTTCTTTAAGGCATTCAAGATTGAGTGTTAGTTTGTTTTAAGCCCAAAAAAAAGATGTGTGTAAAGCTCAATTTCAAGAGTGTGCCCAAAGGCCCTCCACATCAAGATTTGTTCAATTTTTATGCTCAAATGAAGTGTTAGCAAGACTAATATGCATTCAAGAAATTTTCTATCTTAGAAAAACAAATTAAAACTCAAGTGAGTGGAATTTGATTTTTGTGGAGCACTTAACACCTTCTTAGGTAGACCCATCCCCATATATGGCTGTGATATTGCAACCAATGGTTAGAATGATGGGTGATTAAAGAGGGTGAGTCCAACAACAAATTCGCTTAAAGTGTCTTTATTTTTTTTTATAACTTAAAAAGTTTCTAAAATGTGGATTCTTTTTATGCCCCAAAAGATGATTATTTGATCTATGGCATTCAAGATTGGATTTGTTGTTTTAATCATGCATTCATAAAAAAAAACAAACAAACTTGATTTTAATCTATGGAACTCAAGAGTGATTTTAGCAACATGCATTCAAAGATAAGTGATTAAACATTCAAGGTTTTTCCTTTGAGCATTCAAGATTTGAGATTTTGCGTGTTGTTTTAAGAATTTTGAAGTGCTTTGTTTTAACCTTAGATCATTCAAGATTGTTTTGGACTCAAAAGTGAAAATGATTCTTTGGACTTTGGTTTTCATTCAAGATTTTGTGTTCTAGTTTGCATGTTTTAAGCTTAAAAAAATGATATTCCTAGATTGTTTTGATGCATGAAAAACCTAGGAAACATTCAAGATTTTGCAATAAGACATTTGTTTGGAACAAATAATAAAGCTTTTAGGACAATTTTGGCAACCATTTAGGACTCTTAATTTTCATGAGATTTTTAAAATAACTTTATAATATTTGCAAATGAGGTTCATTTTATCCTTGATTGATTCTTTGAGTTTGATTTAGATTTTAGTGTGCATTTAGTGTTGATTTTGAACCTTTTGAAAAGGAAACTTGAAGTTCTTTTTAAATTTTCAAAAATGAAGTGTTCCTAACTTTGCATGAATGCATCTAAAACCTTGATGTTGCAAGGATGCAATTTATTGGATTGGTTTAGTTTCACTTGTTAAAAGATTTATTAATTTTTCTGCAATTTTTTAGTTTTTAATGGATTTAAGTATGATTTGGCGGTTCATTTTATGCACTTAAAAAAAAGTGTGTATGATTTTTCTTCCTTACAAAAAAAAAGGCCAAGATCCCTCATGAAGAAGAAGAAGTAGATGGAATAGAAGAATAATATAGACAAGAAGAGGAAGAAGAATTCCAAGTGCTCCGTCCACCTATAAGCTTGAAAAATCTGCAAACACTATGAGATAGACTATGAGTTCCTTTGTCTTCTTCATGCTTATGTGGACCTGCAAAACCAATTTATACAATCCTACCAATCACAAAAACAAGCAGAATTAGCCAAAATTAGCAAATGACATACAAAACTTGACTAAAAAGGCTAATGAAGATGACCCATGCAAGGTCCCACCAGGCGTGCCAAAATGTATATGCTACTTTAGTATGTTAGAAACACTAAATTAAAACAATCAAAAAGAATTTGCACACTAATTTAACATAACTTCATGAGAGACAAAGTGAAGTCCTCAAATGAGAATATGAGCCATGGATAGGCTCTCTCAATGAGGATGATCACTTGATGTAGAGGTGTGTCTAATAGCTAAGATGACTTGATTATGTATGTATGCTCAAATGGGCTTCAATGGAAGATTTTTGATAGATTTTGGTGAATGAATTTGATGTAAAAATGGCTTCTCAAAATGGCATTATGGCTTTACTTTCTAGATTGTGTTGTCTTTACAAAGGGGAAGGATCCAATTTATAGGCAAGAGGATTGAGGGATGGAGGGCTAAGATGGAAGGAAAGGAGGAAGCTTATGGAGGGCTTAGATTGAATGAGAGGAGAGCATATGGATTGTGCTTCCTTATAGCCAATCAAGGAGTGACACATGTCACAGGGTGAGAGGATGGAGGAAAGGGCAAGGATGAGTCAAAAAAGGAGGCTCAAGGGATAATATCTTCATAAAGACCCTTCATAAGTGCTTTGTAAGAGCATTGAAGGAGAGTGTAAGAGATATTTGAGGATCATTTATGTTGGAAGGTGAGGAATTTCGAAGCTTGCTTAGGATTGTGCAAATGATTAGAGGATGGATTAGGATGGTTTAGGATTAGCTTAGGGATAGGCAAGTGGATGGCCATAGACTTGAGAGTTCAGATCCTCAAAGCTACAACATCTATCTTACGTAGATTGAATGTTGGAGGAGTCTAAAGATCAATGCCCTCTAGTCTATAAAAGTCCATAAGTCTTTTATTTAGATACATGCTTCCATTATCCATTCAAAGTACTTTGATGGATTTCTTGGATTTCTATTCTAAATGAACCTTGAAGTCTAGAAACTTATCCAACACTTCAGTCTTGTTATGAAGAAAATAGACCCAAGTGAACCTTGAAAAGTCATCAACAAAGGTAAGTATGTATCAACCCTGGCTGAATGCAAAAGGACCTACTAATACCATGTGAACCATCTGTAGAACACCTATTTCTCTTGAAGACTTCCCTCTCTATAAATTTCCCTCTAGATGCATATCCATTGAATTTGTTGAACATTCAACCTTAGAAAAGTTTATTTGAGGTAGACCTTTGACCATTTTGTATGTACAAAGTTGCTGAAGACAATGATAGTCAAGATGACCATACCACTCATGCCATAATTGGGTGTTTGAATTTGATTGAGATAACAAGGCCTTTGAAGGATACTTGGGCACAAAATGAGAGAAAGAGTACAACCTTTTGTTGTAATTCACTTTCCCCACTACAACCAAGGAATCATCTTTAAGACTGTGCACTTTTACGGAGTCTCGAAGGAACTCAACTCTATGTCCATCTCCAAGGTAGTGATTTGGAAGATTGATAGGAGATTTGAATTTAGATTTGGAACATAGAGAATGTCTTGAAACTCTCCATTTTTCATTTACACGTTTCCTTTCCCTTCAACTTCCATTTTGAAGATGTGTGGTACTTTGGACTGCTTCATTGAAGAAAAATCCTCTTTTGAAGAACTCATATGATATGAGGCACTTGAGTCAAATATCCATTCCTTTGAAGAGTTTGCATTTTCCATGAACGCTTTCCCTTTGCCCTTTGAATCTGAAGACAACCCTTTATCCTTATAAGCATTAAGCAATGGAACATTATGTCTCTTCATGATGTTGGTCAGCTCATCAATCTTTTTAAGATAACACCCATGCTCTTCATGACCAAATTTATTGCAATAAGCACACTTCTTCTTCTCCTTATTATTGTCCCCTTTCTTGTTGGAATTTGAGGACTTTATTTGTTGATTCGATTGTGGTGTTTCCTTTTTTGCATCCTCTAATTTGTTCTTCCATTTCTTCTTACCCTTTCCTTTGTTTGAAGATTGTCTAGCTGAATTTTGAGAACCCTCATTGTTGGCCACCAATGCTTTAGGACTGAGGTGATTTGAGAATCCCCATTGATTTCAACTTCTTTTCTTCATCATCCACCAGTTTAGCATATTCATCAAAAGTGACTTTCTTGTAGGAAAACCGTAAGGTAGTCTTTGACTTGTTAAAAGAAGATACAAATGTGGAATATTTTGATGGCAGCTTGTTATGTATGAGATAGATCAGTCTATCATCTTTGATAGAACTCCCACAATTAGTAAGCTTTGTCCTTAGTTAAATCACCTTGATGATGAAATCCTAGATTGAGTCATATGACTTAGGATCTAAGGAAACAAGCTCATCTTCAATTTTGAACACATCCTCTTTAGACACTTTACCATATAGGCTTTCGAGGGTATCCCAAGTTTCCTTAGATGTAGAAAACTTTTTGATTTGATACATGATCTTATCATCAACCCCCAAACGTATATCACTTAGGGCTTTCCTATCCATGGCTACCCAATTTGAAATTTCACTTGCTAATAGATTATCACCTACTAGTTTAGGAAGAGTACCATCTACATATTGTGAAACTTTATTATGCATTAAGTGATACCACATTTTAATTGACCATGTAGCATAGTTATGAGGAGTTAATTTAGGAAACTTAAAGTTGTCCATGAAGTAGAAAATGAAAGAAAAGTGTAGAAAAGAGAGAACACAACACCAAGAACACCCCCCTTTTCACTAAATCAAGAAACCCCCCAAAATAGATGCTTTGGGCACTTTATTAGTAGTGCTATTACAATAGGCCACTTGCCAATTTTAGCCTTCATGAAATTTTAATTTTTCTTGTTACAACCTCTTAATAGAGTACAAATCTGAAACTTTACAATGTGCTACAATTTTGAAGCATTACAAAACAAAGAAATGTCCTATTGCTGAAAGTGAAACTTTTGTCCACACAACCCTACAATCTAATAGAAGATCTAGAAGATAGACAAAAAATAATGCACTTTAAAAAAAAATAGAACCTGTTTTCGACTCCAAATGTGCTCGTACAGAGCATTTGAAGTTGTAAATTGCAAGATTATGTAGGTACAATCACCAAAAAATACAATTTTTGAACAATCCGTGCACCAAAACTAGAAAAGAGCTACACCACTAAAAAATTTTAGAAAATTTTACCCAATTTTAAAAAAAATTACACTTGATTTGGAGTCTAGATGTCTGAGTTATGGCCTCTTGAGATTGGACTACAAAAACCAAAATCAAACTAGAGAGGGTTTGCATCAGCGAATTATAGGGTTAAATTTGACGGTCATATGACTATTGTAGCATTTAAAATTTGGCCAAAAATAATGTCCAAATGAGTGTCAAATTTAAGACACCAAAAAAATGATGTCAACACCCCTCTGCTTATGATGACATTAGCGACGATGTGGTAGTACAAAATCATATGAAAAATCTTACATGGAAGGGTATGACTGTTGACTCTATAGTGTTGACTTAGCTAATGATGTGGGAACCATGTGCATAGGTGGTCATTTGGTAATGTGCCACATGTCCAACTAAGACTCATTCCATGTGCATAGGTCTATTGAGGATATAGGGTACTGTAAGTGGATGTGGCACCGTGTGGTAGGTGTAAGTAGTACCACGAGAGTTTAAAAATAGTAATGCCTATACTGGAATATTTTCTAGAGATTCTTTGGTGGTTACTAAATTTTAAATAGACTTTCCATGACTGTCAAATGAGCACCCAGAATATATTGCTCGGGCATGGCACACTTAAAGAATGCCATGTGGATGACTTGTCCACAGGGTTTCCTTCGACAACTAGCCAGAATATTCTTTGATGCTGATGCTAGAGTTTAGGCAATAGTCCCACATGTGTGGGCATTGCAAACTCAAAGGCAGATAAAAGCAATTTCTTGTGAGCTATTAACAAATGAGCCCACTAGAGGAAATGCTTTTGCCAAAAAGGGGACTTAGCTAGTGGGTTTTGCTAGCTAGATTTTGGTGCAGTGTGACCAAAATTTTTTGGAAGATGCACTGGAAAATTTTTAGTGATGCCAAAGACTGTATAAACTCAGACTTTCATGGCTAGAGAAGGACTTTCCATTGCACAAGTATAATCCCAAATGCGTTGGTTGAGAGGAGTGAAGGACTTTCAAATAGCTCATGCTAGGAATAACAAATAAAATGGAATGCCTACCCATGCTCTCGCCTGATTATGGAGAGTGGCTGCTTGTCATGTCTGGTCACTAGTGTGGCCAAGAATTTCTTGATTATCAAATTTGTACTAAGGAATATAATAATCCCTACAATTAAAAATCCAAATATTCCCCACCAAAATTATAGAGCCGAGCTAGGGTGTCACTGCCAGGTTGGCCAAAAAAAATTTCTCTGCCTGAACGCCCAATTGGGAAATTACTTCAAAAAAATAATTCTAAAAATATAGATAAATGTAGAGATTAAAATAAATGATAGATCCAAAAATTGATAATTAGATCAAATAAATGACCATACCTAAATTGCAAATCAGGGCCTTTGAGTTTCGATTTGCAAATTTTTTTTGCCTCACAATCAACTTTCACCCAACATACTCAAATTTATAGTCAATTTTAACCAAATTGATGCTACATACATAATAGTGAGGTCAAATCTTGCTCTAGATAATCCCAACTTTTACAGATCCTCTAGATTCATATTGAGGTGTTGAAGTATGAATAGTCTTGAATGGCTATGTGTAGAGAATTTACCTTAGAGCTCTAATATCATGTAAGAATTTGGCTTAGGCCAGAATTCACCCAAGAACTAAAGAACTCAACACAAGCACACAATAGACCAAAATAAATAGAGTATAATCAGAATGAAAATATTCATTAAATATTTAGCTTGAGAGTACACTAGGAGTGCCTATATATAAAGGCCTCAGGAGAGCTTCTAGAATGCATAGAAGTTAGCATCATGATAAGTCATACAACTAGACACATATCCACCAGATATGGGTTATCCTTTATTAAGCACAAAATTAAGTTCAATGATGTGAGGATAAGCCTACAATGGTGTAGCATGCAAATCAATGGTGTAGACAACATGTGCTAAATAAGGAGTGTGGATAACTATGTTGTCAACATGACAACTCAGTGAATGATGTGAACTCCTATGTTGTAGACACCATGTGCATAATTAGAGTTGTGTAACTCATAAGAGTACACAAAATCCTAAGTGTCTCACCTAAATAAATAATAAAATAATGCATTAACCTAAGAAAACTTAAGTAAGTGTAATAAGTAAATACTTATTTACACCAACAGATGGCATAACAAGGTCGAGGTGGAAGAGGTTGGTTTTTCTGACTAGTTTGTGGAGTCTGATATAGCACCAATAGAGTAGCTGAGGTTGTTGTTGAAGATATTCCTAACCTTGTTGATGCTAGGATAGACATTGGTTTCCACTATTAGTCAATTTTGTCTAACATGGAGATTGTAGAGGACTTGGTCATGGATGATTTGGTTGCAGTTGGTGATGAGTTGTATGTTGTAGAGCACTTGATCGTCGATGAGCTGGTTGTTATTGGTGGTGAGTTATGTATTGCAAAGCACCTTGTTGTGAGCAATGAGATTTCTAGTGTTGTGAGTTTGGCATGTGTTTATGGAGATCTATATATTGCTTCTAATATAGAGTTTTTTGCTACTAATGTGAATTTTGTTGTTGTTGGTGTGGATTCACTAGTTGTTGATGTAGATGAGGGTTTGTTGATGAAGTATTATGTTCATTTTGTTCCTAGGTGTGAGCATGCTGATTGAGTTGCTAATATGTATTATTTTATGATGTTTTAGTGGATGAAGCATAGATGGTTGATTTTCAAATTTTTTCTATTGAGTTTGATGAAGTGGAAGCATTTGGTGAGGATGAAGATGGTCATTGCTCTTTCTTTGGGCATCAAAGTGTGGGACACAAATTTCTATTTAGCTAGGGAGTTTGATGTAGGAGCATCAAGATTATATTTGGTGGAGTTATGATTTTCATGGTTAGGGATGTGTTGGAGACACATTGGGAAACATTTCCTCATGATTGCATAGAGATTGGATGGATTGAGTTGAAGTTTGAACTAATTTTACTTTGCTGTTGGAACTTTGTTTTTCTAGTTTTTGGGTGCCTATTTCTAGATGTATAACTAATTTTTAATAATTAATGAGAACCTATGCACTTCAATGATTTAAGAGGGCCTAGATTATTATCTATGATCCAAGGAAAAAGTTCTAATTCGTTATAAATTGTGAGATATGGAAATTCTCCTACAATATCAATTTCTAGCTGTTTGCACAATAGGTTGTTGTATATGACTTTTAGTATGGATACACAAATATTATTAAGGAATCAGCCTTTTCACATTCATGGGGTTGTAGAGGACCTAAAGTTATACCTTTGGCTCAAAGTGTGAGTTCTAATTCAATCATATCTATGAGATATCAGAATTTTTCTCAAATATCGATTACTGGACATTTAATTGTTGTTGGAGGCTGAATTTTCGCATTTAATTTATGTATGGGTATTTAATTTGTGTTGTGGCCAAATTGTGGCTTAGATTGATATAATTAGGGGTCTTGTGGATTCTTTTATTTATTAATTCTTGGAATGATTCATTCATTCAGAAGAGTTGAGAGTGGAGAGTAGTTAAAGACTGAGTTTTCTTAAGTCTATAGATAGAGCACCAAATGTGAGGCAATTTATAGTAGGATTGTGATGGAGATGTGAATGTCTGGATAGAGCACTAAATGTGAGGTTGTTTAGACTTGGATATTGGATGAAGTTGGAGAAGAGCTAGGGTTGTAGATGGAAAACAAGGAGATTGCTTGGTGGGCTTGTGAGCATAAGTTGAGATCTTCCTTGGAGGTTTCTACTAGAGTGTGGATCTAGACTAGCTAGTGTTTGGGTTGGATTTTGTAGAACTGATTTTGTAATTATTGTTTGTATTTGGACCTAACCTAGAAGGCCTAATAGGTAGGCATATTGCATGTAATCAATTATATTTTATGAATAAATTATTGTAATTTGGTATTAAATCTTGCATTATTGCTTCTTGCTATTGTGTTTCTATTGTGTGGTTATATTGTTGGGGGCTAGGACATCTCCTTTGGGGATTATCCTACATTGTGCTACATCATACAAGTATCAACTAAAGCTAGAGGGAACACAAACATGTAGGAAATCTACTATGTAAGTGGGCAAGTGTAATCGCATGAGTCAACTCTAAAGTTACCCTTGTAGCCTCTCTAGACTCTGGCCCCCTAGTGTCTATATGTGGCATTAATATCATTTCATATAGACAAGGCACACTAACAAGTCAACTCTAAGGTTACACTGGAAATCTCTCAGGACTCTAACCCCCTAGCAACTTTATGTTGTACCATATATTATTAATTTATTTTAAACCCATTTAATGAATTATTATCACTAGGGCTCCAACCTCCATTGTGACCCACTTCTCAACATGACATACAAATAACCTACCCTAAGCTCAGAAAAAGAAAAAGATCTCAAATGACTATAAACCTCACCTTAATGCTTAAACAAGCAACTGGAAAGCACTTAAATATCACTAATCATAATCATAGATTTCACCAATAAGATCATCCTAACAAAACTGATCCAAAATCAAGTACACATAAATCAAATCCATGCCATAACATGACATCACCAAAAAAAATCAATTAATCACCTTAGTCCTATACAAGTAGCTAGGAAGTGATCAAAGATAATTGACTGAAGACTCAAATGGTTATATGAGAAAGGACACATCATCCACCTCAGTTTCACACAAGAACTAGAAAGCATGTCAAAGTATGTAATCAAAGTCATCATAGCACACACACAAGATATTACCATGGTTGAGTATAAAAGATCATAATCTAAGCATCGTCATGACATCATAGAAAATAACTCCCAAGCCTATGGTAAACATCATGACTGGTCAAAGTACTAAGTAAACACTCGAAACCCAACATCAGTAAATCACACATCATAAAGAGTATATAAAAAATTCATATTCATAATTCACAAGGTTTTGAAAACACCAAGGTTTAATTTTCACTAATAGGTTTTCAAGTTCTCATATTCATTTTCAAGTATTGCAATTCATAGTGTTTTTGATCTCAATTAGGGGTTCAGTTTCCATTTTTCTAGTTTTCATATTTACTAAGGTTTCCAATTTCACTAGACTCTTAGATGATTCAACAATTCAAATAAAGTCATTTAAACATTGTTCATAGTTCAATTCATTATCAAAACATAAGAGTTCAAGTTTTTATTTCTAAGTTTTCGACTTTATATTTAAGTTTATAACTTTCCCCTATAATAGAACCCATTTCCACTTTTAAATTTGATCACCTAGTTACCACTAACTCACAAAATTATTGTCTCTATAGGATGATATATTAACTAAGAAATTAATAAATAATTAACCAGTAATTATTTAATTAACAAATTAATTAATTGATTGATTAAATAAATTAAATTGCTAATAACTTTAATTTTAAAGCAAATACTTAACTAGCACTTGCACCTTTGAAGGGTGAAAGGATTATTTTGATAGTGTTATATATAAGATATTGTTACATACACTCTATTAAACTTTTCTTTTGTCAAGGTTCATTCTATCATGATATGAGACATGGATTGTGAGTGTTTTTGAGCTATCAAACTTGTAGATTTGGGATACTTGGCCTTTCAAATGGTATACATAAATGTTAGTTCAAGTCAACATGGAAGTTGCATAAGTCTCACAATGATCTATCCAAGTTCCATTATTTATCATTTTTTCATAGTATTATTCAAAATTCATTTCACCTTTCTAAGAAAAGAATGGCTCAAAGTCTGAACAATGCTCTATAATGTATACCACTACCATACTATGATAATTTTAGTGTTGTTTTTGGTCACCTTCAAGGTGATATGGTAGGGCCCTAAAAAATAAAATTTCATTTAGTAGAAATTACACCATTCTTATCTGCAATTCGTTATGTCAAGCCTCTTTTTTGGTTCTCATTTTCTACTTCATCTAATAGGATGCTTAATTGAGATTGCACATGTCTAATGGAGGAAGAGGTAGTTTTAGCTAAAATGTTCTTTAAGATGTATAATTTAGATAGATAATGAAATGTATAATTCAATCTTACAAATCAACCACAAGAATTTTATTTCAAAAGAGTAGAATGTTATGTTCAACTATTCTATAATGGTCTCGACCTTAGCATAAATTATCAAATTCATTCATGTGTGATCCTAGAAAATATGAACCCAACTAGTGGTAGTTTTCATTTAAATACAACCCCACATCATACAAATGAGATGAATTCAAGTTTATGAACATGTACACAAGAAATAAACTCTTATGGTGTAGGAGAGAAATTATTACAGTCAGAAGTGATGGGAGAGCCAAACTAAGACTAATACATATTTGGTAAGGTGTGAGGATCAAGTACTAATATGTCTTCTATATATAGAAACAACTTATATTTCCTCAACATAGAGTGAGGAGAGTGTAATTTCATGTCTATGATATATTGACACGATTCTACTTGGGGAAACAATAGATATAGTTTCTGAGCTATATTGTGTTGACACACATGTTCGGTGAGATATTGCCACGTTCATGTCTTGGTCACGAAATTTTACCATATAGATTACCTATACTTTCATTTTATAATTCCCCTTATATTATATTTTATTGTGCTTTAAAATAGTGCCTATACTTGCATTTTAGAATTACCCTTAAATTTATTATATTATATTTTAAAAAATAAACAATAATTGTTATTTATATTGATTTCAAAAAGTTGATGATTATTAAAGAATTGATTTCTTATTTATAATTAAAAAAGTATGCATTGATCAAATATTGTAGATTAATTTATAACAAAAATAAAATAAAATAATTTTCTAAAAAAATGAACCTTACATGAAAATAATTATTATAACTACTAAAATATCATTATAACTTTAATAAAAATTAACAAAAGAACTTATAAAATAGTTCTTTATTATAAAACCTTTTAATAATAATTAAAAAATTTCTTACATTCTGCATAAATTAATAAAAAATTAATTATTCAAATATAAGCCAAAATTATTTAGATCTTGGCAAAAAAAATGTGAACAAATGATTTAAATTCTGATTAATCAGCCTTGTCTGCTACGATGTTCTCAAAGAAAGCATTTGCCTATTTATTTTTATATTCAACATAGCTTGGTACTTTGATGTACACTTTCCTATGTAGAACTATCATTGAAGAAAAATTATAGTTGTATTACATTTGCACTCGATATCTAATACTTTGAATTATTATATGGTATGAGATATAGCATACAATTTTCTTGTTTTCAAGAAAACAAACCATTAGAATGGGTATATTTTGTAGATATTTTGTTTATGCCATAAATGTAGAAAAAATAATATTAGTAAAATAGTAATTATACATACTTATGCCTTTGTATTGTTCCATATTATTCTTAGGACATCTAGAAAATGACATTTGGTGTGTTGGTATATTGTTGAGAAATTTTATTTTCACTTATCAATTCACTTTTCTGGAGCCATTCGCTGAAAAAGCCTCTATGTTTATATATTTTATGCACCCAATAACTTGTTTTATTTTTCTTGTTTGAAATATTGAGTTTCTAATGCTCATTTTGTATTAACTATTAACCTTATAACTTAGGGAACTTCATTTTACTACTCTACCAAATATCAGAAGGATAAAATCAAAAATAAGGCATTCTATACTCTTTCATTCTCCCACTACTCTCAAAATGTCAAGAACATTGAACTAGAATAGTGAGATCTATCTTGCTTAATGTTTTACCCCATCTCAAACCCTTAAAATAGAGGAAATAAAAACAACATTTAATAAATACATACAACATCAAAAGTTGTGCCTCATTGTTATTTTCAAAGCTCATAGTTTTATTAAAGACACCAAATTATCATATATAAAATAAAATATGAAAAATAGTATTATTCATGCATACACTCTTGTACGCTTCAAAACTAAATAGTTCACTCACAGGAGCAATAGCCTTGTCGAACAATTCATTTTGTTGAATCAACTCTTCATTGTTGATCTATTTCTGAACTTCATTGCTCAATTTGAGAACAGACTACTGGGAAAACATGGATTTGGATGGCAAAATATTTAGGTCATTCAAACAAATCTAGTTTGTATCTATTGCGAGGAGAACCATGAGAAAAAGATGAGAATTTTTTATTGATCTCCATCGCCCATGTGAATTTAGAGTAAAGCTTAAGTTGTTTTGGAGGGAAGTGAGATTTAGAGGTAGTCCCATTGAAGGAAGGTAATGAGAATTGTGAATGATGGGCTCATTTAGAATCTACACAAACCAATTGAAGCTTTTGACAAGATGCTACATTATTTTTTAGTATCTCCATTTTGCATACTCGTTTCCTAGACACGTGCACCCTTCTCCAAAGGGTGTATTCCTCCCAATGCTTGGAAGCACAAGGGGTCAAACCTATGTGATGTGACAAACAACCCACTTTTATATGTTTTGGGCTTTCTGGCAAAACTTAATATGTACTCTATATGATCGAAGACTATTTGGCAGAGAATACTCTTTCTCGACATCGCAAATCTTTAAGTTGGCATAAGACTGCCAGGAAATCCAGACAATAAAGTTAATGATTTTCAAGGAGTGAAGCTTATCGGCTTAATAAATTAACATACTTTAATATTTTAAAGAAAACTATTAAAAATATATATTAATAATTAAATTTTAGTTAAACTAAAATTTAAATCAAATTTAGTTAAATTTAAATTTAAATTAAATATATTTAAATTAAATTAAATTAATTTAAAAATAAATGTTTAAGGCCCGCCCTCTATTTAATATTTAATGTTTAATTTTTAATTTATTTTATAATAAAAACAAAACAACATAGCACCCCCTCCCCTTTTTTTAAACTTTATTATTATTATTTTAATAAAGATTGTGAATTTAATTTGATAGGAAAACCTAGATAAACAAATCAAATTTAAATTCTAAATTTTGATTTTTAATCAAATAATGCAACTGATTAAAATTTACAAGTACGATGGTTTTCCAAAAAAATCCATTCCTCAAACATAAATAACTTCGATAGAAAGATAAATTAAGATTCACAAAAAGGTTTCATCAATGATATCAAATAATTCTACAAATTTCAAAGAACAAATCATCTAGACATGAAGTAGATAGGTGATTGGAAAATGGAAATCTATTCGGTAAATTAACCACAAGTTTCTACCTGAATTTGATGCTAACATGCAAACGTACAAAGTGTATGTGGGAAATGTGAACCTCAATCTTCACACACACTTCAACATGATCATTATATGTGAAATCATCTCGAATGAACATTGAGTTGTTCATCCAAAATAATTTAGCAAGCTGATATATTGCCTCCTAACTAGATGGATTATGCTATTTCTCTCAGACCGAGAAGCTAGCAACCAAACCTTTAGTATGAAGGATTTATTTAAGTTAGATGATATGAAAACTTGATCAAAATGAAATATTAAAATTAATCTATATGTAATGCATATATTAAGCTAGGAATAAAGAAAACATATTATTCTAAATGAATGCATTTTAACACTAAAATAAGATCATTATGCTAGAAAATGTAAAGCTATGAAAGTAATTGCTCGAGTGATTAATTCAACATAAATTAGATACTCTCATTTTGCAATGTCCTTAATGAGGAATTGATGACTTCTTAAATAAAATTCTAGAAATTGATCAATGGTCAAGGTCAAGTAGAATAGAAAGTTGAGATCGGAAATGAGATTTAGTTAGAGTGGAAACTTCCTTGTGTAAATTAAGTTATTTGATTCATTTCTGAGTATTATGGAGAGTTAACTAGTTCTCTTCCAAGTGTGAAAAAGAGTTAACTGAGTTAATTTTATTCCCAACTCTAGTTCACTCAGAGTTTCCATTTCTAAACTAAAGAGAGAATTTGGAGAGAATATAGAATTTAATAAAATAGAATATGACCTCATAAATAGATATTCTTAATTAAGTTCAATAAATTAAAATAAGGATATATCTTATTAAATAAAATACATTTAATTCCCTTATACATTAGTTAAAAGGATAATTTTAATTTAATTAAAGTATGAAGACTTATAATTAGATTAAACTTAATTAATAGGTTTAGTGTAGCTAATTTGAGTCAATACTTAGGAATTAAATAAAGAGTGTAATTAAGATAGATTAGGGTTTTCTGCATTTGACACTTAGGTCAAGTAGTGATTATTAGAATTAGAATTGCCTAGTAAAATAAGACTTAGGATTGATCAAATAGACTAGAATTGGTTTAGCATGGTAGTGCCAATTTAGAGGTATTACATTTTCCTCTCTTTGAATGAATGTGCAAGAAACATGTTTGATTCAAAGAAATCAGAAGTATGAAGCATAGATCAAGAAATGAGATTGGTTCTAAGATTGATGAGGTCGAGACCAATTGATAAGCTTTGTAAGGTTATCTCCAGAACAAAGCTTAACATTACGTGATCTAGATAGAACACCTAGATATTGATATTTGATGAGATTGGTTCTGAGATTGATGACGTGAAGACCAATTGATAATCTTTTTAAGGTTATCTCTAGACTAAAGCTTAACCTTAGGGAATCTAGATAGAACACCTAGATAACGAGATTGATAAGCTTTTTAAGGTTATCTCCAAAATGAAGCTTAACCTTAGGGAATCAAGATAGAACACCTAGACACCAATGTTGATTAAACAAAGATTGTCAAACTTCATAGAATTGTTCTTAAAATGATACGCAATTCTCAGGAGTCAGGGTTTGACTATCCCAATACCTATCCATTAGAAGATGACAAGATTAATCACAACTAATAGAATTATCCCTAGAATGAGGCTTAATCCTTAGGATTCAAAGTTAGACTATCCTAATACCTATCCATTGAATAGTGATTGAAAGAAAGAACTTAGAATTATCTTTAGAATAGAGCTTAATTCTCAACAAGAGTTAGGATTATCTTTAGAATGAAGCTTAACCCTTAGCTAGATTTTGGAATTATCTCCAGAACAAAGCTTAATCCCCTAGATTCCATCTAGAACATCTAAATACTACTCCATAAAAGATAAAAAGACCTCTCATGAGTCATATAATCATCCCCAAAATGAGGCTTGATCCTCAGGAGTCGAGGTTAGATTGTCTTAATACCTGTCCATCAAACCCTAATAAGGATTATTATAAGATGTGATCATCTTATCAAAATATGAGATAGATAATGTATGATGCTAGATATAGGTGAAAAAGATGCCCTAAGTGATGAGATGCCCCAAATGATGAGGACATAAGATTCAAATTGAGTTAAAGCCAATTTTGGAAGATTTAATGATGTAATCATCCTATCGCCTTGGGAATAAAATCAAAAGATGACATGCCAGAAAAGTGATGTGGAGTAGTATATTGAGAGATACTAAAGAGATCCAACTTTAGAAGAATATAGAAGAGGTCAGAAGAGTCTGAAGAAATTTAGGAGTCAATTTGGAGTGATTTTGAGATCCAAAAGACCAAGTTTGACCAAAGTTGACCAAATTTAACTAGAGTTGACTTTTTAAAGAAATTTTGGAAATTTTGAAGAGAATGTGATTTAAAAATATTCCAAGATTCATAAAGTATTAGAAAGATGGACTACACAAGCTTTCAATCACATCAGTCCCAAAATTGTAAAATGCATTTTTTAGTTGTTTAAGTGTGTTGTATTTTGAATTTGATCTCGAATATGAGTTCAAAGTAGCCAAATTAGCCAGGGGGTGATTTTCATGCCAATAGTAGAACTTTCAAAAATTAGGTCAAAACCTATACAAGGCCCAAAAGGGTCATTTTCAATTCAATTTTACATTTGTCTTTATCGAAGAGGAGACCTCTAAGGAGAAAGATGGTGGTCCCTATACATTCACATCAATTCAAGTACTCTAGATGACACAACAGGTCAATGGACTACAAGCCTCTAGTGAGTCATTGATAATCTCACTTTATTTTCAAATATCATACATTTCGAGTTAGTTTTAGGTCATTTTTAGGGTGTTTTCAATATTGCAATGTCAGTTTTCATGCGAGGATGTCATTCCTCACATGACACCAATCATCCTTCATACAAAAAGGTACTAAGTTAGTACTTCTTTGCCTAGTTTTATGGGTTTCCTCATGCAGAAGATATCCATCTCTCATGCAAGAAACCCTAAACTAGGGTATTATTTTGCTCATTGTTTTGTCTTTTTTCATACGAGAAAGTGTTCCTGCACGTGAAGATGTGAAAGCTCATGTGAGAACATGAATTATAGGATGCAAACCTAGTGTAAACTACAAATTTAATATTTGAAAATTGATTTTCACATTAATATTTTGCACTTTCATTTGTTGTGTTCACTTATCTAAGACTGATCATTGCCTATTCTTTTTGTGTGTATAGGTTAGCTATCCTAATGTTGGATTAAGATCGCATTACCCTCCTTATCAAGCCTTGTTATGATAGTTAGATGATGCTAACATGGCACATATTGATACACTCAGATTGTCATATCTTTGCTAGATTCCCCCATTGCTCGTGAATCATGGCCTATTGACTACACTGGTTGAGCATTTCCATTTAGAGATGAACACCTTCCATCTACCCCAAGGAGAGATGACTATCACCTTGGAGGACATCTATAAGGTTCTTGAAATACCATTCCATGAGTCACAAGTAGCATATGACATAGCGCCATAGACAAGTACAAAGGGACTGAGGGCCATCTTCCAGAAGGACCTTATCATGGGTAAAGCCATCACATGGGATGAGCTAGTGTGTACCTATGGTCCCACCCACAAGTTTCCATTAGTAATGGCCATTTTTATTAGTTACTTCTTGATGCTAGATAAAGGTCATCATGGTGTAGAGTTTGGATGGGGATAGATGTTACAACTGATGCTAGAGGCACCCAAGTTATATAGATGGGGTAAGTGCATGCTTGCCTAGATGTTCCATGAGATGCATGAGATTGTATGCCATGAGAGGAAGAGCATAGCTGTTGGGATCTATGTTCTTCAAGTGTGGGCATGGGAGCATTTTTCTATTACTAGACCAATTTTTGTAGATGAGAGACAACCCTTGGAGCTATATATATGTAGATATCAAGGCTAGCTAACCTGGACAACTCTAGGTAATACAGAGGAGTAGAGAGGTCAACTGGATGACCTGGTAGCAATAGTGTGGAGACCATAGAGGGAGACAGAGGCCTAGGATGATGCACCCCTAGAGTTGGGTATGTTTTCGCATCTGAACCACTAATTGGTTGCTCTATGTAGGTGATAGAGAGTTTATCATTGACATGAGTCTAGCAACAGTATGGTTAGCCATATGACATATCATAGGAGTACTATTTGTATGCATGGCTAGCTACAAATGTGGATTGTGGGTTGTTAGCAAGGTTAGAGTTGAGCCATTCTATTAGGATTAAACCATGGATAGAAATAACAATTACATACAAATATAAACAATAATAGAAAATAATAGATCACACAATAAAGCACACAAGACACCAAGATTTAACATGGTTCACCCAAACCCTGGGCTACATCCACCAAATAGGAGGTCCAATATTTTTATGATCTAGTGATTACAACCTAATTACAATCCATAATCCCTTATAGCTCAATACCACTGCAAGAACCAATTTTCACATCACCTTATATAATAATCCCTAACCCTAAGCCCTTTTATACAATTATTTTTACCGCTTTAGGGTTATAATTAATAATTACATGTCAGACCCAAATCCTAATAAAATAGGGCCCAATTTTATTTTTTACAAGTATTTTTACCACTCTAGGATTATAATTAATAATTACATGTTAGCCCAAAATCCCAATAAAATAGGGCCTAGAATCTCGATAAAATAGAGCCCCAAAGAATTTATAAAGTATGTATAGTACTTTCTTGATCAGTCACCACAAACTAACAATCTCCCTCTTGGGGACTGATTAGGCTCCACATTAAACAACAATCACCCACTTGGAGACTGATCCTGTAGCTATGTTGCTAATCCATGAGGCTCCCACTAGATCAAACCACCGTAGACTGTGATGTTCTTGTATTCATGTTTAGTCTAGAAGACCAACTAAAGCTAAAGAGAAGTTCAACTTCTCCCTTGTCACTACCTTGGTAAACATATCTGCTAGATTTTCATCTATATGTATCTTATCTAGCTTTAACTATCCATCCTCCAAAACTGACCAAATGAAATGGTACTGCAATTATATGTGTTTGGTCTTGAAATGTAGAGCTGAATTCTTTGCAAGATGAATAGCACTTTGACCATCTATAAACAAATAATTATCCTTCTAAGGATGTCCCAATTCTTCTAAGAAGAATTGAAGCTGTATCATCTCCTTGGCTGCCTTTGTAACAACAACATACTTTGCCTCTGTAGTGGATAATGCATTAACCTTCTATAGCCTAGAAACCTAGCTCATGGCTACCCCACCAATAGTAAAGACATAGCCTATAGTACTCCACCTGGTATCAATATCCCCTACCAAATCTGAGTCAACATAGCTCTATAAATTAGTAGTAGAGCCCCTAAAGTGTAAACACTTATTGGATTTTCCTCTCAAATATCTGAGAATCCATTTGACTGCATTCTAATGATCAATTCCTCGATGACTCATATACCTGCTAACAACTCCCATTGCATTTACAATATCTAGCCTAGTACATACCATAACATACATAAAGCTTCCTATAGTTGAAGCATAGGATACCTTGGACATCTTAACCTCCTCTTCTTGTGTCTTGGGACACATCTCCTTAGTCAACTTCAAATGACCAGGTAAAGGTGTACTGATAGCTTTAGCATTCTCTATAGAGAAACATTGCAATGCCTTCTCCACATAATTAGCTTGAGGTAGTGTCAATGTTCTGTTCTTCCTATCTCTATGAATCTTCATACCAATGATTTTTTTTGCTTCCCCCAAATCCTTCATAGAAAATGCATGTGCTAACTGGTGTTTTAACCCCTTAATATGATCCATGTTAAACCCAGCTACAAGCATATCATCAACATATAAACATAAAATAATGTAGCTATCGTCATCTAATCGCTTAAAATAAACACAACGATCTGAATGACACCTATGATATCCATGCTCATGTATAAAACTATCAAATTTCAGATACCATTGCCGAGGTGCTTGCTTCAAGCCATATAAACTTTTCTTCAATTTGCACACTAAGTTCTCCTTACCTTTGACCTCAAATCCTTGTGACTAAGCCATATATATCTCTTCATCCAAATAACCATGAAGGAAGGTTGTTTTAACATCAAGCTACTCTAAATGCAAATTTTTAGTAGCCACAAGACTTAAAGTAGTATGAATACAAGTCATCTTAAGAATAGGAGAAAATATCTCATCAAAATCAATGTCCTTTTTTTGTGCAAATCCTTTTACAACTAACTTGGATTTAAATCTTTTCTTACCTTGATCCTCTTCTTTTAACCTATAAACCCACTTATTCTATAAATCTCTTTTACCTGCAAGCAACTTGCATAAATCCCATGTCTTATTCTTTAGCAAAGAGTCCATTTTATCTTTCATTGCAGACTCCCACTGATCTTAGTATCCACCTGCACAACTTCATCATAACATTTAGGTTCACTAGAATTAGTAAGTAAAATTGAATATCAAGAGGGAGAAAATATTTCTAGAGGCCTAATTTTCCTTGTTGACCATCTAACATTCACTTTTGGAGTATCATTAGAAAAAGTTGGAACATCAACTTTTGGAGTATCATCCAACACTACATAATCATCTTCTTTCTTCTCATGTTGCTGCAATAAATCTTTGTACAACACTTTCTCATTAAATATGACATCCCTGCCTCTTACAATTTTATGATTTTCAAAATTCCAAAGCCTATAACCAAATTCATTAATTTCATATCCAAAAAATACACATTTCTTTGACTTAGCTTCCAGCTTGGTTCTATTTTTAGAATCTATGTGAGAAAATGCTTCACAATCAAAAGTTTTGAGAAAAGAATAACTCACCTTCTTACCAGCCCATGCTTCCTCTAGAATACCACAACCCAAAGGAGTAGAGAGACCTCTATTAATCAAATATATAGTAGTATTGACAACCCCTACCCACATGTTTAAGGGCAACCCAACATGCAACCTCATGTTCCTTGCACACTCCATTATAGTCCTGTTCATGCGTTCAACCACTCCATTTTTCTATGGAGTCCTTGAAACAATTTTTTGTCTAAGAATATCATTAGTGGAGCAATAATCTTCAAATTTGTGACTACAATACTCACCACCATTATCAGACCTAAGAAATTTTAATTTTTTACTAGTCTCATTTTCAACCAAGCATTTGTATTTCTTAAAAGTTTGAAATACATCAGATTTCTATCTAAGAAAATAAACCCATACTTTTCTAGTTGTATCATCAATAAATGTAACATAATAATGAGAGCCTCTAAAGAAAGATACTTGAGCTAGTCCCCATACATTGGTATGCACAAGCTCTAATTTTTTCTTTTTGTTTTCCTTCCCAGTCTTCACAAAACTCGCTGTCTTTTGTTTTTCTTACACACAACTTTCACATAAATCCATATTAACACATTTTACACCTAGTAAAACTTTCTTTGAATGAAGTCCTTTCATACCTTTCTCACTCATGTGCCCAAGTCTGTTGTGCCACAACATTGTATTATAATCTACAAAAGCTATTTGTTCTCCCTACTCAACTATAGCAATTGTTCGTAAACATTCATTTTTCTTTGAAACAGTTAAAGTATAAGGAACAATATGACCTATACAATAATATAAGGTGCCTACTTTCACACCTTTTGCTACTATAAGGAAACCTTTTGAAACCTTCTAATTTTTATCATTAAAAGTAACTACACAACCCTCATCATTGAGTTGTCCTACTAAAATTAAATTCCTACTTAGCCTTGGAACATGTCTTACCTCATGTAGTAGCCAATGATTCTCATTCTGCAACTTAATCTTAACTTTTCCCTTTCCAACAATTTGACAGGGTTCATTATCCCCCAATTAAACAAGCCCAAAATCCCCTTGGACATAATCAATGAAACAATCTCTATGAGGTGTAGCATGAAATGAAGCACTAGAATCTAAAACTCAAGAATCATCAACACTTTCTAAAGATAGAAGCAAAGCATCCTCTTCAAATTTGTTACTTAGCACATTTGCCTCCTTGTCTCC
The DNA here is from genome assembly GCA_028749045.1 of Cupressus sempervirens. NCBI lineage: Eukaryota > Viridiplantae > Streptophyta > Pinopsida > Cupressales > Cupressaceae > Cupressus > Cupressus sempervirens. The sequence continues at coordinate 86,191,273 of CM053785.1, forward strand.
ATCTAGTTTATCTCCTTCATTTTTTTCGATTCCAACAATATTTCTTTTTGTGCCCTAGTTTCCCATAGTACTATCAGTTGTTCAGTCCTCTTCATTGAGACCTCCTAATCTTCAAATTTGTGACTACAATACTCACCACCATTATTAGATCTAAGACATTTTAATTTTTTACCAATCTCATTTTCAACCAAGCATTTCTATTTCTTAAAAGTTTGAAATACATCAGATTTCTATCTAAGGAAATAAACCCATACTTTTCTAGTTGTGTCATCAATAAATGTAACATAATAATGAGAGCCTCTAAGGGAAGATACCTGAACTAGTCGCCATACATTGGTATGCACAAGCTCTAATTTCTCCTTTTTGTTTTCCTTCCCAATCTTCACAAAACTCACTGTATTTTGTTTTCCTTACACACAACTTTCAAAAAAATCCATATTAACACATTTTAGACCTGGTAAAACTTTCTTTTAATGAAGTCCTTTCATACCTTTCTCACTCATGTGCCCAAGTCTGTTGTGCCACAACACTGTATTATAATCTACAAAAGCTATTTGTTCTCCCTACTCAACTGTAGCAATTGTTCCTAAACATTCATTTTTCTTTGAAATAGTTAAAGTATAAGGAACAATATGATCTATACAATGATATAAGGTGCCTACTTTCACACCTTTTGCTACTATAAGGGAAACTTTTGAAACCTTCTAATTTTTATCAGTAAAAGTAACTACACAACCCTCATCGTTGAGTTGTCCTATTGAAATTAAATTCCTACTTAGCCTTAGAACATGTCTTACCTCATGTAGTAGCCAATGATTCCCATTCTACAACTTAATCTTAACTTTTTCCTTTCCAACAATTTGACAAGGTTCATTATCCCCCAAATAAACAAGCCCAAAACCCCCTTGGACATAATCAATGAAATAATCTCTATGAGGTGTAGCATGAAATGAAGCACTAGAATCTAAAACTCAAGAATCATCAATACTTTCTAAAGATAGAAGTAAAACATCCTCTCCAAATTTTTCACTTAGCACATTTGCCTCCTTGTCTCCATCTAGTTTATCTCCTTCATTTTTCTTTTGATTCCAACAATCTTTCTTTTTGTTCCCTGGTTTCCCATAGTACTATTAGTCATTCAGTCCTCTTGATTAAGACCTCCTCTTTCTTCTTGATTTTTCATGACTTCTAGAATTACTTCGTCTCTCAATCATTTTCCCCCTGCTTTGTGCATTCAAAGCACTTCCTAATGTATATCCACCTGAGGTTTTCCTATGAGTTTCCTCGCTCAAAACAACACTGATCACATCATCATATTTTAGGGTACTAGATCTAGAAACATAATTACTCATAGCCATTACCAAGCCATTCTAGCTTTTAGACAAAGAACGAAAAATTAAGAGAGCCCTAATTTCTTCATCAAAATTTATATCCAAAAAAGATAATTGACTAGTAATAGTATTCAACTCATTTAAATGATTTGGAATAGATCCACTTTCTTCCATTTTCATATTAAATAAACACTTCATAAGAAATACATTCTTTGAAGTGGAGGGCTTTTCATATAGTGTTGCTAGGGTTTTTATCAACTCTTCTGTCATCTTCACTTTTATAATATTAAATGCCACTAATGGTGCTAGACATAATCAAATACTTCCAAATGCCTTTCTATCTAAAATATCCCATTCTTCATTTCACATATATCCTTGATTCTTGGTTTTGCATTCCAACAACATCCATAAATGCTTTTGATACAGATAGTCTTCCATTTTCATCTTCCATAACTGGAAGTTCTACCCATTAAACCTATCAACCCTCAACTTACCCTCATTTTCCATCACTCCCACTCAACCATGAGACTTTCCTATAGAGGATAACTGAAAAACAACCTGGCTCTAATACCACTTGTTAGGATTAAACCACAGATAGAAATAACAATTACATGCAAATATAACCAATAATAAAAAATAATAGATCACACAGAAAAGCACACAAGACACCAAGATTTAATATGGTTCACCTAAACCCTAGGCTACATCCACCACATAGCAGGTCCAATATTTTTTATGATCCAATGATTACAACCTAGTTACAATCCATAATCCCTTACAGCTCAATACTACCATAAGAACCAATTTTCACATCACCTTATAAAATAATCCCTAACCCTAAGCCCTATTATAAAAGTATTTTTATTGCTTTAGGGTTATAATTAATAATTATATGTCAACCCAAAATCTTGATAAAATAGGGCCCAAAATCCCTGAGCTCCAAAGAATTAATGAAGTACGTACAATACTTTCCTAATCAGTCACCACAAACTAACACATTCTATGATTGATGTGTGGACCACAGTGATGACATAGTGGGATGAGCTACTAGCTATAACAGATGGGGGGATGACACCATCTTTTTGGGCTTAGTTTTTGAGCCATCCCTTCCCTTAATTCATAGACCTAATGGGGATGGCTATATCGATACATCTAGTGTAGGTAGCACAACCACCACCACAACAACCACAATAGGAGAGGGCTAGGAAGAGGACACGTTAGGTGCATATTTCTCCTGGATAGATGAGATTAGACCTAGATGTTAGTGGTAGTGGAACAAGACAAAAAAATCCTCACATTGAGATGGGATCCATAGGATCCATTGGAGGGCATACCTAGAGGCCATGTATAGAGGCTGAGCAACTAGTTGAGTAGACAGAGCAGGGGGTGGTGATGAGGAGATGCAGGACCATCCTACTAATGAGCCACAAGGTGGAGATACCCTAACATAGACCTAGGATACCCTCAAGAGATCTAAAGTTCAATTGAGGGTAGCACAACAACACTTGGGGGAGCTACATATATAGCTCATTATGAAAGACACACAAATAATAGAGTGGGATCAAGGGATCTATGGCTTATGAGAGTAGTTGGAGTGAGAGACTCACATATCAGAGAAGCAACATGATGAGATTTAGCTATAGTTAGTGAGAGTGACATACTATTATGTGTCATATGTGGTAGTAGTACTAGAGGAGGCAGAGTAGGTGTCTCAATTTTTATAGTATGCAAGAGATTCAAGAGGTGCATGGCCTCTTACAAGACCAAATATGCCTCTTACTCCTCCTCTTATGTCAACTAGAGAGAAGGGAGAGGGATAGAGTTAGCTCATTTTGTTCTAATTTTTCTCTGTCTATGTATCATTAGGTGTGCCAACACCATCTTGTATCATTTTTGAGATTGTTAGTGCTCGAGTAGCATTTAGTTTTTCATTATTGTACACTTGACTCCATGTATATGAGATTTTAATTCAAGTATCTTCACATGTGTTATCTTTCTTTCTTTATAGTTTGTTGTACATGAGATGTCAATGCTATGATTATGAATGTAATTTTGATATGATGTATGAATGTATTGTAGATGAGATGAGTCATGATGGAATGTATAAAATGAAAAATGCGAATGAACTAACATCTCAGGTAGTGTTCCATTTTGCTAATAGTGATAGGTATCCCATGAAGATTGAGAGGATGAACTAAAGAACCAAATGCCTTTGTAGTCATGAAGAAACATTATACTTTTCAGAAACCAACACTCCCTCATCACAAAGGATGCAAGTAGATTAGTGATCAAACTATATGCTTATGCAATGTAGCCCTACACTAGATGCAACCCTCAGTCTAGTTACCAAGCTTCAAAAGTTATCATCACTGAGCATTTAGCTAAATCCTAGATTACATTCAATTCTCACTAACATTGCAATCATGGAAATATGAATAGGACACATTTTCTAGTTCTTTTGAGATTAAATGTAAGAATTTGAGGCACATGAAGCCAAAATGACCAAAACATTTGTTCCTTTTGATATAGCAAGATAATATAAGCATCAAAGCATAAAAAATAGGATGACTAGAATGTTTCTTGCATGCAAACACACTAGACACACAAGAGATCCTTCTTATGCTAAGTAATCAATAAGTTTTCTATTTGCAATGACTCTTGCATTTGTAACTCGAGATAGAAGTGTGCTAGGTATACTCATAGTGACTTGTATGTTCACTTAGTAGGATGGATATCAATATGTACTATAGCATAAAGAGTTCACTCCAAAAAGAAAGGAGAAGAACCAACCTCAATGGAGAGTCCATGTAAAATGAGTCAAGGTACACATGGCCATCCAATATGAGATAGAGGTTCTTATATTGGACACTCATTTTATATGAATACTTCAGTTTATTGAAACTAAACCATCAAAAAAAGAAGAAAAGAAAAGATCATGCCCTGAGTCCTCACTTCTCTAGTTGAAAGAGACGTCATCAAGTGGCTCAAAGAGACATGATAAAGAAAAAGAAAAAAAAACAAAGAAAAGTTTAGCATATCCTAAACAAGTTCATTATTTTCAGTTCAATTTCTATTTTATAGGATTGATGTCAAGTGTCAATTTTCAAAATATATGTTAAAGAAATCTCTTCAATAGGAGGACAACAGAAGATAGACATAGTGGGAACAACTGGTGAGTAAAGTCAAAGAGGAATCTTTAGTAAGAAGAACCTTAGTAGAAAATGAGCGACAGTAGATAGACATAGTTAGGACAATTGGTGACTAACACAAGAGATCTTCCATGAGAGGAATCTCAAAAGTGACACTAGAGATAATAGATAGATGTAGTTAGAATAACTGCTGACTAATGCAAGAGATCTTCCATAAGAGGAATCTCAAAAGTGACACAAGCAATAGTAGGTAGAAGTAGTTAGAACAACTAGTGATTGATGCAAAAGGGATCCCTATGACATTGTAGGGTGTTGCCTTCGCCTTTATGAAAAGATTCAATCCATCGATACATGAGTGAAAGCAGTAGGCTAAAGCAAGAAAGCAACTATACAAGAGCCAGGAGATGTGCTACTAGATATAACATTTTAAACAAGAGGTGCCTTTTACGAAGTTTTCACCTTCTTGGAAGAGATTCCATTTTTTTTGCTACCATGATGCCTATTTGCCAAGTTTTTAGCAATGACACTGTTTTTTTCTTTTTTCAATTTTTTTTGTATTTTTCTCTTTTTTCTCTTTTTGTGTATTTTTTGATTTTTCAAATGTTTTTGGTATTACCAAGGTGTCTATTTCTAGATTTTCACCAAGATAATAATTTTTTTTAGGACTTTCTGCAATTTTAAGACATTTTTCAAGACTTTTAAGTATATACAAAGAGCTTTTGGAATCATATTAGCTGTAGAACCACTTCAAATGGAGAGTATTGATGGGCTCCTTAAATGCTTCTCCCTCGACTATAGAAAGTTGGTAATCACTAGATCCAAACATTGTAGTAACTATGTATGGATCAAGCTAGTTGGGTTTCACCTTCATTTTTTGTACCCGTTGTTTCTAATTCTTAGGGTTTTCTCTTAGAACAAGATCACCTAGTTGGAAGTCATGTGCCTTAACTTTATTATTGTAGCTTCTATACATGCATTACTAATAAGCTCAAAGATGATCACATGCCACTTTCCAAAGTTCATCTAATAATTCTAGCCCTTGAAGCTAGGATATTCTATAGACATCATTACTAATGAGGCCCTTCATGGAGATTCTCAGAGTAGTAATCGCAACCTCAATTTAAAGCACAAAATCCACTCCATATACCAAAGTAAAGGGAATTAGATACTTATTCTATAAGCCATAAAGCTAGATTAATCTAAAGGTGCCAGTCCCTTCTAGATTTATTAACTGTACAATGTAAGATCTTAAGGATCACCTTGTCTGATGTCTTCTATTGTCCATTACCTTAGGGGTAATAAATAGAAGACCAATGTTGCATGATTCTAAAATTTTTGCACAACTCCTTAAGATCCTTGTTTTTAAACTATTATCCATTGTTAGTAATGATGGAGGAAGGTACACCATACCTACATATGATGTAATTCATAATGAATAGAGCTACAATTTTGACATTTTCTATAGAGAGATGGACTACCTCTACCCACTTAGTGAATTAGTTTGTAGCTATAATGATGAACTTGTGTCCATTTAAAGAGAATGGGTGAATCTATCCCACAAGATCAAAGGCCCATTTTTGGAATGGGTACAATGTAATAGATGGAATTAGCTTCCTAAATGGAACATGAATCAAATTTCCATGGAGCTAGCATTGTTTGCAGGACTTGCCATATTTGATTGCATATTGCTCCATATTTAGCCAATAGTAACCATCTCTAATAAGTTCACGAGCCAGTGTCAAACCGTCAAAGTGAGATCCATAAGTTCCCTTGTGTACATTAATTAATGCACACCTAAACTCATTGAGTTGTAGACACCTAAGGAGTGTTCTATCAAGACCTCTCCTAAACAAGTCACCATAAATAATGACATACCCTGAAGTGTTGGACATTTTTCATTCTAGGTTAGATTATCTGGAATGGTTTGGTTATGTAGATAAGAGTATATATGGTGGTAGTAGGATGAGTCATGTCCTATAATAGAATCAATCATCTAAGATATAGGGGAATTATATGAAGTATAGAGTAAAGTTTCCACTAGGAACTCATGTCAAAGATCATTCTCTGGCAATTGTAACATGGAAGCAAGAGTAGCCATTGCATAAACCAATCTATTTTATACTCAAGGAATTTATTGAAAAGTGATATGAGAAAATTATTTCTTCAATTCATCCACCATGCATTTATAGGGTATCAAATTTTCATCCTTTGTCTAATATACATCATTAACCTAGTTAATTATGAGCTGTGAATCACCAAAGATATTTAATTCATCCACTCTCTATTCAACTACAATTTTCATGCCATTAATTAGGGCTTCATATTCTACAATATTGTTTGTACAAGGAAACAATATCCTGTATGCCTTAAGAAGTGAATGCCTCTATGGTGTTGTGGATAGGAGCCTAGCACTAGATCCTTAGTGTGTGAAGGAATTGTCAAATAACATCACCCAAGTTTGGTGTGAGTATTAGAATTGATTCATCAGGGAAGTCAATGTTTAGTGGAAGAAGACTCAAAATTGGTGCTTTTTCTAATTGATGAGTGATCACTTGTCATTTGATAGCCTTCATCTAAACATATTGAATGTCAAATTCACTTAAGATCATGACCCACTTAGCTAACCTTCCTGTTAGAGCTTCCTTACTAAGTAAGTACTTTAGTGGATCAATTTTAGAAACCAATCATTTAGTATGAGTGAGCATGTAGTGTCTCAACTTTTTGGAAGCAAAGATGATTGCCAAGCAAGCCTTCTTAATGATACTCTAATTCATTTCATAAGAAATCAGCATGTGACTCAGTTAGTAGATAACTCTTTCCTTGTTATCATTTTCTTCTTGAGCTAGCAAGATACCAAGATATGACACTCTTGCTGAGATATACAAAATAAGAGGCTTCCTATAGATAGGAGGCATGAATATTGGTGGATTAGTAAGGTATTTCTTTATCTTTGTTTGACTCTGGTCACAAGCTTGGCTCCAGTTATATTTCACACCTTTATGCAGAGTCTTGATAAAAGGTTGTGACCTATCTACTAGCTATTAGATGAATCTAAAGATAGATTGAAGTATTCCTTGTAAGCACCTAATATAATTGATATTATAGGGTGGAGGCATGTCCATGATTGCTTGAACTTTTTCTGGATCAACCTTGATTCCTTTGGTAGACACAATGTAACCAAGCATTTTCCCAAATGTTACACCAAATTCACATTTTTTAGACTAAATTTCTCCATACAATCTAGGATGGGCCCCAAATCTTGAAGGTGAGTGTTTTTTTTTGTGCTCTTAACCAAGGTATCATCGACATAGTCCTCCATGGTCTTATGAATCATATTGTGGAAAATTGTAGTAACTTCCCTTTGATATGTGGCACCAACATTTTTTTAGACCAAATGGCATCACACTCCAATAGAAGGTTTCCCATGCACAAGTGAAAGCAATCTTTTCTTGATCTTTGCATGCAATTTTGATTTACTTATAACTAGTAAATCAATCCATGAGTGAGTATGTTTCATATCCTGTTGTCATGTTCATTATCACAATAATGTTGGGGAGTGTAAAATCATCCTTTGAACATGCTAAGTTCAGATCTCAAAAGTCTATATAGACTTTGATAGATTTGTCATGTTTGGATACTAGAGCACTATTGGAAATCCATTCAACATAATCAATAGCATGGATGAAACCATCTTTCAAAAGCTTTTCTAGTTTATCTTTAACTAGTATTGCAACATGAGGATGCATTTTTCTAAATTTCTGTTTCATAGGTTTAACTCCTGGTGTAATAGATAAATGATGCATTATGAGATTAGGATCTAAGCTAGGCATGTCTAAATATGTCCATGCAAAATTTATCTTTTTCTATTAGAAGAAGGCAATGAATTCCCCTTTTTCTTCTAGAGATAAAAACTATGCAAGATGTATCATGTAAAGTTGTTACTTTATTACCAATTTGATTGGATATGCTAATTCTATCAACAATAACATTTTTCTTGAAATGACTAGGAAGTGCATCAAATATCTCATCCGTAGGCACCTCAAAGAGGTTTTCACCTTTGGATACATCTTTTATGTTTACTATTTTAGGTTTTGATACTGTCACAATGTGGTTTTCACCATCAAACCTTCTATTTCTTTTATATTTTATTGTGTGGTTGAGATATTTGATGCCAAATTTAGTCACGTTGATGCTTTCTTCACTAGTGGAAGGTGTTATATGTTCAAAAATGTTTAAGTAGTAGGCAAGAACATAGTGATTTTGTAGTGTAGTGACTTCATTAGATGCATTGGAACTCCAGTCCATGAGCTTTGGATAGGTGAGTGAAAGAGATGTGGTAGGTTCAATAGCATTCATAGTATAATCATCAAATGCTTGGACAAGTAATTCAAGACCTATGACAGTTTCATTTGCAAGTGTGTTCAAATACATTTGAGTTCTAACATCATTAATCAAAGAGTTGATGACACTAGTTAAATAAGGCTCATCTGACCTAACCCTAGATGGCTCACCTACTTTGACTAAATTTTCATAGACATGCACTTGATCTAAATCTTTGTCTATAGTATCTTCTGAGAGAGAGTTGAATTCATACTCTTAAGAATCTATGCTACATGGGGGTAGACTATAGAATTCATCTAGATTTTTACAAAGTTTCTCAATGACCAAAGAATGACTAGACTCTCCTTATTTTTGTTGCCCACAGGGAGAATCAATAGTGTTGTCAGAAGAATCACTATTAGTATATGTGGTGCTAACATGTGGTACACAAGCATCTAGTTCTATGAATAATTTAGCAAGTTCAACAATAATTGGATAAGGATAAGGGTCCTCATCATAAATTTCATCCTCATGGTCAACTCACTCAACTTGTGACTCATGGTCAGACGAAATTTTGGGTTCTAGTATAAACATGTTAATCCCTAGATGGAAGGGAATCTTCTTGAAGCCTAGGCTAGATGTATCTCAAGACATTCTACCTATCACTTTGATAGAATCAATCAAACCATTTTTGTTGCATCCAATTGGACCACTCCCTTATAGCCAAAACATTTCATGGGTTTAGGACCTTGACCATACTTTTCATGAGTAGTTTCATGGGACTATTATATGAGGTCAACTAGGGTTTCCTCTTTGTATATCCATGCAACAATGGCTCTATTTTCATTTCCTCCTCTAGAGGTATAGTAGCTTTGATAAATTGTACTTAATTTTAGGTGTCAGCACAAAAGGTCTCTTCACTTCAAACGATCCCCCATAATGATGGGGAGACTCAAGAAGAGATGTCAAAGATAGAACTAGTTTTATGTGATATTCACCCATTCCAGTTTCTTTCATCTTGAGTGACTACTTAATTTGTTTCAGCTTATTAACATGATGGCCTGTAGACTCCCTATTAGTAGGTACAAATTTTTCAGTAGATTTTAGCATGTTACAAGTATAGCTATCATTTGTAGGCATGCTGACCTAGAGCTGTGAAATGCAAACTTTATACATTGATGATATGTGGAGGTAAAATCTTGCATTTCATGTATCCATAGTCTTCCTAGCAGGATGTTTTATGCTAATAAAATGTCAAGGACTTGACAAGTGACATCCCTTTCTATAGGACCAACTCAGAGAGGCAACATAACAAGACCCAAAGATTTATGCTTGACTTCATCATATGCTTTGATAGTTATCTTGTGATGAGGATCAATGGACTCTAGAATAGCCCAATTGTTTGGGTAGAGCAACAAACACAATGTTAAACCAGCTCTATTGTCAATGAGCACATATCAGACACATTTATGGTGTATCATGACTTCAATGTGCAACAGTTGTTATGCAAATGACTTAATGAATTGTCATCCTCCTTAGAGAAGGACATAGTAAGGTGAGGTCAGATGACCTACCATAGATTAGAACCTATCAAGATCAAGATCTTGAGGTACATTTGTCTCAGTGAGGGCTTTGTTGAGAATCTGCCTATGAGTAAGAGAGATTTTGAGCAATTCAAAGATCATGATTTGAGCATTTTTTCATTGTGATTGATCAAGGATATTGTAGCTAGTAGCCATAGGTGATGTTGTAACTTATGTACCTTTTCTAGATGGACTAGCAAGAGGTTTGTCTTTGTATTGTTCTAACTTAGGAGTAGAAAGTGTGGGCCCTTTAGTACTAACTTGGCATGGGAATTCATAACAACACTGGCACAAGATTTTGATAGCTTGTTGTCAGATATATTAGAAGTATGGTCCCTTAAGACAAAGGGTATCTTAGGTTTAGTGTTGTCTTTTTTTCCCTTGATGGTGATAACATCACAATACTCAAAATCCATTGGTTCAACCATGTAGACTATCTCATAATCATTAGAGTACATATAGTTGATCTTGTTATGAGATTTCTATTTTGAGTTTTTTCCCTTTTCATAGTGTGGGAATGGCTCCTTGAAAGCCTTGTGATCTGTGTTCTTGTTATGTCCATCCACAACAATATCACCATCATCAATTAAGTCTTGGACTTTGTGATGCAAGTTGATGCAATTGTTGGTTTTGTGACCATTATTTTGGTGATATTTGCAAATTGTAGTTTCATTCCACCATGATGGTCATGGTTGTGGATCATAAGGATGAGAGTTATCCAATGGAGAAATGAGCTTTTTTTGTAGCAAGGTCTTATAGACCGCATCCAAAGGTTCACCAAGAGGTGTATATTCTCATTTTTGGCATGTATCCCAAGATGAGTTCTTCAATTTTTTTCCAAACATCTTGTTATCAGAAGGAGGTTTATCAATGTTCTTAGATGCTTTGAGATTGTATGTAAGATTGAAAGCTGCCTTAGCAAGCTTAGGAGTAATGTTGTCAACAACTCCATCATGCACCACCTCTCGGTTCTTGTTGATATACTTATATTTGTCCTTATTAAAGGTTAATCCCTTGTTTGGTGTCCTTTTGAAGGGTTATTTTCCCCCTTTTGACAATGAATTTCTCTATTTGGATAGCTTGTGTGACCATGTCTTCAAAGGTATGTGGACCTTGAAGTTGAATTTTATGCCCAAAGTTAGGTAAAAGATTATTAGTGAAGATGTCAAGTTTTTCCATTTTAGGAATCTTTCATGAATATTTGGTGTAAAGTTTTCTCCATCTCTAAAGGAATTAGAGGAAAGGTTCCCCAACTTTCTATTTAAGGTTACACAAGTCTCATACATTAACTAGATGTTGTATGTTGTGGGAGTATTGTTGAACAAATAAGTTAGCTATCTCATCAAATATTTTGATACCAGTAGGCCACTGTGAAAACTATTCCATGGCCTAACCACCTAGACTTTGCAGTAATAGATGCATGAGATATGTTTGATTATTCTAAAATTCTATAGACAAGGCATTGAATTCTTGCAAATGATCTTGGGGATTGGAAGTTCCAAAGTATTTATCGTACTTGGGTAACTCAACTCCTCTTGTAAAAGGAGGCATGTCTATACTTTTGTCAAAAGGAAATGGACAAAGATTTTATAAGATGTATGGTTTTGTAGGTTTGTCCTTATCACACATAATTTGAGCTAGTTGTTTTTGCATGATCTTCAATTGTTTTTGCAACTTAGATGTTTTATTTTCCTCTTTAGATGTAATGATTTTTTCAACATTAAAGTGATGAGGTAGCTTGGCTCCCTCTTGAGCAAGTTTGAGAAAGTATTTCTCTTTCTCTTCATTAAGCAATATTTCAATGACTTTCTGGAAGTGTTTATCCTGATGACATCTTTCAACATCTTTAAGACGTATCTTTTCATTTTCCTCATTCTCATTTGTAAAAGGTTCTTTATGTCTTTTGTTCCTTTGGTGATCTTGTTCTCCACTATGTTCTCCATTTTATGGGTCTTGATCAGCCATTTTAGGAATTTGATAAGTTTCAGTGTATGTTGGTTGAAAAGGTCATTTGAATAAGAATTCTATTGTGTTGTTTGGAGATGTGTGATAGTTTCTAGATCCTCCTGATACAAGGGATTACTAGTTTGTTGTAAGTTTATGGAAAATGTTCTCTCAACATGAGGTGATTGAACAAGTGAAGGAGATCATGAAGACTCCTCACTAGATGAACTGGAGATAGATTGTTTATAAATTGAAAAGTATCCTTTACCATTATTAAAACCCCTAGCTCTACTTTGTCTATGTCTATGGGGATAAAACATGTTTCCACTCCTTGTTTCTATAGTCATAGACAATGACAAAGAGAAAAAGCCTAGACTAGGACCACACTAGAACATAGCCTCAAAAATCAACATAAGTTTTTTATACTTGGGTATGAGTTTTATGAGTAATGGATAAAACAACCAAGATTTATGACTATCATGATAGAAAGTATGACAAACAAAAAAGGACAAGATAACATAACTGAGTGAGGAGACTAGTTCATTTGTAGATTGCAAGTTGTTAACTAAGCAAGAAGTTACTACTTGACACTATTTATAGATGGAGAAGTGATCAAGTGTTGTCTTAAATAATGTTAGAACACCTAAGCTAGTTCTTTCTTTCCTCACTATAATTGGTAAGGCTACTAGTTCTTGAGATCTGATTGAAATGATCATTGCTGCAAGAGATTATTGAAAGAGGGAGATTGTTGAAGTAGACTACGTGTTTCAATCATTGTTTTGTCACTAATCTCAAAGCTACTATTTTCTAGTAAGACAATTTCTTACAAGATTCAAGTACTATCACTTAGTTGATTGATAAAGAGGATTTGATCAATAAGATGTAACAATAGCACCTAGAGGAAAGGTTGAGTTATGATTATGAAATGAAGTACAAGGATCAGTTAAGACAATGATGACATGATGTATTAATAATATACTTGAGGTTACAAAGGCTGGTTACACTTAGAAACTTTAGAAGAACAAGTTACATAAAGACTATTTGCCAAGCTTGACCAAGTTGTTAGTAGGTGCCAAGCAGAATTAGTGCAAGCTGAGTATAAAATTAGTTGGAGCTGAGTAAAAAAAAATTCTAGTGTATGCCAAGTAGAACAATAGATGTTGAGTAAAGTTTAGTTGATGTTGAGTGATTTCATAATTGATGTCGAGCAACGCAGTATCTTTCGAGCATTAGAAAGTTGATAATGCCAAGCTACTACATTATGTTAAAGATCAAAGATTCACTAAATCTAAGCTAACAAGTTTGTTTCCTTCAAACTTGTGAACCAAGAGAAAGATAGGTTGATGAGTTGGTGACATAGAAATTTTTGTAAACCATTTCTAGGAGAATTCAAATGGATTCTAGGAGAAGTGCTTAGGAGAAAGATGGAATATGAGGTAGATACATTGTATCCTACTTAATTTGTCGAAACCCTAAAATGGACAATAGAAAATGACAAAGTATCTTAATTTTCTATTTATAGGAATGTCTATTCATGAAGAAAAAAAGGACAGCGGGTTAGAGAAGACAAGGAAAGAACATAGAAAAGAAGGAAGATAGGAAGTCAAGGACTCTACTTCATCAAGTGACCAACAAGGTGATTGCATTGGCGTGTGAAGCAGCAAGACTTAAGGAGATATATGCTTGAAGGGAAAGAAAGCTATTAGAACTGCAAAAGTACGAAAGCCAAGTAGAATTGAGGACTAAATGGTGATCTATAATCTAGAAGAGAAGTTGTAAGTTGTATCAGATCAAAGCTCTACTTTAACTCTCTAAGAATTGTATCAATCTAGGGTAAATACTTTGGATTAAGGTTGACTTAACAATCATTTAAAAATTCTTTAACTAGGTGGGATTCCAAGTGAATGGCCTAAAGTCCTCTAACAAGGCTCACTTCTAATAGGGTGATTGAAATCCCTTAACTGGGTCACATTTAACAGTGTTTTTTGTAACCTATAACATGGTTTTCCTTTCATAGGGCATCACTTCAAAAGAGTGAAAAGGAGAAGCATGTTATTGGTGGTTTTTCCCAAATTGGGTTTCTACATTAAATCATTGTGTCAAGTGTGCTGATGAATCCTTTATGTTTCATGTTTACATTTTTGCAAGTTGATTAAACACTAACCTACAAGTTTTAGTTACTATAAGGATGCATGCACAGATATGAATGTTTTATGGGTTCACTAAGCTAAGAGAAAAGTTTTATTTGTACACCTAGGCCTTGAATAATTGATCTCCCCCCCCCCAATTATTCTAAATAATTCCAACAATTGGTATTATAATCATCTACTAAAGAGGACTAGTTTGAAGGTGCTAGAAGCAAAAACATCAAGACGTCAAAAAGAGATGTACCCAAGCTTACTAGAGACAACTTTCCTGCATGAAAAAGTTTGATAAAAATACATCGTGGAGGACTAGGAGATCATGAAAAATCCACCATCACATTGGAACATGTTGATCCTAATGGAGTTCCAACCGTTGAAAATGTGAAGAAGAAGAAAGAACATAATTAGGCAATGTTGGAAATTGCATCTACCCTAAGATATGCAAAATTTGATGATATTAAAGGTTGTAACACTACAAAGAAAATATGGGATGCCTTGCACACTATCTATGGAGGAGAAAAAAATGTTCAAAGAGCCAAATCCGAGTGTTAGATTTAAGTTTGATGATATGAGAATGGAAGAAGGTGAGAATATTTCTCAATATGTTGCTAGGATAAAAGAAGTTGTTAGTGTAATAAAAGGAGCTACTGGTCATATAGATGATGTTTCTATTTTAAGAAAAGCCTTAAGAATACTATTGCTTATTTATGCTATTAGAGTTTTTGCAATCCAAGAATTGAGATGTATTCTAGGAAATAATCTTACTCTTGAAGTTCTGGTAGGTAGACTCATTGCTTTTGAGCTATCTAACTTTGATAATTACAAACTAAAGAGTCTTGAATCTTCTTTCAAGGCTAAGTTGTTATTGAAAGATTTTGATGAGAAGAAGTAGTAGAAGAAAAGAAAGATAAAACATGTGTCTAGTGACAATGATACATATGAAGAAGATGTTGAGCAACTTGAAGCACTACTGGCAAGAAGATTCCATAGAGGAGAAGGTAAGTTCAAAGGTAACTTCCCTATCATTTGTTTCAATTGCAATGAGAAAGGTCATATTGCTGCTAGATGTCTAGAAAAGAAGAACTACAGAGGAAGTGATAAATACAAAGGTAGAAGAAATGAAGACATCAAGGATTGCAAAGACAAAGGCAAGAAATGCTACATTGCTAAAGAGAATGATTCTGATGAACATGATGATGAAGTAGTTTATGTTGGAATGAAGGATGAATCTAATGAAGATGAGGTAACTATACTTGTGACTTGTGTGAACAAAAATGATAGATGGATCATTGATAGTGGGTACACACATCACATGACTAGAGAAAAAAGTAAGTTCATTACGCTAAATTGTTATGATGGAAATAGTGTAAGATTTGGTAATGATGCACCATGTTTGATAAAAGGAAAGGGTTCTATCAAACTCACAGATAAGATCTCATGTGAAAATGCTTACTATGTTGAAAGACTAAATTATAATCTGTTAAGTGTGTCACAATTGAAAAATTCGGGATGCAAGATTGAAGTTGAAACAAGATTTCTCAGATATATGACACAAATGGGAAATTGATTGGAAAAGACGATCAAACTAAAAGTAATATATTCTATCTTGATATAGAGGATGCTACTTGTCTTGTTGTAAAACTTGATGATGCATGGCTATGGCACAAAAGGTTATGTCATGTTAACTTTGATGACTTGGTTAGTATTAGTAACATGAAGAAAGTTAGAGGTTTACCTAAGTTGAAAAAACCTAATAATATGATATGCAAACAATGTTAGCTAGGAAAAATGACAAAGTCAAGTTTTAAGAGAAAAATTTATACCTCTAAAGAGATAATTGAGATTTTTCATACTAACTTGTGTGGACCAATTGAAGTGCAAAGCCACAAGGGATAAAAGTAGATAATGTTATTTGTAGATGATTATTCTAAAACGATGATAGTCATGTTTCTAAAATAGAAATTTGATGTTTTTCAAATGTTTAAGTGGTTCTTTGGAAAGAGTTGAGAAAGAAATAGATAAAAGTCTAAAATGTTTGAGATCAGATAGAGGAGGAGAATTTACATCAAATGAGTTTGAAATGTTCTATAATCATAGAGGAATCAAAAGAAAAACATCTACACCTAGAACCCATCTAAAAAATGGAATTGCTAAAAGAAGAAATAGGCCAATAATAGACTGTACCAAAGCACTCTTGATGGAAAAGAATGTTTCTCTTAAATGTTGGAGAGAAGCTATCAGTACAACTGTCTATACCTTGAAGCATGTGCAAGTCAAGAATGCAATAAATGATGTTGAAGCTATGAAAAAGCCACAAGAATAGAAATAATTTGTATAATTTTATGAAGGAATGCCTACTAAAGAAAATATTGCAAATCAAGGTTGAAACCAATATCAAGTTTTAGTGATTGTCGAGTCACATCCTATGAATACCAAGTTGAATTTAGGAACTGAGCTACATTAAGATGTTGAGTTATAGAATGAAGGAGTTACACATTCTAATTTTGATAATAGTACGTATGAAAGAGACGTTGAAATACCTACTAGAAATATACATAGTGACTTTGAAGCTAAAAGACAAAATGAACAAATAAGAGCTAACCCAAGATTGTCCAAATATGTCAAAAGACATCATGCTACTAATCAAATCATTGGAGAGAAAGATGCTAGACCAATGATAAGAAATAGATTGAGAAGTGAATCATGTTTTTGAGCATGAAGGAACCCAAGATAGTAAAAGACGCATTAGAAGATGTTGACTAGTGTAAAGCCACGGAAGAGGAGATTGAACAAATGGAGAAGAACAAAACATGGAGTTTATTTCCTAGACCAGAAGACAAAAATGTGATTGGTATCAAGTGGGTATTTAGAAATAAGCTAAATGAAAATGGTGAAATCATAAGAAACAAATCAAGATTGGTTTGCAAAGGATACACACAAGAGGAAGGAATTGAATCTAGAGAGACAATTTCCCCTATTGCAAGATTGGAAGGAGTAAGAACTCTACTTGCTTATGCTACCTACAAAAGATTCAAAGTCTATTAGATGGATGATAAATTTGCATTGTTTGAATGGCATACTAGAAGAAGAAGACTACGTAGAATAGCATGAAGGATTTGTTGATGTTAACAATAAGAATATGGTATGTAGGCTACACAAAGCTCTATATGATTTGAAAGAAGCATCGAGCATGGTATGAGAGACTTCATAAGTATCTTGTGAAGATTGGATTTGAAAGAATTAATGATAACAACAATTTGTACATAAAAATATCAAAAGGTAAAAGTATTCTATTATCTAAAATTTTTGTTGATGATATAATATTTGGAGAAAAAGATGCTTTATGTAAGGATTTTGCAAATCAGATGAAGCATGAATTTGAAATGTCAATGTTTGGAGAGATCAAGTTCTTTGTGGGATTGAAAATATATTAGATGAAATATGACATATATATCACTCAGTCAAAGTACATCAAGGAAATATTGAAAACTTTTGGACTGGACAATGGCGATAGGACATAAACTATCAAAGAATGATGACTTTGTTGAAGTGAATCAAACACTATATTGGTCTATGATTGGAAAATTTCAATATGTTGTACATAGAAGACCTAATATTACATTATTTTAAGGGATAGTTGTAAGATTCTCTGCAAATCCCAGGAAAGATAATTTAATAGCCATGAAAAGAATAATGAGATACTTGAAAAGAACATAAGAGTTTGGCCTATACTACAAGAAGAATGAAAAGTTTGACTTGAGAGCCTACACTAATGCCGATTGGGCTAGAAACATAGATGATAGAAAGAGCACTAGTGGAGGAGCACTTTTCTTAGGCAAGAGACTAGTTACAGGGACTAGTAAGAAACAAAGTTGTACCTCACACTCTATTGCTAAAGCTGAATATGTTTTTGTTGCTGTAAATTGCAGAAACATTGTATGGATCAAGCAACTACTCAAAGGAATGAAGGAATAAATAATAGAAGTAGTGGTATTTTATTGTGATAACACAAGTGCTATCAATATGACAAAGCACATTACAATCAAGTATCATTACTTGAGAGAGTTAGTTCAAGATAAAGAGATGAAGATGGAATATGTTAACACAAAGGAGAAAATTACTGATATCTTCACAAAACCATTGCCTAAGGATGCTCATGAATATCTAAGAGGTAAATTAGGGGTGATACCCCTATCAAAGGCTATCTATGTAATAAGAGGACTTCCCTACATCAAATAAGTTGATTGCTAAATGTTACAAATTGATGCAAACAATATTACTTTAGGAGCTGCTTGAAGTAATAAGATGCTAAAACTCCAAAACAATCAGAAGAAAGGTGATAGAGGGAGAAATTGGAGAAACTGCAAAAGTCTATATCTACATCTTAAGATGAAAAGATGATATGTCTTTGGCATTTTTTTCAAAGAGGGACAAACAACATTAAACTGATCATTATCAAAAGGAGTTACAAGAGATATTCTGCTAATCAGAAGGGAGAAAGTATATAAGAGGAAGATATCTAGTGATTGTTATCTTAGAGGGAGTTAATTGCTGATGTTGTTGATAAAATAAAAAAACATGTATGATGAGGAAGATATAAAATAATGAAGAAGAAGAACTCTTAATCTACCTAGTAAGAGGGAGTTACAAGAGAGAAACTTAGAGGGAGTCATAAGAAAGAATTTTGTAACCTAATTAGAAGATGGAAGTTTCTAATAGAGGGAGAAATTTTGAGATATTTTGGTATGAGTTTTCTTTTTGGTATTGTCTTATTGTTTTAACCTAGTAAGTTTGGCTAAGAAAATTGTTTTACCATTTAGGTGACTTGGTTAATCAGTTTGGCTTGCCATCAATGCCATGCGATCTGATTAAAAAGATCATTGCTGAAAGAGATTATTGAAAGAGGGAGATTGTTGAAAAAGAATGTGTTTTAATAATTTTTTTGTCACTAATGTCAAACCTACTAATTTTTGGTAAGACAATTTCTTATAGGATTCAAGTACTATCACTTAGTTGATTGATGAAGAGGATTTGATCAATAAGATGTAACAATAGCACCTAGAGGAAAGGTTGAGTTATGATTATGTAATGAAGTACAAGGATTATTTAAGACAATGATGATATAATGCATTGATAATCTACTTGAGGTTACAAAGGTTGGTTAGAATTAGAAACTTTAGAAGAACAAGTTACACAAAGATTGTTTGCCAAGCTTGACCAAGTTGTTAGTAGCTGCCGAGAAAAGTTAGTGCGAGTTGAGCAACAAATTAGTTGGAGCTAAGTAACAGAAAATTGTAGTGTATGCTGAGTAGAACAATAGATGTTGAGTAAAGTTAAGTTGATGTCGACCATTAGTAAACTTTAGTTGATGCTAAGAGATTTCAAAGCTGGTGTCAAGAAACATAGTATGTGTCGAACATCAAAAGGTTGATAATGTCGAGCTATTGTATTATGTTAAAGATCAAAGATTTTTCAAATCTAAGCTAACAAGTTTTTTTTCTTGAAACTTGTGAACTAGGAGAAAGATAAGGTTGATTAGCTAGTGACACAAAAATTATTGTAAACTATTTCTAGGCAAATTCGAATGGATTCTAGGAGAAGTGTCTAGAAGAAAGATGGAATATGAGATAGATACATTGTATTCTACCTAATCTATCCAAACCCTAAAATGGATGATAGAAAATGGAAAAGTATATTAATTTCATATTTATAGGAATGTCTAGTCATGAAGTAGAAAAGGAGAGAGGGTCAGAGAAGACAACAAGTCATGAAGCCAAAAAGGAGAGTAGGTTAGAGAAGAAAATGAAAGAATAGAGAAAAGAAGGAAGATAGGAAGTCAAGGACTCTGCTTCATCAAGTGACCTAAAAGATGACTACATTGGTGTGCTAAGGAAGAAGGCATAAGGATACATATGTTTAAAGGGTGAAAAAGATGTTAGAATTGTAAAATTATGAAAGCCAAGTGGAATTGAGGACTGAATAGTGATCTATAATCTGCAAGAGAAGTTGTAAGTTGTATTAGATCAAAGCTCTACTATTACTCTCTAACAATTGTATCAATCTAGGGTAAATCCTTTAGATTAAGGTTAACCTAATAGTCATTTGAAAATCCTTTAACTCAATGGAATTCCAAGTGAATGGTCTAAATTCCTCTAACAAGGCTCACTTCTAACAGGGTGATTGAAATCCCTTAACTAGGTCACATTTAATAGTGTGTGTTGTAACCTTTAACAAGGATGGCCTTTCATAGGGCATCACTTTAGAAGAGTGAAAAAGAGTAGCATATTACTGGTGGTTTTTCCCAAATTGGGTTTCCAAATTAAATCATTGCATCAAGTGTGTTGATGAATCTTTTATGTTTCATGTTTACATTTCTGCAAGTTGATTTAAGAGTAACCTAAAAGTTTCAATGATTGCATGGATGCATGCATAGATATGAATATTTTATGGGTTCAGTAAGCTAAGAGAAAATTTTTATTTGTATATTTGGACCTTGAATAATTGATTCACCCCCTCTCTTAGTTATTCTAAAGAATTCCAACACTAGCAACATTGGAAACAAAATATTATTAGAATGAGTAACACTAGCTTTTTCTTTCTTAATCATAGTTGATAAAATAGGTTATGTTACTAGGTGTTCTAACATTCTTTAAGGCAACACTAAAAATAAGACAAGCTAAAATAATAATATAGTTCAATACAATGTTTCAGAATTGTAGAAACTAATAAACTTTCTCAAGAAGTTAGCAAGATTTTCCATAGTTGGGCTGGAAAGGATAAATACCTTAGGACACATAAGAAGAATTAAGTAACAAAAATATAAATTTTAAAAAAGAGGCCACTTTGAAAAAAAAACATATTTTTGGCATTTGGCATTAGAAACATTATAAACAATTTTCCTTCTTAGACAAATTCCATATACACTAAGCCACTCTCTATTTCCAAAAGTACAAGCACATAGCCAATCCATGATAATTTAAAAATGAAAAGACAACATTGTGCATGTTAATACATGATCCATAAACATGCACCTTATAATGTGCTCCACCTAGAACTAGAGAAATATCTATGCCAATTTCTCTAGAAGAACCAATCACAACCACCACAGGACCTTCAACCAACTTAGGAGTTTGAACAATTACTTATTTAGTTGAAGAAACTTGAGCCTTAGCCCCTACATGCTAGTGTATATAGACAGCTCCATGAGATGGAATCATTGAGAATTATTTAAAAACTTTAAAACACATGGAGTTAGCAAGCTCAAAGTACAATTCCAAAGTTGTTACCACATCATTCCACACTTTTCACTCATGAAGGCATGTATTGGTCATGCTTTTAATGCATTCTCAATGGAGTTCTAGTTCCAAAAAAAATTTCACATCATTTTTTATTTAGATTGTTTTATTTATTTCATTCCTAACAAAACTACATGTTTTAGTTAGCCTCATAGGCATCAGTTTTAATTATTTGTTAGCTAGTTTTCATAATATGCAGAACTCTGATTTTCATGAAATCTCTTTGCATGTTATTTTTTAGGTTATTATTATTATATTTTTTACTATGTTCCTTGATAAAAATTCAAGGTTAAGTGTTTTAGTTTTTCTTTATAATTTACTCTTTAATTTCATAAATTGACATTCAATAAAAATATAGTTTTGATTTTGATTTTGGTTGTTCATTGTTTATGCTCTATTTTTTTTTTTTGACTATTAGTATAGCATAAGAGATGTAATTTTAGATCTTCAATTGGTATTAAAGTAGGTTATAGAATATTGTTCTCTTGCAGGTAGAGCATCAATTTTCTCTAAGATCTTATACAATGGAAAATGGTGGCAACTTTCCCTTCCAACTTCTATTGTTTTCTAGAGACAACTGTGAATATTAGAGTATCAAGATGAAGACCCTACTATTATCTCAAGATATTTTGCAATTAGTAGGAGAATAAAATGAGCTTTCACACCTAAATTCTTTACATGCCTTAACACATGCTCAAAATAATCAGTTGAAAGAAGATAAGAAAAAGGATAATCAAGCTCTTTTCTTCATTCAAAATTCATTGGATATGTCTATTTTCCATTGTATAATCGGTATGGAAAAGTAAAAGGATGCATGTCAAGCTCTTCAAAAAACATACCAAGGATTTGACAAGAAAATATTGGTGTGATTTTGAACCCTTCAAAGATATTTTGAAAATTTAAGAATGAGAGAAGCTGAGTCCACTCATGAGTTTATTATGAGGGCTCAAACTATTATCAATCATCTTAAAACTCAAGGGAAAACTATCATAGAGATAAAATTTGTACAGAAGATTCTGCAATCTCTTCCTCCAAATTTTGATCCAGTGGTCATAGCCATTGAACACAGTAAAGATACATCTACCTTCAAAATTGAATAGTTTATAGGTTCTCTGCAATCACATGAAGAGTGCATGTAGTGTTCAATAGAGAATCTAGTCCAAGCCTTCCAGTCTATAGTCAAAATTGAAGTAAAAGCTACAACCCCTTTTCAATCAAACAAAACTCAAGGGGAGTCTTCTACATCAAGAGGAGGTGGTAGATGATGAGGAAAAGGAAATAATTGAGGAAAAGGAAGGAATTCTGAAGATCAAATAAGCATCCAGTGTAGATATTGTGAAAGGTATGGACACTATGAATCTAAATGTAGAAAGAAAAAATATGATTTAGTTCAAGAGCTAACTATACTGAAGAATATATTGAAGATGTAAAGTAATCCACATTCTTTACATGAAATTTGAAAAAAGAACCTCAGAAGGATGTATAGTTTCTTGATAGTGGGTGCTCAAATCATGTGATAGGTAAATCTGATCTCTTTGTCAAATTAGATGAGTCTAAGAGAAGTCAAGTAAAATTTGGTGATGATAAAGAGGTTGGTGTTATGGGAAAAGGTGCCCTTCTAGTGAGAACTAAGAAAGGAGAAATTACTTATATTCATGACACCTTGCATGTGCCCAAGTTACAAAATGATCTTTTGAGTATTGGGTAGCTTGTAGCAAAACATTATAAAGTTGTTTTTGAGGATAACTACTGCAAAGCTTTTGATAAATCAGCTAACCATCATCTTGTAGGAAAGAATTCTATGACAAAGAATAGATTTTTTCCTCTCACTTTGGTTTCCACTAATATGCATGCTCTTAAGGAAACTAGAAATGATTTGTGGTTATGGCATCAATGGTATGGTGATTTGTATTTTTAGGGCTTATGTTAGCTTCATAAAAAGGACATGGTGAGAGGATTTTCCTCTCATTTAGGAAAAAGAAGAATTTTGATTAGGGTGTGCTCTTAGTAAGCAACATCAAGAAATTTTTCTAGTGAAAAATTCATGGAAGGGAAAATCTTCTCTAGAGCATGTGCATTTTGACATTTGTGGTGCTATGTAAGAGGAATCCTTGGGTAAGAAAATCTATTTTTTTAAACCTTTATTAATGATTTATCATGCCACAAATGAGTTTATTTTCTTCAGAAAAAATTTGAAGCATTTGGATGCTTCAAGAATTTTACATCTATGGCAGAAAAGAATAGTGGGTATTCCATTAAAATACCCAAAATAGATAGAGGGGGAGAATTGATTTGCAAAGATTCTGATTTTTGTGAGATGCATAGAATTCAAAGATAGCCTATGACATCTTTTACCCCCTAGTAGAATGGTATTAAAGAAATAAATAAATGTATACGAAG
This sequence comes from Cupressus sempervirens, assembly GCA_028749045.1. NCBI lineage: Eukaryota > Viridiplantae > Streptophyta > Pinopsida > Cupressales > Cupressaceae > Cupressus > Cupressus sempervirens. Next base: position 86,215,439 of record CM053785.1, read on the forward strand.
TATGTCAAAGTCTAAGTGTGGCAATCATGTTGAAATTTATATTTTGAATTGAAGGCCAACAAAAGTGGTTCAGAATATCACTCCAAAGGAATTCTAGAGGGAACACAAGCCCTTAGCTGCTCACTTTTTTGTATTTGGTTTCCCTACATATGTTCATGTTCCTATTTGGAAGAGGAAAAATTTGGATGCAAATCCCAACTTTGTATCTTTGTGAGATATTCTGATTCCACCAAATGATATAAATTTTATAAACCTGATAGAAAGCAATGGATTATTAGTCAAGATGTGGTTTTTGATGAAGGTTGAGTATGAAAATGGAAGAAACAAGTTCAACAATCTAGACCATTTGCCATGGGTAATGAAGATGTTCAAGTTCCTCCTCTCCCCACAAGATCAAGTGGAAGTTGAAGCCCAAGTTCACCAAGTTCACAAAGTTCCTTTTTAGGTGAAAGTTCAAACTCACAATCCAATCCAAATTCCTCACAAAAGATATGAAGTTTAAATGAAATATATCCAATGAGTTCTACTATGGATCCATTTGCTAACTTTGCATTGTTAAGTTCCATTATAGTTGAACCTTCTCTGTATGAAGAAGCTATGATAGAACCAAAGTGGATTGATGCTATGAATGAAGAGATGCATGCTGTTGAGACAAATGATACATGGGAATTGGTTCCACTTCCAAAAGACAAACATGTGATTGGTGTCAGATGGATTTACAAGGTGAAATATCATGTTGATGGTTTTGTGAAAAGACACAAAGCTAGACTATTTTCCAAGGGATTCACACAAACACTTGGAGTAGATTATTTAGAGATTTTTTTTTCTAGTTTCCAAGTTTGATACATTTAAAATTATATTGTCTATTGCTGCTCAAAACAAGTGGCCAAACTTTTTCTCTAGTTTCTAGGTTTGATCTAGCTAAAATTATATTGTCTATTGCTACTGAAAAAAAGTTGTTGGTCTATTAAATGTATGTAAAATCAAATTTCCTAAATGGTTATATTGATGAAGAGGCTTATGTGAATCAACCTATTGGCTATGAAATTTTGGGAAAATAACACTTTTTTTACAAGCTAAAAAAAGAACTCTATGGGGTTGAAGCAAGCACCATGTTCTTGGTATGCATGAATTGATAGTTGTTTCTTGACGAAAGGATTCATTCAAAGTCCTTTAGAGATAACCTTCTATATCCAACATATTGGTAATGATATTCTAATTGTTTTTCTTTTATGTTGATGAACTCATTTTTATAGGTAATAATGTTGGAAATATAAGAGGAGCAATCGAGAGGGGAGGGGTGAATTAGTTACCACAAAAAAAAATTCAAGATCCCTTAAGATGTCAATAAAATTGAAAACAAAACTTTGTTGAAACTAAAATTCTATTGTAACTCGGTTAACATAGGAACACTCGATTAACACTAAGAATTACTCTCACTCAAAAAATACTAAAATAATTGCTTCTTAATATGTTTGGTGTGATTAACCTTAATTAATTTAGTTGCAAAAGCATAAAGAAAATAATATGAACACAAGAGACACCAAGATTTAATGTGGAAACCCAATTTGGGGAAACCCACCAATTGTAACTAGTTATTATGTTTCATTCTTTTGAAGTGAGCCCTATTAGGAGACAAAATTCTTAAAGGTTACAAAATACATTGGTAGGTGTGACCTTGTTAATTGATTTAGTTCACCCTATTAGGAGTGGCCTTGTCGGAGGTCTAAAGACACTTCAATCTAGAAATACTACCTTGTTAGAGGAGTTGAAAAATAGTTTTTAAGCTAACTCTATTAGGTGATTTGATTCACTACTATAGTTATGAGAGAGTAACAATGATATGGCCTAATTGCTAATGCAACTATATTTTCTGATTTCAAATCTTCATTCTAGCTTAAATGCTTGATCCTCCTTGATCAGAATGTTCTTTAAAACTTGGTCAATTTAGATACTTTGATATCCTTACAATTCACTTCCTTAATTTGTCTTTTCAATCCCATATTTATTCTTTAGTTCAATCCTCAACTTGACCTTATATTCATATGTTTTGCCTTGTCAAGTTGACTTGAATACAATTTCAAAGAAATGAAATTAATGCCATGAGTGAGCTAGAACTAGCCAACAAAACTCATAGATCAAATATATTGATATAGGAAAATCCTTCATTAGATGACCCAACTCAGTCAACACTAAATCAGAAATGAATTTTTTTCAAACTTCCTTTGGTAATCAAGTGAGTTCAATTAACACTCATTCCATTAAAACTTTTTGTTGGTAACTATGTGAGCTTGGATAACACTGGTTCCATGTAGATTTTCCTTAGGTGACTGAGTGAGCTTAGTAGAAACTGACTCTAAACTTGGTTAATTTTGAAATGCTCATCATACATAGGAACTTCCTTTGACTCCTGAGTGATCTTGACATACATTGAATCCTTAGTATATGCTTGACATTTGTGTAACATTAAAGACAACTTACAATTGGGTGATTGTATCCAACAATCTCCCTCTTTGGCATTGATGGTGACACAACATGTCATGATACATATAAGTTTTAGAGAAGAATAGAAGTAACAATAATATCCTTAGTTTCATTCTAATTCTCATTCATGAGAACCCCCTCCATCGGTGTGAACTTTTGTCATCAATCTCTAATTGTAATAAATGCAATATCTCCTTTTAACAAAAATCTCTCTCTCTTTGATATCAACTCAAAAAATTTGAAACAACATCTCAAACATTCACAAAAATTTCTCTAATATATGAAAAAAACTCTCCTTCTTTGACATCTTATGACAAAGAAAACAATCAATGAAGTTTCCATGTACATGATGTACAAATTCATATATAATCTGCTATGACAATACTACATCAACTTGACTTGTCTTCAACATACTTGTTTGATGCATCACTAAAATGCATCATTAATGAGCTTCAGATAGGGGATGAACCCTAACTTACCTCTTACATACAAAAATTCATGCTTAGGTAATGGCTTGGTGAATGTGTCTACAATCTATTCTGTTGTATTCACATATTGCAATCTCACTTCCCTATCTTGCACTAATTCTCTCAAGAAATGATATTTTATTGCAATGTGCTTGGTCTAGGCATGCATCACTGGATTCTTGGATATATTGATTGCACTAGTATTATCACAAAATATAACAATTGGGTCCTTTATCTCCTCCTTCATACCTAACAATAGTTGCTCGAACCACACAATGGTGGAACAATTGACTACTATAACAACACATTCTATTTCTGCTATAGACTAAGAGATATAGTTCTACTTCTTTCTTATCCAAGATACTAGCCTCTTTCCAAGAAAAAGTGCTTCACTACTAGTGCTCTTCTTGTCATCAACATTTCTTGCCTAATTAGCATCAGCGAATGCCTTCAATTGAAAGTTACGTCATTTTTTATAACACAAACCACAATCTTCAATACCTTTTAGATAACTCATGATACTTTTGATTGACATCATAAGACTTTCCTTAGGATTAGTAGAGAATATAGCCACCATACTAATTTCTAATGCTATATCGCATCTTGTATGCACTACATACTAAAGTTTGCCAATCATTGATTTGTATGTAGTCAGATCTACCTCCTCAGAATCATCATTTTGGAAATCTAATGTCTAGTAGACATAGGTCTTCCAACTGGTCTAAATTCATTTGTTCAAAATTTCTTCAGTATCTCCTTGATGTATTTTTATTGAGTAATGTAGATACCATCCTTCATCTATTGAATTTGGAAGATGAAAAAATATTTAGTCTCTCTAAAGATGGACATTTCAAATTGATTTCCCATTTCCATATAAAAACATTTGCACAAATCATCATCTCTAGTAATGTATCATCCACACAGAAGTCTATCAACACAATATTCTTATCAAGTCCTTCTTTGATGTATAGGTTGATATTATCATTAGTTATTTGAAAACCAATCTTTATCAGATAATTGTGTAACCTTTCATACAAGGCTCTTGGGCTTGTTTGAGACCATACAAATATTCGTGTAGTCTACAAACCTTGTCCGTTTTCCTAGGATCAATGAAACCTTTTAGTTATTCAATGTAGACTTCCTCTTTAATGATTCCATTTAGGAATGTTGATTTCACATCCATTTGATATGCTTTGAATCCTTTGTATGCTACATATGCAAGGAGTGTTCTAACACCTAGTCTAGCAATAGGAGCAAAAGTCTTTTCATAATCAACACCTTCTTGAGCATAACCCTCGCAAACTAGCCTTGCCTTGTTTCTTGCAAATTATCCATTCTCATTTAGCTTATTTATAAATACCCATTTTGTGCCAATTATATTATTATCCTTGGGTCTAGAAACAAGAGTCCAAGTTTAGTTCCTTTCAATCTGATCAATCTCTTCAAATATTTCCCTTATCCAACTTTCATTTTCTAATGGACCTTTGATAGTTATAGGTTCAAAATCAATAAGAAAATATGTACCTTTTAATTTTTTCTTTGTCATTATATCATCTAACTGATCTCCAATAATTTTCTTGCATGAATGATGTCTTCTAACATATCTAGTAAGACTAGGCTCCTTCTTTCTAAATTCACTAGGTTCACCATGATCTTTTGAATCATGCTCGGGTCCCACTATCTATGACTCAAGTCCATCAAATGACTTAGTTTTCACTAGCTACAACTTAGGTTGAACTAGGGATTTTGGGGACTCAGGTGGTGAAGACTACTGACTACCATTTTCTTGAACTTCAAGTAAAGTATTAGGCTCGTAGTAAACAAAGTTTCATTTTTTTAGGTTCTTTCCTACTTTGTTCTTTAGACTCTTTTGCAAACTTATTAATCTTTACATTTTCACTTTGTATAACTATGTGCGTAGATAGATTCAAACATTTGTATGATTTGTTCTTTTAGGAGTATCCCAATAATAAGACTTCATCACTTTTTAAATCAAATTTTCCTTTTCTTGACTCCTTCAGAATATAAATTTTTCTTCCAAATACTTTGAAATATCACACATTAGGTTTATAGCCATACCATAATCCAAAAGGTGTTTGATTTGAGTCCTTCTTCAACTAAACTCAAATCAAGGTATGAATTGCAGTGCTAATTTCTTCTATCTAGTATTTGAAAGCAACACTCTTCTCTATCATCAACATCCTTGCACAATACATGATTGATCTAATGCTTCTCTCAACAATGCCATTCTATTGAGGTGTGCCAAGTGCAGATACCTATCTTTTAATTCTATTTTAAATTAATTGAATTTATTTGAGATGAATTCACCTCCTCTATCTAACCTTAGACACTTTAATTTCTTTCCTTTTTCTTTCTCAACTCTTGCTAGATACCATTTGAACTTTTGAAAAGCTTATGAGTTATCCTTTAAATACATAACTATCATCATCCTAGAATAATCATTAACAAAAAAATAAAGTACTTATCTCTAGTGTATCTTTGTATGCCAATAGGTCCAAAAAGGTTTGTATGAACCAACTCTAAGGCTTCTTTAGAATGATAGTTCTTTCTTTTAAAACTTGTCTTCCCCATCTTTCCAATTTGACAATTCTTGCACATGTCCATATCATGTTTCTTTAGGCTTGGAATGTCTCTAACCCTTTTAATCTTTCTTATGTTGAATGGGTTATCAAAATTCATATGACACAACCTTTTATGCCATAACCAACTTTCTTCTACTTGAGCTATGAAATATGAATTTAAAGTTAGGTCTAGGTACAATAGATTACCTCTTGGTTGATTACTGTTGGGTAGTCATTTTGCATGAGGTCAATGGTAGGAATTCATTGCACAAATCCTCTCTTGAAAAGCTAATCCTTTTGGATCAACTCCAAGGTTCAATATTTGTCTTGCGACGTACCAAAATATGCTTAGTTGAAGATAAATGTGATTGTTCACAAGGAGGCCTTTGCTGGTTCTGATTTAAACTTGGAATGAAGTAGATCTATTTTCTATCTCAAAATAAAACACAAAAGAACAATATTTTTTGTATTTTCTAATTTTTCAATGAATGCAATCTAATAATGCAACTAAAATGAGTTCCTATTCTAATAAGGGGTTAGCAAATAAAATAATGAGACTGAAAGAAAATAACATAAAATTTAAATCCCAAATGGACATAAGCTACAGAAAACAACACACTACAAATTAAAATTTCGAATAAATATGTAGGAAACTAATGAGAACAAGAGCATCGCTTCCTAGAATCCACTGAAACAATCGTTGATGGAAAATTTCAATAATCAAATGATGTTTCACTCTTCATCAAATTGCAAGGCCACAAAAAGTGTGCTCATGCGAGACAAAGAGTTATGTAGGCATAATTTGTGATCTCTCCTCAAGCTCATTACATCAGTGAAATTTGTAAACCTGTAGCAAACAATAGAACTATAAGATCACACAAATAGAAACAAAACAATAAACCTTTGGCTCAATCAAAATCTCATGAATAAAATTCACAAAATAATGACACATTCAAGCAAGAATGACTACACTCCAAATGCAAGCACCAAAAGCATAATTTTATTACATAATAATTGCAGCCCTTTTTACATTTTACAATGGGGTATTTATAAGAAATCGTCTCCTCAATTTGTGTTGAGAGTGAAAGATGTATTCATCAAATAAAATGCTTTTAAAACATTAAAACAAACTAAATATATATACAGACTAACAATTAATTTGGTGCTTAGAGGGACTCCATCCATATTTTATTCATTAATTGGATGCATGAGCCCTTTACATGTAAAAAATAAAGAAAGCATGAGAGAGAAAGTAGGAGGAAGCCATCAGTCAAAGTGGAAGTGCATGTAGGCACCAAAAATAGAAATTGGTCCTTCACTAGGCATGTGTTGAAGTTAAACTGCCATCAAAATGCATCTCTAATGCATGGAAGGTGTTATTTTTGGAATTGGTAGTTAACTATCAACGCACCTCTGAATTGCAAAGCTACAAACCTATGTACTTGCATACTTGCATACCTATATGAAAATGTGAAGCTATAGACTTGTATGAAAATGTGGAGCTTCAGACATACAAAGCTGCATAGCTATGGACCTTGAAAGGGTCAAAATCTCAAAATTTTACTGTGTCAAAATTGAAATTCTGGCATCTAGGTTTTGTTCTTCTTCATCCCAAAGCTATGTTTGGATATTTGCCCTTGAATTTCTCTATCATCTCAATAATTTTGGCCACATCTAGAAGATCTAAAGCCTCATATTTATCCTTTACCTTCTGTCTGTAGTTGTCCACCTCAATTTGAGTCTCTACAAAATCTCTGAGTTTGGTGTCCAACTCTAATAGTGCTTCCTCTGTTCTGAAGGCTTGCCTAATATCTTCATCACTAGATGCTTCCTCTAAAGTCTTCTTCAAATTCTCCACTACTACCACAATTGACAATAGCTTCTCTCATTCTTCATCTTCAAAAATATCCAAGTATGCATCACTATACAACTTTTTTGCTTCCACAATTCACCCTCAGGCTTGGTCCTTGGGCTGATGGATCTCCTCTTGCAATGTTTCCATCACTTTATTGCCATCTGCTATCTTCTCTATCTAATCATCTATGATGTCTAACTCTTCTCCAGTATATACATCAATCAAAATGCAATACCTTTGGCCCTTTATGGCTTGTAGAGTTTGCAAATCCTTGCTCCATGCCCATACCTCATCCACAATAATGAAGTCTTACCTCAAAAATGTTACGATCTTATTCATATTCTCCTATGTAGCATGCAATAAGTTCAAATTCCCTGTGATTGTGGTAACACCTCTATCCTCAAGGCTTTCTTTCCATTCTTGACAAGCTCTCAAAAATGGATTGAGCCATACACCTTCCCCTTCTCAAAGAATGGTATTTAGAGTCTCCTCGGGGCACTCAGGATCAAGAGGACCAACCACTTTGGCTAGATATCCTTTTAGGATCTCATCTTGCTACATGTTCTTGAGAACCTCTTTGACTCCCATAGTCATCATTTTTTGAGCTGAATCCCATGTAGGCTTTCCCAACATAACATCCTCCACTTCATAATCCTCCAAACTAACAACTTCTGCATCCGTACCTTCAGGAGGGAGAGCCACTTGTGCAAATAAATCTTGGTACTGTATGGTAGTGACAAACATGAATGACATTGCATCATGTAATGGAGACTCAGGTTTGTTCAAGATCTCTACAATATCACAAATATCATCCTCTAAAGCATGGAATTGAGGCTTAGCACTCCTCATTATCTCCTTTTTGAACCATCTCAGAATGTGTTTCTCTACAACCTTAGCTCTTGATGATAAAGGGGTGTGTTCAATGACCTCCTACCTTTATCGCTCTTACTTGGAGTCGTATCCTATTGTGAGGGTTCTCCTTCTATAAATTTAGTCTCAGTAGATCCTATAGTTTTCTACTCAACATCTTGGGAAGGTTGTTGTGCATATTCTACCATTTTCCCCTCCTTTGATGCTTCATTAGTAGCCCTCAACTCTAGCTGCTCTTGTGGTGATGGTACTTTTTGAATGTGTTCCTCTTTTAAACATTGAACCCTTATCTACCATCATAATTAATGGTGGAGATAGAGGAGTAAGATTAGTACCCTGTGTATTTGGCAAAATTTGTGTTCAGTCTCCCTATTAGAGTTCACCTATAGGAGTGTCTCTAATTTTATGTCCAACCAACTTTGTACCGACAAGCATGAAATCAAAATCCATTATGGAGAAAACATCCTCACCTCCTTCCCTTTGCTCATTCACCTAGTGTTGCACTTCATCTTTCGAAGAAGAGAGTTCTAATGGTTCTACTTGGGTGGATGGTAGGGTATTGGTGGCACTCTTTCTTCTTTCTAACTCTACAACTTTTGCTAACCTAGTTCTTTGTAGGGGTACTTGTTCCTCCCCCTCTTCTGATTTTGTTTCTTCCTCATCTTCTTCTTCCTCTAGAATAGTTTTAGGAATAGATGAATTAGGCACCAATCTTCTGATGATCCTTTTCCTTTTGTTCATCTTAATCTTGATCCTCTTATGTTTCTTGGAGATGGAAGGAGAAGGGGGATCTTCTAGTATAGGAGGAATGGAGGCTTCTAGAATCTCTCCCTTTTCTAGTTAGCTTGGCACAACATGAGGCAATTGAGGTTCATCCTAGATTTGATAGGCTCCAATACCTTGGGACTCTTGTGAGCTTTATTCATGCTGCTAGGAAGATACATGTTCTATAACTTGTTCTATCTGAATCCTTTGAGGAGAGGTTCTCTTCCTCTTTCCCTTCCTTTCAGGAGGGTGATAATATCCCATTGGGTCATCAAGCTAGTAGATTGTCTCTAGCCTAATAGGAGATTGGAGTGCAAAGATAGGAACTATGACTTTCCTTCCCTTACCCCTTTCTGGGTGAGCATGTGAATGGAAAATTATAGTATCAAGAATTGGATCTAGTGGAAAAGGTTTCTTGATCCAATCCTTTGTCATTCTAATGACATGTCTTGCTTGATGATTGATGTCATCTCCTTCCTCTTTGTCAACCTTTGCATTCAAAATGGGTCTTACACTAACCTTTTCTACATTAAATAGGGGATCCAGTAATTATTTAGAGTCTTGTAGCCTTATCTCATCAAGGATATCCAAATGGAGAGCCTTTTTCACTAAATACAAAGTCATCCTACAATATTCTTTGATGCAGACATCATATTCATTTGTGGCATTCATCCAATGATCTTCAATAGCATCCTCATGATGGAAGTCCTTTCTCTCTAGGCTTTCCACTTTACCCGCATTGTCAAAGTATGGCTAAGGAGAGTTGTATTCTTCAAGAGGATATTTCTCCCATTCCCACTCGAAGGTTAGAATATCCTATTTTTTCTTCACCTGATATGACCCAATGACCAATGGCCATTCCCAACAGGGTCTCTATTGCCTATTTCTCTTCTCATAGGCCAACTCAATTTTCCTAGAGATCTCTAATAGTACCAACTTGTCACTTGGGTATGTCAGAAGCTTCTTAGGATTGATAGATGCACCACCCACCTGAAGATACGTGAATGTCTTGAACTAGATGAAGTAGGCTCTGAGAGCTATGATCTATGCTTTGGCTTCATCAAATAACCTCTTCCCATAGTCTCCCTCAATGAATCGAATGATCACAAAGATGAATGTATCATTCACAATCCTATACTCCTTGCTATAGGATGAGAGCTTCTTCTTCACCAATTGAGGGTAGACTATGTATGGTCAGGCACTGGGGTCCTACATACTATCTTTCTTGTACAAACTAAGATATTTCATTGCCTTTTCTGCAAGGAGGTACACCATATAAGATTTCATATAAAACTTCTTCTTGTCCTTCACCATCCTTAGTTGATCACACAAGTTTTCACTTAGTGTGGTGGCCCAATCTAGTGGTATCCTTGCATGTCTAATGGTCTCAATGAAGTTGACCATGAATGTAGTGAGATGACTCATTGCAAGTAAGCCCATGACTCTACTTAGGAGAATGATAGAGTATCTAATGTCATCCTTCATATATCCTTGAGTCATATCCACTTTTCTGGTTATCCTTCCCCAAGGAGGCTTCTCAATTAGGTATAAGGATTGTATAATGTCAATGGCCTCTTACTAATGCTCTTTGTACCATCTCTTAGTTGCTTCATAGGAAAGTCAGATGAACTAGTCTACTCTTGGTAGGGGGGAAACCTTCTCAATATTATTAGGTCACAAATCTAGTATCACTTCCCCTGTGATGCTCTTGACCACCCTCTCATTAGGAACAAAGTGTTGTGATAGGGCCATGATTAGTTTAGTTGAGTGTACTGACATAAGATGTGACGCTACACTCACTAATCAAGAATGGATCAATGTGGACACCAAGGCTGACCTCTCCATCGGCTTGTTGCAAATTCTCAGGAAAGCTCCTAGATTCATGTGTCTGAGATCAATATCTCTGATCTCAACATAGTCATTGTCAAACATTGATTTTGAAGGTACACCTTGGAACTCAAAAATGACTAGCTTGGGTGTTTCTTCGGATGTGGATGTCATCTAGTTACATTACTTACACATTGTGAAAGAAAGCATTTATCAGTACATAGATAGCATAAAAGAACAAAAAAAATATAAGTAAAAATGTCCCTCTTTGGGGATTCATTTATTTTTTATTTGAATTTTTTTTTTCTTTTATTTTTAATTTTTTAAAATATATTTTTATTTTATTTTTAAAATTTTAAAACTTTTGCAAAAAATAAAATAAAAAAATGGCTGAGAAAATGTATGCACGACATGCGACACCTAGGCCCACACATTGAGGTGCACGATGCAAGTGAGCAATGCGGGCCGCATCACTTGCGTGTCATGATGCCACATGGTCTGCTAGACTCGTACATGTAGCATGAGCGATGCCCAATGCACACAGCATGGGCTATAGCTCTAGTGTGCACAGTGCCAAGTGGCAGCTCCAATATGTGCAGTGCCGAGTAGAGCCTAGCACGGGAGTGCAACTTTGGCATGAAGACACTAAGAGGGGGGGTGAGGACTCACTGCATCACAAGGAGTCAGGAAAAATGAAGGGGGAAAGGGAGGAAAGAGGGGTTTTATAATCCCTTACTCCCTCATGTGCCAAGAAAAATGGGCACTGTGCCTTGGTGCGAGTGCCGATGCATGGTGCGTGTGTGCGAGGGTGAGCACATAACAATTTAATTTCAATTTTTTATCAATTTTTTATTTGAAACTTGCATTTCAAATTTTTCTTTTTTGACTCTAGGATTCTAAATTTCAACCAAATTTTATTCTCTTGACTCTCAAACTATTATTCCAAGAGTCAAAAAAGTAGGGGGTCCCCATTCCTAGTGAGGAATGGCGCATGTGTTGTGGACACTACAATAATTAGCAATCCCAAATAGATTTCCATTTCCATCTAGCAGCTTGGCTTTCTTGAATCCAATTTTATTCAATTGTGCCACACTAAGAAGATTATACTTCAGTCCTTCAACCCAATAAGAATTGTCACATCTAAGATCAATTGTTAGTGCAATACAATCTTTTCCCTTCACATAACAATGTTCATCATTCCCAAATTTGAAACTCCCACCATCACAATGTTCTACATGCTCAAATTTAGATTTATCACCAGTCATGTGGTGAGAATAATCACTACCAATAATCCATGTATCATTCTTACTAACATGAGAAATGAGGGACATCTTATCATTCTCATCATTTGATTCATCTTTAACAAAAATGTAAATCATTTCATCTTCTTCACTACTATCAAAATCTTTAGCCATCTAACAAAATTTCTTACCTTTGTCCTTGTAATCTTTATAGCTTTTGAAATCCTTCTTTCCTTTGTAGTTTTCATGATTCTTTTCTTCTTTTCCTTCTTTATTTTGACACCTTGCAGCAATGTGATCAACTTCTTCACAAGAAAAGCATATCAAAGGAATTTTGCCTTTGTACTTTGCTTTGCCTTTTGGAAATATTCTTGTAAGAAATGCTTCAATGACTTCAAGTTCATCATCAAAATCATCTTCATCTTCACTCTCAGACTTCTTGCTTTTAGATTTTGCATCTTTCTTCTTGAATGATAGCTTGGCTTGAAATGTAGACTCATGGCTACTAAAGTTAGGAACATAATTATCAAAATTATCTAACTCAAATGTTGCCAACCATCCCACTAGTGCAACTAAGGTTATAGAATTCTTAGGATCACATCTCATTTCTTGAATAGCTAACACTCTAATTACATAAACATGAAGAAGTGTTATTAGTACCTTGCTTACCTCTATTAATTATCAATTTTCCCATCTAAGGCTCTGATTGCACTCACACTAGCTTTGATTCTTTAATTGTACTATGAAATGTTGTCATCTTCTTTCATCTTCATCTAATCAAACTAACCTTTAAGACTTTCTTCCTAAGCTCTCCTCATATTATCATCATCTCCATAGATATCCTTCAATTTGATCTTCTTTTCTGTAATTTATTCCATATTAAAAGTTACTATTGGTGCAACATATTTGTTCTCCAATTATTTAAAGCCCATGTCACCACTAATTTCCAAATAGAGATTCATAAGTTCCTATCATGCTTGGAAGTTATCTATGTTTAGCTTAGGGATCTCCCTTCTATAAGACATCTTTATCTTTAGCTTAGGTCCTTGAAACCTTCTCTACAAACACCAAAATATCTAATACCAATTGTTGGAAATATAAAAGGAGTAATTGAGAGGGGACGGGTGAATCAGTTACGATGAAAAAAAATCAAAGATCCTTTAAGATGTCAATACAATTCAAAACAAAACTATACTAAAACTAAAATGCTATTGTAACTTGATTAACAAAAGAACACTTGGTTAACACTAAGAGTTACTGTCACTCAACAAACATTGAAATAATTGCTTCTTAATATGTTTAGTTTCATTAACCTTAATTAACTTAGTTGAAAATTTATAAAAAAAAAAACATGAACACAAGAGACTCCGATATTTAATGTGGAAACCCAATTTGGGAAAAACCACCAATTGCAACTAGTTGCTAGTTTTCACTCTTTTGAAGTGAGCCCTATTAGGAGCCAACATTCTTAAAGGTTACAAAACACACTGTTAGGTATGACCCTATTAAAGAATTATTTTTCCATATTAGGAGTGGCCTTGTTAGAGGTCTTTAGACACTTCAATCTAGAAATGCACCTTGTTAGAGGATTTGAAAAATAATTGTTAAGCTAACTCTATTGTGAGATTTGATTCACTACTAAAATTATTAGAAATAAAAATGATATGATCTAATTGCTAATGCAACTATATTTTTTGATTTTAGATCTCTATTTTGCCTTGTATACTTGATCATCCTTGATCAGAATGTTCTTTGCAACTTGGTTGATTTAGATACTCTAATATCCTTACAATTTGCTTCCTTGATTTATCTTTTCAATCCAATGCTTATTCTCTAATTTCAATCCTCAACTTGACCTTATGGTTGGTTACATAGATTCTAATTAGGTTGATTCAATGGATGATTAAAAATTAACCTTTGGTTATGTTTTCTCACATGGTTCTGGAGTTGTTTCACGGAGTAGTAAGAAGAAGGAAACCATGGCTCTATCTTTAGCATAAGAAGAGTATATTGTAGTAGCAACAACAATAGCCAGTTGTCAAGCAATATGGATTTGAAGGATTCTGGAAGATTTTCATTTGGTTCAAGAACGTCCTACAACTATTTTTTATGATAATAGTAGTTCCATTACAATGAACAAGGATATAGTGTTTTATGCTAGATCGAAGCACATTGAAATCTACCATCACTTCGTTCGAGATTTGGTTCAGATGGGTACTTGTCAAACTTATCATTTAGAGAATAATGAATACCAAAATTGTGTGTACCACTCACATAACTTAAGATTCTTTTTGTAGCTTTCCAATGAGACTCTTGTGGATATTTCATGAATTGAGAGATAAGGCTCATGACATACATAATATCAACCCTCATTGTAGTAAGCTCTTGAACAAACTTCTGTATAATGTAGGATCAACATAGGGACTTGGATCATCCTTTGTTAACTTTTCAGCAAGGGCTATAGGGGTAGAAAATGTTGTGAATGACATCATTCTAAATCACTTCAATAAATTAGCAATGTACTTGGTTTGAGAAATGGATTTACCATTAGGTTTTCACTGCACCTCTACCCCAAGAAAATAATGCATAAGTCCTAGATCTAACATCTCAAATGTTTATTTCATTTCTTCTTTGAATTTATCCATGAAAAATGAACTATTTTTTGGAGACAATCATTCAATTGGATGTTGTCTTTGATGTTACACAAATGTGAAGTATATACTGAGCAATCAGTGTATGTCAAGCTCACTCAGCAATGAAAGGAAGTTCTAGTGTATGATGAGTACTTCAACGTTAACCAAGTTTTGAGTCAATGTCTACCAAGCTCACTTGGTCACCTAAGGAAATTATCAATGGAATGAATATTAACTGAGCTCACTTATTTACCAAAGGAAGTATGAAGGAAAGTCATTTCTGAGTTAGTTTTGATTGAGTTGCATCAGCTAACGAAGGATTTTCTTGCATCAATATATTTAATCTAATAGTTTCATTGGTTAGTTATAGTTGACTCATGGGATGAATTTTTTTTGTTGGAAATTATATTCAAGACAACTTGACATGGAAAAAAATATAAATATTTAAAGGGTAAGGCCATGGTAATTGTTTCCACTTTTTTGCCAAGTTTGACACTAAAATAGATATTTTTAACAAAAACTTGATTTTCAAATGCATATTATGACAAAATTGTAAAGAATTTTATGATGATGTAAACTAGTGATTTTCAGAATTTTCTATCTAGTTTCGAAAAATATCTTTTTGTTTTTAAAATAATTTCATTTGAAGTCCCTTTCTTTATCTCCTCTGAGAAGTGCTTTATATGAAAATTGATATTTTCAAAAAGTGACAGGTGTTTTGATAAACATAACTTTTTTAAAAATAGGATAGTTAAAAAATTACTTTTGGGATAGAATAGTAATATCAATAACTAGATTTTTTTTTTGGTTTTGTTCAATTCCATCAAAAATCATAGGTTTTATTTAGTGTCAAAGTGACACTAGCGATAATTTAGACATAGGTTGCTTTTGATCAATATAACTTGATTTGTATATATTGAAATACATTTTTTCTTGACTTGCTAGAAAGCTAATACACATACCTTTGATGATCGTATTCTTTTTTTAAATTATTGTTTAATTTTATATTTTTCCCAAGGCATCAAATGGAGGTTTCTAAAATGACTAAAAAAACCTATATTTAATAAAATTGAAAATAAAACATCACAATAAATTTAATATATGCTGAAATTATATTCATTGGGAAGCTTATTGAAAGGAGAATAGATATATAAACTTAGTTTTGAAGTTTAAAATTATTTGGCCCTTGTTTGAGCCATCAAAAGAAGAAAATTTGTCAAAAATTGAGCATAATTTGAAAATTTTACATTTTTTGAGGCTTCACATGAAGAAGACTTTGTTCTAGTCCCATTTTTGGGTCTTCAAGTGAAGAGGCTTCATGTGAAGCCCCTTGGGTTGTTTACCTCTTATCAAGGGAGGATTGAAACAAATCCCCTTGGGTTTTTTCTTAACATCCAAAAATGTTTTTGTGGAACAACAAGGGGGCTTTGTTTGAAGCCCTTGTGCAAGCAAGTGGGCTTCAGTCGAAGCCCCTTGGCCAACCCTTCCATGACCAAAGGGACTCAACCACCTACGGGCTTCATATGAAGCCCTTTAGAAACATGTTTGGGTGCCAAGGGGCTTTGAGCGAAGCCCTTAGAAATAATTTTGGGTGCTATGGGCTTCGTCCGAAGCCCCTAGTCAGCCCAAATTAGTCCTATGGGCTTCGTTTGAAGCCACTCATAAGCCCAAAATAAAATATTTGAAATTAATTTTTTTGGTATAAATAACAATTCTTGGCTCATATTTTAATAAATACATAAAAATGTTAGAAGGAATTTATTGTTTTGAAGAAAAAGGAAGAAGATTCAAGATAATTGGAAATATTTTGTTGGTTTTTTGTAGATCAACTTGACAATTTAAAATTTTTTGAAAATCAAAGATGGGATGATGGCAAGGAAGAACAAGTAAATTTGCAAGAAATAGATCAACTGATGTAAAACAAAGAAATTGTGAGAAAACTTTAGCAAATTATCACAAAAGAAGAGAAGGTATGTATATGTGTAAATTCATATGGATGCATGTATTTGAAATTTTATAAATAATTTTATACATTTATTCATTTATATGCATGTAGGTCATAACAAACAATCAAAACATTAGCAAATACATGTTGAAAAGACTTGAGACATGACAATCTAGGACATGACACTCTAAGACACAACAATCTTGGACATGACAATCTAGGACATAAGAATTCGGGACATGGGGTAGGTGCACCAAGTTGTAGTGCCAAAAGGGGGTATAAGTGGACACCTTTTTTCTAAATTCAGCAATTTCTGAACTTCAAAAAGAATTTGAAGATAGTTATGCTCAAAATTTTAAGATATGACAAAAATAAAAGTAGTAGTCCTTTGAATATAGCTTCTAAACTACTAATTTTTTTCCAAAATGGTTTATTTTTAGGTCCTCAAAAAAGGGGGCCACAGAAAGTGGTACTATTTATTTAGAAAAAACATAACATAGTACAAAGTGTGCCCCCCCTAAAATTTTAACTTTTTTTTTCTTGAAATTCTTTCATTACTCTAGTCAAAAGTTACCTAACACTATGTAGTTTATCTTAGATTTTTTGGGTAATTTAATAATGCGTATTTTTTTTAATGAATTATTTAATTGGACATATCCCAAAAATGTGAAATATCTATGTGCTCCCCCTAGAAATTATTGAAAACTAATCTAAAATAAAAACTTCTTTTTTTTCAAAATGTGTAGAATGGAGTCTAGTTTCTAAAAAACTAAGTTGTTGCAAAATTCAATGAATGAACTAAAATCTACAGCCCAATTAGTACATGTTTGGTTTTGATAAAAAATGGGCATACATTCAAAAGAAATTATAGTTGAAAGGCTTGAAATAGTTCAAATAAAAAATAAATTATATGGTCATATAGCTAACATAGAGACCTACAATTTCATGTAACGTAATTTTATCAGTGCTCAACCACGAGGAAAATTGAAAGAGAGCACACAAAAAAAATTAATCAGTTTTTGTATGTTTGCAGCAAAACACATCTCAAACTAGTTTAGAGACTCTAAACCTTTGGGTTGGATCCCCAAGGTAAAACCAAGCCTTAGACTTGGTAGAATTCAAAGGTTTAAATAACACATGTGTACTATAGTGCACACATGCTATTGAAAGATTTTTAAATTTTGGTCTTAATAGCATGTGCACACTTTAGTGCATATGGGCTTTAGTGTGCACATACTATTAAGACCTAAATTTCAATAGAGAGGTAGTGTGAGAGTGTGAGAGAGAGAGAGAGAAGAGAGGGTGGGATGGGAGTGTGTGTGTCTATGAGAGAGAGAGAGAGAGAGAGAGAGAGAGAGAGAAAGAAAATAGGGATGGGAGAGGGGAGATAGAGGAAGTATGAGTGAGAGAGTAGGGAGTGGTAGAGAGAGTAGGGGATGGGAGAGAGAGATTGAGAGTAGGGGATGAGAGAGAGAATGAGTGTAGGGGATGAGAGAGAGTAGAGAGGGAGATAGAGAGAGTGATAGAGAGTAGGCAGTGGGAGAGGGAGTGGAAGAGGGAGAGAGAGAGTAGGGGATGAGAGAGGAGAGAGAGAGAGGTGGGATATGAGTATGTGTGAAAGAGAGAGAGTGGGGGATGAGAGAGAGAGAGGGTAGGGGATGTGAGACAGAGTAGGCAGTGGGAGAGGGAATGAGAGAGGGAGAGGGATAGAGGGGGATGGGAGTATGTGTAAGAGAGAGAGGGGGATGGGAGTATGTGTAAGAGAGAGAGTAGGGGATGGGAGAGAGAGTGAGTGTGAGAGAAAGTAGGGGGTGGTAGAGAGAGAGTATGGGATGGGAGAGAGATTGGGAGTAGGAGAAGGGAGACTGAGAAAGAGAGATAAATAAAGAGAGGAGGATGAGAGTGAGAGAGAGAGAGTAAGGGATGGGAGAGGAGAGAGAGAGGAAGAGAGGTGGGATGGGAGTGTGTGTGAAAGAGAGAGAAAGTAAGATATGGGAGAGGGGAGAGATAGAGTATCCTAAGAGAGAGAGTAGAGGATGGCAGAGAGAGAGTAGGTAGTGGGAGAGTGGGGATGTATGTGTAAGAGTGACTAGGGGATGAGAGAGAGTAGCAGATGGGAGAGAGAGAGAGTGAGAGAGAGTAGGTGGTGGGAGAGGGAGTGGGAAAGGGAGAGAGAGAGGGGAGATGGAGTGTGTGTGAGAGATCTAGAGAGTAGGGGATGAGAGGGAGAGGGGGATGGGAGTGTCTTCCTATGAAAGAGAGAGAGTAGGGTATGGGGAGGGGAGAGAGAGAGCTTGATTAGCTTGAGAGGAAGAGAGTAGGGGATGGGAGAGAGAGTGAGAGAGAGAGAGTAGGTAGTAGGAGAGGGAGTGGGAGAGGGAGAGGGAGAGAGGGGGATAGGAGTGTGTGTGTGAGAGATCTAGAGTAGGGGATGGGAGATGAGAGAGAGGGGGAATGGGAGTGTGTGTTTGTGAAAGAGAGAGAGTAGACTAAGAGAGAGATAGAGAGTATGGGATGGGAGAGATGTAAGGAAACTTGGCAATAAAGAATATAACCGTTTCCACATAACCCATAATAGATCTGAAATAAATACGGAATTAAAATCCACATGCAAGAGAAAAGACAACATACCCACAAAATGTGACACAAGATATACCCTGGGAAACCCTCATTGAGGGAAAAACCCAGCCTCCAAAAGCATCCATCATCATGTATTATTCAGCAAAAATACCATTGCCATACAACCATGGAAGCCTTCATGGCCATAGCCACAACCGAGCAAACTATGTGAACAAGCATGAATCCACACATCCCATGCCATGCTTTCAACCTTCACAAATGCTCCCTTGGCTAACCTGTCAAGCCTTGTCCTGCTCGACTCTTACCTTTTTGTCTTCTTCTTGTCACTCTTTCTCTCTTTATATCACTACAACAACTACCCTTGTGGTTGCTTATATAGTAGCAAGTCCCACAAAACCACTACATGGTATTACATAAACCATGTGCTACAACCATGTGCTACCTAACCCACTGACCCCACATTTAATATTGGGCATTTAATTCTTTTCCCCAATATTAAATAATTACATGATATATTTTTACAATATAACAATACAACTTATCAAGAATATTCCATGGGAATCTTTACATGTTGCACGTCCATCTAGGTACAACATTACATAATAAAAATAAAATAATAAAATAACAATATCATGCAATGTGTGCAACACCCATTATCTCAACAATCTCCCACTTGTTGTATAAATTGCATAGGGTCAATCCGTAGCCACATAAATGAACAAGGGAACAATCCCTCCTAGCACATCCACCATCATGGATCAAAATACACCAAGTGCTCCATCCTGGTACCCGCAACAAAATCAAAGTATCCAGCATCTCAAACATGAATGATCTCACCTCCTATTATGCCACTCCCACTGGACATACATAGAAGCCATCCAAAGAGAAAACCACCCAACCTGTCACATTAGAAGATCATAAAATCTTGTACCAAGTGAAATTCCAAGCACAAAAAACCTGATCCAAAGGTAATCACATGTATCCATAGTTGTCAAAATATCCATAGCTGAAATAGCACCCACAACAAAGTGCCAAACCCATCCAACTATCCATACCTCTAAGGTATAACAAGTGAATCTCATATCACTGACATATCCAATCTATAACCTGCAATCAGAAGCTTCAAGAGAAATACCTACCACATATATACCAAGAAGCTCCCACTGCAAAAGATAATGTCAAATCTATAACCAATCCACTCAACACATCTCAAAGAAGTGAATCCATGTAGCATCAAGGACATCCACAATACATAAACTGATATCCTGCAAGAAAAATCTCATAACAAGTCTCCAATGCTCTCCCAAGTTCACCACAACCAACAGAGGAAAGAGATAAAGGAATAACTATGTCATCTCTCACATGAACACAAACCAGTGATCACAATCTCTAATCAATCTCAAATCCAATGTAAGCAAAACTGAACATCCAGGAAGATAACCAAGACCGGAGAAACCATGCAAATTATAACATGTATCATGTCCTTCTACACACACCTCTAGATGTAAACTGTGCAAGTATGATCTCCTCCATAAAACCACAACAAGAAGCCTCAACAACACCCAAACCATACCATATAACTCATCATGGATGTAAGCCTCTCAAAAGAATATCAAACTGAATAAACCCATTCCTAAACCAAGGAATAACCATTCCTAATCCAAGGAATATGCCCAATATAAAACCATCTCCCAAACTTAACCAACATAACAATGTATACACATGGAGATAACCAATGCTAAAACCATCTCTCAAATGAACCCTCTAGAACTAACTCATGTACCGTAGCTCAAGATCCATATCCATGAAAGACAAGCATAAATATAAGGCAACTGAGAGAAACAATGGGCTATACCTCTCAAGTAGCAAACCACCGAGTAGACCAAGAGTGAGGAATGAGAATGCTCATCAAGATACCCAAGTCTCCAACCAATACTCATCTAAGAACAATCTCCTCTCAAGTCCATATCAGGTGACTGCCCCTCGGACTTCTTACTGAAACCATCAACCGTCCCAACAAATACTTCTCTAATCCAAGAGAAATCAGCATCACCACTGTCTCTAAGTATCCATGAGCACCTGTAACCAATCAATCCATGCCAACTCCAAATGCAACATAGCAATATCATGAAGTATCCAACTTATGATCAATGTACTCAATACCAAGAAACTAAACCAAGATCAATGTCAAAGTTCCAACCATGGCCTCAGGAACATAAATATGACAACATGATCTTACCATCTCAACCAAAGAGATAACATGCTCCATATGAACACACCATAACATGTCACAACTCTAAACGCGTATCAAGAGTATACCATGACATAATAATCAAACCATCCTCATACCAAGGATAACATGCCAAATAAAAATATAAACCACACCTTTGCCAAGAACCCTGTGAGTCCTCAAGATGCAACCATCTCTACACACCATGAAGAAAAAACATCTCCACATACCATGAAGAACCATCTCCACACACCATGAAGATAACCAAGAACTCCATGAGTTCTCAAGATCTAACCATCTTCAAACACCATGAAGATAACAAGTGTACCATGCAAATGTCAAAGGCGCTTCTGCAGCAACAGGATCTAAGAAAAACCTCCAACATCTGCAAACACTCAATAAATATATCAATGCCAAAAACTCCCACTCAACCGTGGTACCAAGTCACCTATGGCATCATAAAATCCATCTCCTATATGAAGATCCAAATCAAACCAGGAACTAATCCTGCACTGTCACCCCATTACTGTCACAAGCTCCCACTAAACCGTGTATCCAAGCTATCCATGACATCATGATGAAAACCCATCCTCTAACCATGAGAATCAACCAAGGCATCAAACTATCAAAGAACTCAAAGTGCACATCATGAGCTCCTTAAAAGAAACCAAATAACCATGATCCTCAACCAAGAAGATATACCACCATAACTGAATCAGAAATCCAAGCTAATGAACATCAAGGATGTACCTATATAACCAATCATGTCATGCCAAAATCCATGACACCATGATCACATCCATGAACCAAGCATTTGTATCTCAAAGTGTCCAACCTGTCAGCATAAAATAGTCAACCACAATCCTCCACCATGACTGTACTTGGTAACAACATCTCATCCCTTCTACATGAAGATAAAATCAACAAATCATGTGACTTAGGGCATAGACAACCCAAATCCAAGCCACCAATCTGAATATGCATCAATAATGAAAGATCAATGGGCAAAGACAACCCATAACCAAGCTATAAATGCAACTTGTAAGTATAGACCGCTTACAACACTGCACAACTTGTAGATCCAACAAGTCATCATGCATATCCAAACCAAACACTGATAACCATATCATCATGAGACCAATCTGAAATATGAACTGAGTATGTGAGAGAGAGAGAGTAGGGGGTTGAAAAGAGAGAGTGAGAGAGAGAGAGAGTAGGCAATGGGAGAGGGAGTGGGAGAGAGAGAGTAAGAGAGAGAGAGATGAGGATGAGAGTGTGTGAGTGAGAGAAAGAGAGTAAGGGATGGGAGAGGAGAGAGAGAGGGGGGATGAGAGTGTGTATGTGAAAGAGAAATTAGGGTATGAGAGAGGGGAGAGAGATTAGGGGATGAGAGAGAAAGAATAGGAATTGCGAGAGGGAATAGGAGAGGGAGAGAGAGGGGGGATGGGAGTGTGTGTATGAGAGGGAGTACGAGATGGGAGAGAGTGTGAGAGTGTGAGAGAGAGTGGGGGGTGGCAGAGAGAGTGAGAGTAGGGGATGGGAGAGGGAGAGAGAGAGAGAGAGAGAGAGAGAGAGAGAGAGAGAGTAGGGGATGGGAGAGAGAGAGTAGGTGGTGGGAGAGGGAGAGTGAGAGAGAGAGGGGGATGGAAGTGTATGTCTATGAGAGAGAGTAGTGGATGGGAGAGGAGAGAGAGAGTGTGGGGGATGGGAGAGAGAGAGTAAGTAGTGGGAGAGGGAGAGCAAGAGAGAGAGTAGGGTATGGGAGAGAGTAGCCAATGGGAGAGGGAGTGGGAAAGGGAGATAGATAGAGAGAGAGGGAGTGTGAGAGGGAGAGGAAGAGAGATATGGGGGATGGGAGTGTGTGTAATAGAGAGAGAGTAGGGGATGTGAGAGAGAGAGTAGGGGATGGGAGAGAGAGAGAGAGGGGGGGAGAGAGAGAGAGTAGGTAGTGGGAGATGGAGTGGGAGAGGGACATAGATAGAGAGAGTAGGGGATGGGAGAGGAGGGAGAGAGCAAGAGAGAGTAGGGGATGGGAGAGGAGAGAGAGTGAGAGAGAGTAGACAGTGGGAGAGGGAGATAGAGAGAGAGTAGGAGATGGGAGAGGAGAGAGAGAGAGAGAGAGAATAAGTGATGGGAGAGGGAGTGGGAGAGGGAGATAGATAGAGAGAGTAGCAGTGGGAGAGGGAGTGTGAGAGGGAGAGTAAGAGAGAGGGGGGATGAGAGTGTGTGTAATAGAGAGAGTAGGGGACAGAAGAGAGAGTGATAGAGAGTAGGGGATAGGAGAGAGAGAGTGAGAGAGAGAGAGAGAGTAAGTGGTGGGAGATGGAGTGTGAGAGGGAGATAGATAGAGAGTAGCTTGAGAGAGAGAGAGAGAGAGAGTAGGGGATGGGAGAAGAGAGAGAGAGCGAGAGAGATTGGGGATGGGGGAGGAGAGAGAGTGAGAGAGAGTAGGGGATCGGGGAGAGAGACTGAGAGAAAGTAGGCAATGGCAGAGGGAGATAGATAGAGAGAATAGGGGATGAGAGAGGAGAGAGAGATAGAGTAGGGGATGGGAGAGGAGAGAGAGCAAGAGAGAGTAGGGGATGGGAGAGGAGAGAGAGAGTGAGAGAGAGAGTAGGGGATAGGAGAGAGAGTGGGAGAGGGAGTAGGCAATGGGAGAGGGATATTGATAGAGAGAGTAGGGGATGGGAGAGGAGAGAGAGCAAGAGAGAGTAAGGGATGGGAGAGGAGAGAGAGAGTGAAAGAGTAGGGGATGGGAGAGGAGAGGGAGAGTAGGGAGAGAGAGAGAGAGAGAGAGAGAGAGAGAGAGAGAGAGAGAGTAGGGGATGAGGGATGGTGGGATAGGGAGAAATTATTTTGCACATAGTGCATGTGTGCTTTATAGTGCATACGTGCTATAGTGCATACACAGTATGTGAAAACACCAAAAAATGGTCATAATTCAAGTTTGGATCCCTACTAATCTATATTCTACTTTTTTTATGTTGTGTATTCTATTGTTCTAATAGAAAACACATGTTTCAAGCCATTGGAAGTTAGAAAACACTATTTGAAGGCTTTTTGAATATTCTTTGTATAGAAAAGGTTAGTGCAATCTTTTTTAAATATTCTTTGTTGTTATATAGAGACAAATTTGATTATAATTTTGACATGTTGTTTAATAAATAGTGAATTCATTAAAATTTGTATGTTTGAATGAATTGTTATTTGGAAATGGTTAGAAATTTGACAACCTATTTAATATATATTGTGTATTCATTGAAATAATTATAATTTGTATATGTATTTGAATGATTTGTAATTTAAAAATTTTAAGTAATTCAGATGTTTGAATAATTTGACATATAAAAATCATCATTATGCCAAGGAAGAAACCAAAAACTCAAACAACAAAAGAGAGGGAGAGAGGTTTGACAATTAAAAGAGATAAAATGAAACTACTACATCAACAAAGAAAATTTCAAAGCAATAATGAAGAATTGACTATTGAAGAGAAAAAATAACCACCAATACAAAGAAACAAAGAGGAAGAATTGGAAAGATAAAGAGAATGAATGAGATTTTTATGCTCAAGAAGACAATTGAATTGTGAAACTACACCATCTTCCAATGTTGGAGTCATATTAGCATCTCATGTTGAAGAGATGCTAATTTGTAGATTAGACAATGTACACACTCCATCATGTCATGTTCAAGGCACAACATCAACATATCAATTAGGTGATATTCCATCTTTTGCATCTTATTGCCAAGGCACATCATCTTCAGTTCAAGGTACACAAAGCACTCAACCTTATGTTTATGTCTAAAATGTTGAGGGAATGGAAGAGATTATAGCACCTTCTAGAATTCTTTTTAGAACACCAAAATATTTTATTGATATTGATACTAACATTTTGAAATCAATGCTTGACAAGATTAGCAAGCGTATTTGTCAAAGAAAAGTTAATCGTATGTGGAGATTATTCTTCGAATATTTAAATATTACAAGTCAATGAAAATTATTCGATGAAATGATGAAGAATTTAAAATTTAGGCCTATGATGAAGATCCTTGGGCTAATAATGATGGATGATTCAAATGAAAAAGGAATTATAAAGAATCCAATGAGTGCTTATGACATAGTGGGTTTTAAATCACACACAAAAGATAGTAATATCACAAGATGAGTATTTACATCGACAATAGTAATTACCCAAATGGAAAAATCATGATTCATGAGATAGACTAGAAAAATATTGAAAATCGGTAGAGGTACCCTAAGGAGAGCCATGCTAAGGTATGAGAGATTGGAAGATCCAACAAAAAATGAGTTATGGACATTTAGCGGTAGACTACCACGAAAGTGTTGGATTATCTTATTGGAAAGAATGCTTCTGAGAGGGCGGGGGGTGGGGGGGGGGGGGGGGGGGGGGGGGTGAATTAGAAGAACTAGCCTTTTAAATGTTTCAAAACCTTAATAAAGTATTTTTGAAATGAACGTGCATGCATATAAATACTAAGCAATCATAAGAAACAACTATGCATCACCACATAACACTTAAAATTTGGTAACTTAGAAACCCTCCAGAAATAAGAAGATAAAACTGGGGTGGGGATGATACCCACAAAATCACTGCAGTAATAATGTTTAACCACTTCTAATGGTCTACCCTATTAAAGGCCTGCCCTGTCAAAAGCTTTACACTGTATCAATAGTGACCTAGTTAAAGGATTTACAAACATTTTACATGAAGTGTCACCCTGTCAAAGAATTTAGTCACCTAGTTAAATGATATACAAAATAGCTGCTAAGCTAACCTATCATCATAGGATTTCCTCTCTAATACAATGGTTAAAGAGTATTGGGTATGATAAACCTGATGGCTTTACAATCCTTTGATTTCTAAATACAGGCACTCGATCTGCTCTCACTCTGATCTTGATCCTATATGATTTGATTCTCTTCTCTCTGATATTAGACTTCCTTATACACTTTTTCATGCTCTCTCTCTTCTCAATCTGATTTCATCTTCCTTATAAAGACACTCAAAGACTTAGGGTTAGCTATGGATCTACGATCCATATTTAATCTCTGATTTTTGCTTATTCCTTGCACATCTCTTATTGGTTGCATGCCTTCTCCATTTTTCTTATTGGCTGCATGAAGATTGCATAGGAAATATAAATGATTTGATCTTATCACTTAAATCTTTCGAGATTTGTTTTATGTCAGCTATGAAAATGGTTTACATCTGAGTTTGTGAAGTTTCAAACCCATATGTTAATTCTGAGTTACTCGACACTTACTACTTCCTGATGCTTGACACCTACTGTAACTCCGCTTTTGTATATGCTCCTATCTTGCTCGTCATCCTTTAAGACTTAGCACGTGAATATTGCTCGATACTTAGATCATGCTCAGCATCTATACTTATTCGGAACCTGATCTTCACTCAGCACTTGAAGACTGCTCGGCACCTATTGAATTTCTTGACACAACACATGCTATGGCTCGGCATATATAGTGTACTCTGCTTCAATGTGAAAGGTGGTTAAGTGTGTTGGCACTCAAATGTCAAAACCATTTTTAGACTAATAGAAAGGGTAAAGAAATTAGTGAAGCTTTGAAATTATTTTTAAAATATTTTTGGACAAATAACACACATGTTTCCCCTAATCAAAGAGATGTTGTAAGAAGGAGGATTGGTAGTGAAAATTGTGACTCACGCGCAAAGCATTTTTTGGACTCAACTCAAACACAAATTTTTGATAAGTTTATTAGTATGTATCCTCAAATTCAAATAAGTCAAATATTTTTTGAGATGGGTAAACCTTTTTATGTGAAGATAATTCACACATGCACAGCTTGTTTTTGTAGGATACACATTGAATTTTCTAACCATTTTGATGTTTTTAGGCATATATGTGTGTTTTCGCATTCTAAATTTGTTTTGCAGGATTGTGACATGAATGAGCTACCTAGATCTTCAAGGGAATTCATATCCAACATTTTATGTGAAATAGGGGATGAACAATAATTTTACAAGACATCATGCTTGGATGGTACATTCTTATTTTGTGGTTCTTTTCAACTTTTATCAACTTGTGAACATATGGATAGTACACATGCAATTGGAAATAAAATAGTATATTAGGGAAAACATAAGATAGTGACATATGCTCTAAAAAATGGGAAATAGGGTAAAAGATGTGATTTAGTCATTGAAAAGATTCTAGTGTATGAGTTCATGAAGATTTTTTGTGAAAATATTATTTATGAGTATGCAAGGCATACACATAGAGCTCGATGGTTGGATTTGCAATTCAAGTTGTGCAAGGATACATTTCCATTGGATACCATTGTTTTGGTTGTATAATTTGCAAAGAACTACACACTACAACCAAAAAATGAGGTGCAAGAAAAGTATTATATGTCTCAACAAGTTTTCATACTTGTTCACATAACATTCATGCATTCACCTACAAGTACAGAGGATGATAGGAAGATTTTGAGAGAGTATCATTATTACATCTGTGATGATCAATTAGATTCTACAAAGTTTGTACATGGTTGTTTTCAACTATTTTATGGAGATTTGGCTAACAGGAGCATACCATATCGTCAACACATTATTTGGTTAGACAATTGTGCATCTCAATTCAAGAATGCACAGATGTTCTATTGGTTGAGCAAGATGCACATGTTTTCTAGAAAAATATATATGTGGAATTTCACAAAGGATAGTCATGGAAAGGGAGAGCTTGATGTTGCAGGTACATGCATCAAAAGAACCTCAGCTCATGAAGAACTAAAGTAAAAAGATGGAGCAATATTGACAGATGCAAAATCCATTGTCTAGTGGTGTAATGCTACAATGGATCTAGGTAAGGAAGGTGAGTCTATGGTTCATAGGTTATTTTAGTTAATAGATAATACTAACATTGCACCATATGAGCATTCTTGCACACTAATAGGATAAAGTGAGTTGTAGTCTTTTAGAAGCTCTAATGTAGGCTCATGGAGTATCCACACACGAAAAATGACATGCTATTGTCCATCATGTGTAGAGGAAAATTGGGATGACTGTGAGTTAACTGAATGGGTGGACAAATGGGATATATAGGTTTTGGATGCAATTAACACCTATCATCCCCTACAAGCATTGGAAATAGTAGAGATGGATTAGTCCATTGAATTTGACAACTTTTCTAATCTAGTGCAACCTGGTAATATCGATATTTCTATATCTTTCTAATTTCAATATGTAACTTTATAACTTTTACCTAAGTATTTTTTGAATTAATGATCACATTTTGTACATTTATCACTACAGGCCATGTTTTTGCTATTATTGCACCTAAAGACAATGAAGAAGGGATAGATTATTATTTGTGTCATTGTGTCCAAGCCCAAAAAAAATTGGATCACTCAATTATAGATGGTGAAGGTTTAGAGTACGATGCAGTGGTTGTAACTAGTACATAGCTTAGATGATATTCTATGAAGAACCCTAACTTGTGGTTATTCGAGGATTAGAAACAAAGAGGAAGATTTTTTATTATTCAAACCTTATTGTCACATAAAATTTCCACTTGATAAAATATGGTGGAAAACCACATAATAAGACTCTTTAAAAATTTTGCAAGTCAGACTAGGAGGCAATACTTGAGACATTAAAATGTAGAGCAGATCTAGTTGGTTCATTAGATTGAATAGAGAGAGAGAGAGAGAGAGAGAGAGAGAGAGAGGCACCTTGAATCATAGGGCCCTCACATTTTCATTTTTTTTGTGTTATGCTCCAAATGAGCCTTGTAAGTAGAATAAGTGTCATTGGACCTAGGTGTGGTAGCTAAAGTATTGGATGTCATTTAATGTCCTTAGAAGAGTCACTATTTTGGACTAAAAATCAAGGCATAAATTGCCATAGGTAAATGAGTAGCCTAAGGAATGAGTCATTACTTATGGAAGGGTCCCTAGCATAAAATTGCTAGGGGATAGCCTAAATAACAAGTTAGAAGTGTTAAGAAGAGCAAGCAAGAAATATCCAAAAGTTGCTATATTGCAATTTTGCAAAAAATTATGGATTTTATTTTTAAAACTTGAAGGAGGCTGATGTAAACCATAAGGATGAAGGGGAAAGACCTAGGAGGAGATATAAAGACTTTCCAAACTCTAAAATGAGAGAAGTTAATATCATTGTGTAGAGTCAACATGCTACAACTTTATATTTGAAAGCAAAATTACTGAGTTTCTAAGTTTTAAGGCATTTTTTACTTTTTTTTGTAGACTATACTAGTTTTCATGTTACATTGGATTGTTTAGAACAATTTTGTTTTAGGAAGCTTGGTTTGATTGTCTTCCTTTTAATAGTTGCTCAAAAAGTTGCTTGACAACTTTTGAGCAACTTCTTAAAAAGTTATTAAACTTTCAAAAACTCTTCCCCAAAGGGCTAGTTGGTTCACATCAACCTTATATTCATTGAGGAAAACCTATATTAGCCCTTACAGGTGAGTGATAGGTATGATGTACTTATTTTGGCAAGAAATTAATAAACTAACCTATTTTTCCTACAAATTTTTGTGTTTTAGAGCATTGTATAGATTGGTACACACATTGGAACATGTATCAGTAACCCCAAGAGTTAGAGGGGTGAGTTACCTTTCATTTTCACTTGGTTTCATGTTTTGATCCTTTGTATTTTGCGAGTTTTTCAAGTTTTTCTAAAGGTGCCTAGAAATCAGCATTAAACGAAGGGTTTCACCTAGGGCCTTGTTGTTTTAGCACTTTCCACCATGGGAATTTGATGCCCCTTAGTGGAATGCAAGACCTATCCATTTAATTCATGATTTTTTAGGTTTTATAGATGACCAAGCAAGTTATGAATTTTTCCACCATACCCTAGGTGTATGGCTCCATACATGCATGATTCAACATTTCACCACAGTCACTATAATTTTTTATCTAGAGTGATCCAAGGTCTACAACTTTGGATTTGGACTTGTTTCAAAGGCCCATAGATGTTCTAATAATTTTTTTACAGATTGGCACATGTGAAAGGGTACCTATAGTGTAACTGCAGCCTAATTAGGCCTATCAACACTTCCCAAATGTTGTTACAGTAGTGGCCTCTAGTCTCTTCTAGTGTGTGAGGTTTAAATATGTTTTATATGTCCTAAAAGGGAGTTTTAATCGCACTTTAAAATATTTCTTTATGTGGGGTTTTTCCATATTATGTTCAATTTACAGTTTTAAGGGCCACTAGCCTTTTCAATGGCAAATTGTTGTAACTGTATATCAGTGCTCTTTGAACATAATAGAATCACTTTATCTGCTCAATGAAAACCTTAATAGGTCTAAGGTGCATTTTTATTCCATTCCATGGTCACTTTTCTCTTTTCATTCATGTTTGGGGTTATATTCCCTTATTACTCTTTTGGAGAATCCTTATGTTTTGGTGCTTTTGAGCTTAGTCAAACCTAGTGATCAGGTTATTGCCTTGTTTAGGTTGTGATAACCAATGATAAGTTCATTATTGATGTTTTTGATAAGTGTCCCAGCACTAAACTCTCTTTTTGGGAAATTTGAAAGATTCCAACCTTATCTAATTTCCTAGTGCCTTTCCTTTTAGAAGCTTCCATCGTGCACTATTTCATCACAACTTATCCTAAGTGAACTATCTAGCATCCTTACCTATACCTTATTTGATGAGTCTAGAATGGGTGCTCCTACACTAGTCATCTAATTGATTGGGACATTTTTGGGAATTGAAAATATCCATTTAAACAAAAGTCTCCATTTAAAGCTGGCAATGAGCTTTTTGTTGTTTTGTTAAAATCATTAATATATTTCGATGAGAACTTTGACGAATCATGCCTAGCTTGAGTATCCTAGTTTCCTAAGTCCTATAAATGCAAGGCCATTGATGAATAGGCTTTTCTAATTAAAAAATTTGTGGTTCTAGAATGAAGTGTGTGACTAGATTCTTTACCTACTAAACCAATTTGAGTCTTCAATTCACATTGCTCTGTGGACAATTCTATAGCACTTGTTACTTCTCTATCTAAAAATTTTGTGTCTGTGTACATGTGCACTCTTCCCTAATAGTTGCAAGTTTTTTCTCTTCATCCTAAGTAATTGGAATAACTTGGATGGCACTAAGATAATCATTTTCTTTTGAAATTTCCTTTTCTCTTAGATTAATCTCTCTATTAAGCATGTTTTCTATATCTTCCTTTGTATATTTAATAAATGTAGCTGCAATTCCTCTGTATATATTCCTCTATATATTATGCTTTCATCCATAGGAATGAGAAGGCATAGGGAGTGAGGCCAACTATTGGTCATTGTATTAAAAAGGTAGTTCTTGGCCATGCCAATGATGGGAATCATTTCAACCTTATTTTCAGAATTGGTACCTCATTTTTCTTGAAAGAATAATATATGTTATTTTGAATGTCTTCGAAATATCTATAGCTAGTATCCAATTGCTTATTCATTGTATTTCAATATTCATGGGAAACTAAGGTATTTGGTTACCTAATATATCCTAGGAATCTTAATTAGGGTACTAGAATAGTCCTGGATGGACCCATTTGACCTAAATATGTAAAGAGCAAAAAATGTTCAAAATTTGCAATGTTGCTCAAAAAGTTGCTTGAGCAACTTTTGCAATTTTCGCAAACAATTTGAAAATGGGATTTTGGAAAATTTTAATTATCCATGTTCATGTATATGAGCATGGGAAACATTTTTTTGAAGGTTAGAAGGTTTCCAATCAGATTTGCATTTCTAAGAAACTTTTACAACTTTTGCAATTTTGCACAAAAAGTGCAACTAATGCAAAGTTCACTAGATTTCACTTCTAGGACCTGGAAAATGTTCCAATTTATTTTTAAAAAACTAAAAACACCTAATCCTAGGCTATCTTAAGAAAAAACTCAAAAAGACCCAATTTTGCCTGATTAGCAACTTTTGCTCATATCTTGCACAAAGTGGCCTAGGCATACATATCTTGCTCATATATTTCTCAATGTTCATCATGAGATTGAATTGTATTTTCTGTTAGCTCTGAGTAGCTAGGTCAACCCTATCCCTGAGCTCATCCCATCCTATTGAGTTCTCAAACATTATCGGGCATGTCAAATTGAAACATCCCTAAGAGTCACTAAATGGCATAGGGCAGTGATCTTTGACGAGGCATATTGTGGAGCTCGTGTGAGGTATGGATGTGATTCTTATTGCTATAGAAATATTTTACAAAGACCTACAATAACCTTTTTCTCTTTTTGGAGATCTTACTCCATTTTGATTTTATGGTGTCATCTTGGGTGATGCTAAAACTTGTAGTGTTGGCTAGTACAAAGTTGCCAACTGCCAAATCTCCCTCACTATTCATTGTGGGATCAAATTATCTATTCTGTTAGCTTTGAGTGGCTAGGTAAACCATAGCCCCAAGCTTGAGCATGTCGAACCAAAACATCCCTAAGAGTCACTAAATGCTATTGGGAAACAATCTTTGGTAGGACACATCTCGAAGCTCGTGCAAGGTATGGATGTGATTTTAGGTGCTATAGGATTGTGTTGCAAAGACCTATAATAACCTCTCACTTTTTGGAGATCTTACACTATTTTGATTTTGTGGTGCCATCTTAGGTGATGCTAAAACTTGTAGTGTTGGCTAGTACAAGGTTTTCAGCTACCAAATCTCCCTCACCATTTGTCATGGGATTGAACTATCTATTTTGTTAGCTCTAGGTGGCTGGATAAACCCTAGCCCCAAGCTTGTCCTTTCCCATTGAGTGCCTGAACATTCTTGGGCATGCCAAATTGAAATGTCCCTAAGAGTCATTAAATGCCATAGGGTAGTAATCTTTGATGGGGCATATCTCGAAGCTCATACAAGGTTTGAATGTGATTCTGAGTGCTATAGGACCACATTGTAGAGACCTACAATAAAATCTCACTTTTTGGAGATCTTACTCCATTTTGATTTTGTAGTACCAACTCGGGTGATGTTGAAACTTGTAGTGTTGGCCAGTACAAAGTTGCCAACTACCAAATTTCCCTCACCATTTTCATGGGATCAAACTGTCTATTCCATTAACTCTAAGTCACTGGGTAAACCATAGCCCCAAGCTTCTCCCATCCTATTTAATCCCCAAAAATTCTCTAGCATTCTAAACCAAAACATCCCTAAGAGTCACTAAATGCCATATGATAGTGATCTTTGATGGGGCATATCTTGGAGCTTGTGTGAGGTATGGATGCAATTCTAGGTGCTATAGGACCATGTTGGGGAGACCTACAATAATCTCTATTTCTTTTTGGAGATCTTACTCTATTTTAATTTTACGGTGCCATCTTGGGTGATACTAAAACTTATAGTGTTGGTCAGTACAAAGTTGTCAACTGCCGAATCTCCCTCGCCATTTTTCATGAGATCAAACTATCTATTTTTTTAGCTTTGAGTGATTAGTTAAACCCTAGCCCTAAGTTTGTCCCATCCCATTGAGCACTCAAATGTTCTTGGGCATGCCGAATTGAAACATCCCTAAGAGTCACTAAATGCCATAGGGCAGTGATCTTTGACAAGACATATCTTAGAGCTTGTGTGAGGTATGGAAGTAATTTTGGGTGCTATAAGACCATGATTCAGAGACCTACAATAACCTTTCTCACTTTTTGAAGATATTACTCTATTTTTATTTTGCGTTACCATCTTGGGTGATGTTGAAACTTGTAGTGTTGGCTAGTACAAAGTTTCCAACTACCAAATCTCTCTCAACGTTCATCATGAGATCAAACTATCTATTCCATTAGCTTTGGGTGGCTCGGGAAACCCAAGCCCCAAGCTCATCCTATCCCTTTGAGCACTCAAACATTCTTGGGCAAGCCAAACCGAAACATCTCTAAGAGTCACTAAAAGCCATAGGGAAGCGATCTTTGATGTGACATATCTTAGAGCTTGTGCAAGATATGGATGCAATTCTAGGTGCTATAGGACTGTATTGCAGAGACCTACAATAACCTCTCTCTTTTTTGTGAGATCTTACTCTATTTTGATTTTGGAGTACCATCTTAGGTGATGCTAAAACTTGTAGCATTGGCTAGTGCAAAGTTGCCAATTGCCAAATCTACATCACTATTCATCATGGGATCAAATTGTCTACTCTATTAGCTCTAGGTGCCTGGGTAAACCTTAGCCCAACGCTCATTCCATCTTGTTGAGCACTCAAATTTTCTTGACCATGTCGAACAAAAATGTCCCTAAGAGTCACTCAATATCACATTGCAACAATCTTTGAGAGGGCATATCTCATAGCTTGTGTGAGATACAGATGCAATTCTAAGTGCTCTAGGACTATGTTGTAGAGACCTAAAATAACCTCTCTCTCTTTTTGGAGATCTTACTCTATTTTTATTTTTTGGCACCATCTCAAGTGATGCTTAAACTTGTAGTATTGGCCAATACAAAGTTGCCATTTGACAAATCTCCCTCACCATTCATCATGGGGTCAAAATGTCTATTCTATTAGGTCTAGGTGGCTAAGTAAACCCTAGCCCCAAGCTTTTTCCATCCCATTGAGCACACAAACATTCTTGGACATGCCAAACTGAAATGTCCCTAAGGGTTAGTAAATGCCATAGGGCAGTGATCTTTGGTGGGGCATATCTTAGAGCTCGTGCAAGTATGGATACAATTCTAGGTGCTATATGACCACGTTAGGGAGACCTAGAATAATCTCTATTTATTTTTGGAGATCTTAGTCTATTTTAATTTTGTGGTGCCATCTTGAGCAATGCTGAAACTTGTAATGTTGGCTAGTACAAAGTTGCCAACTGCCAAATCTCCCTCACCATTCATTGCGGGATCAAACTATCTATTCTATTAGCTCTAGGTGGCTGGGTAAACCCTAGACCCAAGCTTGTCCCATCCTGTTGAGCACTCAAATGTTCTTGGGCATGCCAAACCAAAATGTCCCTAAGAGTCACTAAATGCCATAGGGCAACGATCTTTACTAAGGTATATCTCAGAGCTTGTTTGAGGTATGGATGTGATTTTAAGTACTATAGGACCATGTTGTGGATACCTACCATAATCTCTCTCTCTTTTTGAAGATCTTACTCCATTTTGATTTTGCGGTGCCATCTCGATTGATGTTGAAACTTGTAGTGTTGGCTAGTACAATGTTACCAACTACCAAATCTCCCTCATCACTTTCCATGGGATCAAACTGTCTATTCCCTTAGCTTCAAGTGGCTAGGTAAACCGTAGCCCCAAGCTCATCCTATCCTGTTGAGCACTCAAATGTTCTTGGGCACACTGAATTGAAATGTTCTTAAGAGTCATTAAATGCCATAGGGCTGCAATCTTTGATGGTGCATATCTAGGAGTTCATGTAACATATGGATGTGATTCTAGGTGATATAAGACTATGTTGTGGATACATACAATAACCTCTCTCACTTTTTAGAGATCTTAGTCCATTTTAATTTTGTAGCACCATCTCGGGTGATGCTAAAACTTGTAGTGTTGGCCAGTACAAAGTTGCCAACTACCAAGTCTTCCTCACCATTCATCATGGGATCAAACTATCTATTTTGTTAGCTCTGGGTGGTTAGGTAAACCCTAACCCCAAACTCATCCTTTCTTGTTGAGCACTCAAATGTTCTCAGGTATGCCAAACTGAAATGTCCCTAAGAGTCACTAAATGCCATAGGGAAAGGATCTTTGATGGGGCATATCTCGGAGCTTGTGAATGGTGTGGTTGCAATTCTGGGTGCTATAGGACCATGTTGTAGAAACCTACAATAAATTCTCTAACTTTTGGAAATCTTATTCCATTTTGATTTTGCGAGGCCATCTTAGGTGATGTTGAAACTTGTAGTGTTAGCCAGTACAAACTTGCCAACAGTGAAATCTCTCTAACCTTTTGTTGTGGGATCAAAGTATCTATTCTATTAGCTCTGAGTAGCTAAGTAAACACTAGCCTCAAGATCCTCTCATCTTGTTGAGTGCTCAAAAATTCTCAGGCACATCAAATTGAATCATCCCTAAGAGTCACTATATGTCATAGGGTAGGGATATTTGTTTGTGGCAACTAGATATGTCATCTCATCCAATGATGGAGACTCGTTATAGAAGGTAAAGGGGTGATCATAGACATCGTTTTGGAAATGCTATTTTTTTTTTATGGTAATAAGGTAATCCTTTTTTGTAAGGTCAAGGAGCATGAGGTCACGTATAAACCCAAGTTGCCTTAGTCCTAACAATTTTTTTGTTGTTGTTTTTGTTAATAAGTTGACTCAATAAGTGTTTTGAGAGTCATTACACCTTATATAGTTGCATGTTATCACTAAATGGATTTAGTGGAAGATTTTAAGGATCTTCTTGGTTGTCTTAATAGTCATTTCATGAGTTTGAAACATAATCACTTCCCTTTGTGAAGAGTTGTCCAAAAATCGAGAAATTACATGTTGCAAAGAAAATACAGTCATAAGATCTTGGAAGATTGTTTTCACTCAGGATGTTGAAGAATCTCTTAGAAGGATGGAATAGATGATAGGATAAATTTTGTGAGATAGCTATTTTGTGTTCCTTGAAGTGTCTAAGATGTTAGTTTGAAGAAAGGAGTTGATTATGATCTATTTCTCAAATTCGCTCATTTTTCCCTTATTGCTTCTGAAGTCTTGAATAGGGAAAGTGATCAAGTAGTTTCATGAATTTGGGTAGAAGTTTGTTCAATGTTGTAACCAAGTTGGAAAGAGCCTTTGAAGACACTTATGAAGGTGGGAAAGGTAGTTTTCCTTAAATGTGTTCTTGCTAGGAATCCACTAGCTTTTGGTGTGAGCACTCTACATCATTTTGGATGCAATTTACATTACAATGAAATACATGAAATGTACTTAAAATGTAAACAGTAAAAACAAGATATATATTATGATGACCAATAATGTCATACATGAACAAACATATAATATATTATGATAACCAATAATGTCATAAATGAATGAACATATAATATATTATGATAACCAATAATGTAATACATGAATGAACATATAATATATTATGATAACCAATAATTTCATACATGAACAAACATTTAATATAAAATTTTAACCAATAATGTCATAAGTCTAATAATGTCATGCATCAAATATATGTTATACATCAAATATAAAATGTCATATATACATCAAATGTATATCGAATATGTCCACTAACATAAAATCCAACATATATGTCCACTAATTCCTATACATGTGTGTCTATCAACTATATCTTTTGCTTCCCATGAGGGGAAGGAAACAAATCCCTAGAGGTATTCAATCATCATGTGGAGGGAGATGATGGGGATGATGGGGTCTTCCTCACACACTCACTTGTCCTCTTATTTAGGCTCTTCTCTAACTTGAGTTGATAAAAAAAAAGTATATATGAATCAATAATTATTATACATTGAAATCAAATATATATACACAAAAAATTAATTATTTTCATACTGCCATCAAATAGTCACTTTGTACATCCACCTCAAAGGATCACAGGTGATCAGGTGTAACAAGGCCCTAAAAAAAATCAATGAATATAATCATTTATAAATAACATTAGAAATTTTGATACTAGCTATTATAAAAAAAAACTAAAACCAAGAAAATCCTTTCATACCTCAGTTAATGGCTCTGAACTAGCCATTGCTACAACAACTCCATGATCGATGGATTGGTGAAGATGAGGAGGAGTCTCATATGTATACAATTGCATGTCATATAATACAATTTACATGTAATATGAAACATGAAACAAATGTACCTCTACAAAGCTCGTATCATGGCTAGGCTTGGAGTCCCTTGTCAATGTTGATGGTCTAGTAGAGAATTGATGCACATGCATAAATTTTTTTTGTCAATTGTTCTATGATTACTTAATTAATATATGTATTAATTTAAATGATTAAATCAATACATACCTCTTGACTCATCAACAAGACAAAAAATGGGGCCAGGGGATTAGTATTGGGGCTAGCAACACTCTTACCCTAAATTTTGAACAATGTCAATACATCCTAATTAATTAGTCATTCACTATACATAAAAAATGTGATCAAATTAGTTTATTATAATTATAATTTACATGGATGTCAATGCCAAATGTTTAACTTGGGAACTAATTAGTGACTAGCCCATCATCCATACTATCTCCAACAAGACTACCAAATGTGCATAATGATCCATATGATGTGCACATGTGACCACAATGCATAGAAGGATCATCCTCAACTAATGGACTTGTGCAATGAATGAGGGTCTACATCAACAAATTAATAGTCCCTAGAGTGCTAGTCTCCACATGTTCCTTTACAACTGAAGGAATAATCAAATGCTCACCCTGTGGCTTGAAAATAGGTGCCCTAACTACATTAGGGTCATGATGTGCCCTTGACCTCTCAAATAATGACCCCCCACCTCTATCCTGAGATTCTAATATATCAAAATAATTGGGGATCTCCCCAAGGACAAATTCACAATACAATTTCTTTAAGAAATACATTGGAACCTCATGATTATTGTAGGATGGGGCATCAAAGACCATCCACCATCTATTGCAAAAGTTATTTCTAATACCATCATGTATGCACCAATGGATGGGGAACCTTTTAGTTATATGTCTAACAATATTTTGTTCACCAGTCTTTTTAAACAATTCACAAATGCTACCTTTTCCTATTTTTTTATTTTTATTTTTACATCTTGATATGATAATTTGTTTGCATAATATCTTCTTTTTTCATCCCTCTTAACATGTCAAATATCCAACTAACTACTAACTAAAGCTACATGGGTGATAATGGATTTGAGGGAAGATGCCAATTGTGCTCTCATTGGATTAGTTTTTCCACAAGATTTCAACCTACCAATGAGTGCTTCTAATTCATTTTTCCCTCCTTCTATTTCATTCATAATGTTTCCTTGGGTGCTAGGAGGATGTCTTTCAATAGGTGTAGGTTCTAGAATTTCTTGCTCTTGTTGTGGAGGGTTTTGATTAGGATATTGTGGAGGGTTTTCATTTTAATTTTGTTGATCCGACTAGGGATTTGGTAGTTGATTATTTACATTTTCTAATAAGAAACCAATTGCAATCTAAATAAATAAATAACTTTAAAGAAAAATTAAAAAAATCTACAAAACAATGTAAAAACTTACAAAATAATGCAAAAACATATAAAACACTACAAAAAAAAGAGTAGAAAGTATACTATGTGATCTCGATCTTGAACTTTGGTGACAAGAAGCTTTTCGAGGAGGAGGATGACAAAATTCTTCAACTTCTTTAATTTGCATGTGCATTGTTTGGGAGAAATGCAAAAGCCAAATGAAATGATAAAATGGGCCACAGGTTTGCAGCTTATTTATAATTTTTAAAAATTTTTCAAAGCATGTACATGCTATAGCATGCATGTGTTTTGAAAAATTAAAAATAAAACATTAGGTGTCATGCTTTTGGCACCAAAACTTGGTGTACATACCCCATGATAATTCAGGACATGAACCAATGGAACTTGGAGAAGGGTCAGGATCAGTTTCTCAAATTGCTATGGATGAATGCATTAGACTAGCCACAAGTGTAAAGAAAAATATTAGTAATAGAAATTTAAATAATTTACTTACAATAGATGTGGATAAATTGATCACTTGCTAATATTAAATCATTAAGTCTTTCCAAAAAATGAGGTATGAATAAGATAGTAAAAGATATAACAAGTAAATTTGATGCTTTGGAAACACTTTAAAAAACTCAAGTACTTACTCATGTTCTTTTACAAAAAAATGTGGAAGAGTCATTAAAATTTTTAAGTGTAGACATAACATAAAAAAAGAGAAATTTTTTTAACATGCAAAGTGATATTGTCAAAAATGTTAAGAAATGTTTGAGCTCTATAGGGAAGAAAACTCAAAGTAAAGATAAGAGCACTACAAGAAGAGTTATGTTGCAATCTATTTTTTGTAGTAGTATACCAAACAATAGAAAATATCTTCAATCTGATCACATATTGGTTTTAGTAGAAAAACCATATCAAAATATATCAAGAGAAGAATGATTTTGGATGATAGCACTTTGGAAGCAAATTGGGCAATTATGGGTAGAGCTCCTCATTGTGATATGATTGATGATAGAATTAAAAAAATGGTAATATCATTTTGGAATGATAATACTTGTCCTTCATCAAATACTAGAGATGTTCTTAGACATAGGGTTAGACCTAACCTTTATGAACATCATACAAAACATTGGTTGGACATAACACAACATGAAATGTTTGTCTAATTTTTGTAGTTCAAATCCAGATATAAAGATTGAGCAAACATTATTTGAAATATTGAAGCCATATTATGTTATGAGAAACAAAGTGTTTGAAACTTTTTGTTGTCGGTATCATATTGAATTTGATCTCCACTATCAAGTTTATCAAAAAATTATAGAACAAACTTTTAGTTATGAAAATACCCCTCCTAGTAGACCAAGTGAGTTCATCTCATCTATTTTCTATGAAAAAATAGATGATCATGTTGGTCAAATCAATTGCATTAGAGGAATATGTGACCCGTGTTATAATTTGGCTCTTTTTCCTTTGAATAATGAAGGTGTTGATGTCACTAAAATGATAACTTGCAAGGGTTACAAGTATGTAATGAATTAAACTAAATCTAGGAAAGAATAAAAAAGATTAGAATATATTGAAGAGGAGATGAATGTGGGACATTTATGGACAAATTTAAAAGTTTGATACAACCATATATTTTTCATGCATATTTTGAAAAGTGGCAAGCACAACAATTTCAACACTTAGAGGTAACTTCCCACTTGGAACCATTTTATAAGTTGTTGACTTTGCACAAAACTATTTCTTTGTTCATCAAAAGGCTATTCAATCAGACTACTATTTTTCAGATCAAGTTACTATTATGGTACATGTGTGCTATTGTAGTGCACAGTTAGATTTGGATGGTATTCAAAGCATAGTTGAAGTACAAGTCATCAAAAAATAATATCACTTCTACATAAGTGATGATAAAGAACATGATATTCATTATGTAGAACATTGTTTCAAGATTTTTTCACATATATCAAAGAAAGATGAATAAGTATTGATAAACATTATGTTTGGTTAGATGGGTGTGCTAAACAATTCAAATCATCTCAACCATTTTATGCACTTTGTCAATATCATTGTGATGAAAACATACCACATGTATGGAGTTTCTTTGAAAGTAGACATGGAAAAGGTGAACATGATTGTGTTGGAGCTTGTATCAAACATACTATATGAAAGTATTAAATGAATTATAAGGGAGTTCATATAAATAATACGCATGATGTTGTTGAATGGTGCAAGACACATTTTGCATCAAATGAGATTGGTGCATCATCAAGAGTGAGTCAAATAGTGTCATGTAGAGTATTTTGGGAGATATCAGGTAAATGTACATGTGTGTATATATTTTCTCTTAAAAATAATTTAAGTTATACACACATGGCACGCACGCACGCACACACACACACACACACACACACACACACACACACACACACACACACACACACACATTTATCTCGAATTTGTTTTTGTATATATATTAAATATGTGTCTTCAAGTATGGATAGAAAAGCCATGCATGGTTGCAAGAGGATAGGAAAAACATGATCCTTACATTTTGCTATGAGTACCAATCATCACAATTGGACATTGTACATGAGATACTATTCATGTTTTTGTTATTATTGCATTGGCAAGAATTGCAATTATGAATCAATCAAGATCATGGATATATAGGTGTATGGAGTTTTGTGCCACTTGTTGTTACTGATATAGATAATCAAGATGAAGATGAAAGCTTTCATGACATTCCATTGATTTCTACTAATTATAACCATATATCTAGACTAGTTCAAATTGGTAAGTAAAATTTTAAAAATAATAAATCTATATACAAACATATTAAAGTCACAAAGAAATTTTAGAGCTCACAATATATATGTATGATATTTAAATTGTATGTATAGGGGAAGTCTTTGCAGTTATCGTTGAGCTTGGAAATATAGGAGTGAGTTACTATTTATTGCATTGTACTTTTGAAAGGTTGAAGTTAACTGAACCTAAAGAAAATTATGGAATGTTATTCCGTATAGGTACATGTGCATTAAATTAACTAATTTAAATTATGAGTGTGTTTATATTTAAATGATGAAAATTTATTTGAAATACATTGTCTGCAAGTTCAATTGTTTTGTAGGGAACATATCTCAGGCAACAAAAATTAGTGAAACATGGAATTTACTTTGTTGATTACCAACTTGACAATAAAGTGCTTCAATCTAGTCACCATGGTATTGCTATGTCCATTTCTCTACATCGAGTTAAACATAAAGGTGGATGTTGCAAGTGGAGATTAGATATTGAGGACCAAGAGAGAATATTAAATGTTCTCCATGAGCCAGTGGAACCACTTGGAACCACTTGACATCTATTTCATATCTGTAGAACTTGCTAAAGTTTAAGGAGACATAAGTGTGAGGAGAGAGAGAGAGAGAGATTTGAAAGGAGAGATAAAGTGTGAGGAGAGAGAAAGTTTGTGTGAGAGAGAGAAAGTGTGATGAGAGAAAATAAAGAGAGAGAAAGCAAAAAAGGGAGAGAGTGTGAGGAGAGAGAAATTAATGAGAGAGAAAGTAAGGAGAGAGAAAGTGATGAGAGAGAAAGTAAGAAAAGGGAGAGTATATGAGGAGAGAGAAAGTGTGAGAGGAGAGAGAGAAATTGATGAGAGAGAAATTAAGGAGAGAGAAGTGAGAGGAGAGAGAAAGTGTGAGGAGAGAGAGTGAGGATAGAGAAATGGATAAGAGAGAAAGTAAGGAGAGAGAAGTGAGAGGAGAGAAAGAGTTCAAGAAGAGAGAGAAAGTAAGAAGGAGAAAGTTCAAGAAGAGAGAGAAAGTAAGAAGAGGGTGAGTGTGTGAGAAGACAGAGAATTGGTGTGAAAGAGAAAACGTGAGGAGAGAAAATAAGAAGAGGGAGAGAGTATGAGGAGAGAAAAAGTGATGAGAGAGAAAGTGATGAGAGAGAGAGTAGGAGAAAGAGAGTGAGGAGAGGGAAATTGATGAGAGAGAAGTGAGAAGAGAGAGATTTGAAAGGAGAGAGAAAGCACGAGGAGAGAGAAAGTGTGAGGAGAGGGAAAGTGATCTAAGAGAAAGAGTGAGGAGAGAGTGTAAGGAAGGGAAATTGATGAGAGATAAACTAAGGAGAGAGAAGTGAAAGGAGAGAGAAAGTGATGAAAGAGAAAGTAAGAAAAGGGAGAGAGTGTGAGGAGAGAGAAAATGTGAGGAGAGAGAAATTGATGATCAGAGAGAAAGGAAGGAGAGAGAAGTGAGAGGAGAGAGAAAGGAAGGAGAGAGAAGTGAGAGGAGAGAGAAAGTGATGACAAAGTAAGAAAAGAGAGAGAGTGAGGAGATAGAAATTGATGAGAGAGAAAGTAAGGCTTGAGAGAAGTGAGAGGAGAGAGGAAGTAAGAAGAGGGAGATAGTGTGAAGAGACAAAGAACTAGTGTGAGAGAGAAAGTGTGAGGAGAGAAAATAGGAAGAGGGAGATAGTGTGAGGAGACAAAGAACTTGTGTGAGAGAGAGTTCAAGGAGAGAGGAAGTGTGAGGAGAGAGAAAGTAAGAAGAGGGAGAGAGTGTGAGAAGAGAGAAAGTAAGAAGAGGGAGAGAGTGCGAGGAGAGATAAAGTGATGAGAGAAAAAAGTAAGAAGAGGGAGATAGTGTGAGGAGAGAGAAATTAATGAGTGAGAAGTGAGAAGAGAGAAATTTTTTGAGGAGAGAGAGTGTGTGTAAGGAGAGAGAAATTAATGAGAGAAGTGAGAAAAGAGAAAGTAAATAGAGAGAAAGTAAGAAGAGAGGGAAAGTATGAGGAGAGAGAAAGTGAGAAGAGATAAAGTTTGAGGATAGAGAAAGTTAGAAGAGAGAGAAAGTGTAAGGATAAAGAAAGTGAGAAGAGAGATAAAGGAGAGAAGTGAGATGAGA
Source organism: Cupressus sempervirens (assembly GCA_028749045.1). Classification (NCBI taxonomy): domain Eukaryota; kingdom Viridiplantae; phylum Streptophyta; class Pinopsida; order Cupressales; family Cupressaceae; genus Cupressus; species Cupressus sempervirens. The sequence goes on from CM053785.1 coordinate 86,259,972, forward strand.
GAGAAAGAAAGAAGAGGGAGACAATGAGAGGAGAGAGAAAGTGTGATGAGAGAGAAAGTGTGAGGAGAGAGAGTGAGAGGAGAGAGGAAGTGATATGAGAGAAAGTAAGGAGAGAGAAGTGAGAAGAGAGAGAAAGTCTAAGGAGAGAGAGAAGTGAGAAGAGAGAGAAAGTATGAGGATAGAGAAAGTTAGAAGAGAGAGGAAGTCTAAGGAGAGAGAAAGTGAGAAGAGAGAGAAAGTATGAGGAGAGAGAAAGTGAGAAGAGATAGAAAGTGAAGAGAGAGAGAGTTTTTATTGATACTGAAGGTAATTATTTATTAATTTTTATTCATCTCTAAGATTTAAGTTGTTTTTTTTACATCTAATCCTATTGTTGGTTTTCTACATCTTAGATCATATTTTTAGTTTTCTACATCAAATCCTATTTTTGGTTTTCTCCATTTAGAATTATATTTTTGGTTTTCTAAATCTAATCATATTTTTTGTTTTTATTGTTTATCTACCTACCATTTAAATAAAATAAACATACAATATTTCTTCCATTAACTATAATTTTAACAATAATTTCTAAAATTTAAACTAAAATACAAAATATAAACATAAAATTAATTACTGTATACTAAAAATAACAAAATATCCATAAAAAGCTAAATAAATTCATAAAACTAACTAGTTTTTTAAAAAAACTACTAATAATTCATCAAAATAATTAAACAATGATTATAAATATCTAAATATTCATTAAAAATATAAAGATGAACATACCTAGTATGCTGAATGTTTGAAGGAGGTTGAATATGCTAATATGAAATGATGGTCTAATTGCAGACATCATGAAGTTCACTCCAACTGCTAGTCCAAAATAGTCACCATGAAAATGACATTGAAAAGTGGTAAATCAACTTAAAAGTCATCATGGTTAGGGTTTTTAAGGGCTTGAAATGAAGCCTTTAGGGCTTCTCATGAAGCTATAAAGGCTTTGAATGAAGCCCACAATGTCACTCGAAGCCCAAGCAGACCTTTAGGCAGCAAGGGCTTTGACCTTTAATGGATGCCCATGCTTCACTCAAAGTGCCCAAAAAATTTTTTTATCCCACTTTTCATCTAATCTATTCATGATGAAAAGTGGGAATGATTTGCATAGGATGACCCACAATGGAGTTACAGTTTTCCCCAACCTCTGAGAAAGTTGTTGATATCTTTAGCAAGGCTCCCACTACTACCAGTTTGACTTCCTTAAGAAATTAATCCTCTATCTCATTCCCATTGTTCATGTAGGGGAGATTGAAGGCATGTGTCGCTACCTTCACTACATCACTCCATAATTTTTTATCATGAAGGCATACATTAGTCATGGTGGAGTTCCACTTCCACCACATCAGTCACATCATTTTTTATTTAGATTGTTTTATTTATTTCATTCTTAATAAAATTTCATCTTGCAATTAGCTTCACAAGCATCAGTTTTAATTATTTTTTAATTAGTTTGCATAATATGCAAAATTTTCATTTTCATGCAATCTCTTTGCATGTTATTGTTTAGGATTTTTTATTGTAGTTATTACTATCTTGATCAATAGTCAAGGTTAACTGTTTTAGTTTTTTTTTAATAATATACTCTTTAATTTCAAAAATTCATTGATTATGCTCTATTTTTTATTTCTTTCATTATCAGTATAGCATAATAGCTTTTATTTTAGATCTACAAGTATAATGGGGTGCTCTATTTAATTTAAATTCACAATTTTATTTTCTCCATTTTAATTGTACACTCCTTATATCTTCTCCCATTACACAAATATTTTCATATTTTAGTTGTATACTTGATATATGTTTTTTCATAATAATTTTTTCTTTCGACCATGGATTTCATCCACAAATGTAGGCTTTGATGAAATTTATAGTTGCTACCACTGCTAGAATAATATTTCCTACCATGGTTATGTCAATAGTTTGCAAGTAGAAAATTTTGGTTCTTAATGTCAATTCATCCAAATTTATTTGTTGGGGAGGCACGCCTCATAAAACTTCTTTCTTTGAATTTTTGGTTTTTTGATTCTTCTCAAATGAGTGCAAAATTATGATAATTTAATTTTCAGATTTTATTCTCTATGTTTTATTATTTTTATTGATCAGTGAGTAGGTTAACTCTTGTTATGGTAAGTGTTTCTATGCTTATAGATTATGTGGTTTATCGGTATAAATGATTCTAAATGATTCTAATTCTACAAATCTCAAATAGATTTTATTTGTGTAAATGGATAGAAAAGTGCATAAATCTACTTCATGTTCCTAACTATTAGCTTCTCTGTAATTCTTATTTTAGGTGAAAATTGTCTTGAAAGTACATCCTTACAACATGGAGTATATTATGGCCTCCTCATGATTTGACATCTTCATATGAGTTATTTTAACTCTACGAAAAAAAAAAAAAGATCAATGGAAAAATACTTGCTTCCACATGCATTGAGGAAAGGCATATGCTATGGAGAAATAAATTTTCTTGTCTATTTTGGATCTTTGGTAATTGTAGACAAATGATTCATAAGATTTATCAAACATCCTTGCTTTGTCCATGCATTTAGACACTTTATCCTCTTATTTATTTTCACTATTATTGTAATTCCATTAGTTTATGTTGCATCTCTGCAAGAGGAATGCAATTAAAGACAATAACAACCATTGTGCTACTTCTCAACATTAGAAATTTTTTATCCAAGAACCAAAGTTAATGAACATGTAAGAAGAAAATGTCAATCTTGAGGCTTCTTAATCTCTTATACTCCATATCAATGATCATTCCTCTTTCTAATTTGAAGGAATGTTCGTCAATCCAATACCTTGTATTTTTTAGTGTTGGAGAAAAAATAATTTTAGGGTTGATTAATCTAAGATTGGGGAGGAAATTTCTAAAATGACTTGTATGTTTAAGTAGTTTATACTTATTTTATTTATTAGTATTGAATCATACTGATTTATATGCTTATATCAATCTATTTTTTGCCTAAATGTGTAGTGCTCTTTGTAGCTACCTTTTATTTGTATGATGATCATCTCATTGTATGTCTTCTGTCAAATTATCTCTTAGTGATAGAGCTTACTCTATCCTATAATGATAAACAATATTTCTCTAATTGACATTATTAGAATGATGTCTTTGTTAGCATGCAAATTTTCATAGATATATATTCCAATAGTTACATTACTATAAAAAGTTACATTCTTATAGAAAAAAATAATCAATTTGATATTAATCAAAAAATGTATTTGTTTAAAAACTAAAGAATTCCTTCCTAAGAATATAAACTTAGACATTAGTGCTGCAAGAGTCCCAGTTTGGACCAAAAACTATGCATCCTAGAAGAAAAAAATTAAACATAAACGCAAAAGCACAACTTCTCAGTGATTTTGATGACATTTTATTCTAAACTATCGATACTAGTCACATGACCTATTCTTTATTTGGACTCAAGTAAAGATAGTCAACATGATTCTTATAATATGACATCTAGTAGCTTGTTTATTAATTCCCTATTACTTCCCATAGTCTATTAAAGTCTTAAACATGATCAATTTAAATTTGAGCTGGTATTATTCAATGCTTGAGAATTATGAAATAATTCATCGATGATAGAAATACATCCCATGGTTTTAAAGAAGAGGAAAAAAGTTTTATAATTTTATATTTAGATTAAATTATATTGTAGTATCAAAGAATCTCAACATATCACTTCTTAGGGCCAAAGATTGGGGAAAAAATACTCCATTCGACTTTCTTTTATGTCCTTTGCTTCACTCCTCACCATGGAAAATTTGTATTTTCTCCTTTCACCAATTAGTAATATACTAAAAATGTTCAAGAAACCAATTTCTCAATCTCAACTAAAAGATCTTGAATGTGGTACATTTCAAAGATGAAGATTCATAGTATGACATGACCATGGTGAATAAGTAAACTTGGTACTATTAACTAACTACTTATTTTGGGAATAATCAAAGTTTTCCAAAAATATATTAACTAACTGCTAGTTTTGGAAATAACTAAGGCTTTCCAGAAATAATATTAACTAACTAATAGTTTTGGGCGGTTTTCTAGAAGTAAATGTTAAGACTTTAAAGACAAGTTTTAAGATATTTGGCTAGTGAATGTTTGTTATTGATAATTAGTTGAAGAAATAATCTATTAATAGTTTGCTAGTTGACACTCTCTCCTTTGTAGATTATTAATTGTGATGATAGTCTCATGTAAGGATGTCCACCAAAAGAAATTTATCTTTGGCATGATCCATGGGTGCCAGAGGTCCATCCAATCTCCCTGGACCACATCCCCCCTCTGACAACAAAGATAAACCAATTTCATTGTGAAGTCACCCAAGGGGGTTAAGTATCCAAAACAAAGAGTCATCCACAAAGGTGGAGGAAATCTGATAACAATGAAGAATATTTTATAGTTCCAGGGCAAGTCTCATCCCAGTAAACTCTTGATTCTAAATTAGTATCCATTGATGATTTGAGGTGATATAGCTTCAAGTCAAAGTATCATTATACCTAGTACAAGTCTCACGTAAGGGTTGGAACCTAATGTTCATGAGTACATCATCTTGGAGCCATTGGTCTTCCCATAAGTCAATTTTGTTTCCATCACCCACAATTCAGTGAGTACCCTTCTTTAGAATTTTATAGGTGTGCACCACATTGTTCCAAATTTTAGAACCTTGAGGGAGACCATGAGTCCATAGTAAATGATGGAATGGGTCCACTCCAAGATACTTGACCTTCACAATGTTGCATGAAATACCAAGAAATTTCATCAATCTCCAACCAACCTTAGCTAGGAGGGCCTTATTTATATGTCCTATCCTCCTTATATTCAAATATCTAAGGGCCTTAGGTCAGCAGACATTTTCCTAGCTCACCAAGCTCATCTTACTCTTATTTTAAAACATGACCATAAGAAATTTCTTTGGATTTTTTGTACAATATCTCTATATCTACCCAGGATTATAAAGATGGACATAAAATACACCGGAATGCCCTACAAAGAGGTTGAAAGAAGCTAGAGTTTCCCTACACTATTTAGGATCTATCCTTTCCATCTTGCCAACTTTCTTTGAAAGTGTTCAACTAGGCCATTCCATTACTAATTTGAGACTTATTTAATTATAAGTGGGAGACCAAGATAGGTATCTAAGAGAATTACCTCCTGGCATTCCAATATTCTGGTCACCCCTTCTCTCAGAGTAGTGTATGTGTTGAAAAAATACACTTTTCTTTTCTGATAGTTTATGCATTGTCCCAAAACCATTGCATACTAATTTAGAATATCTTTCCACTCCCTAGATTCATGGAATGAAGAGATTCCAAATAAGAAGGTGTTATCAAAAAATTGCTAGATAATTTGTGGTGGTCACATGGATGCAAATTTGGAGCCTTTTATTCTGCCAGAGTTAGACATGGCCACTAAATTTCTACTCAACACCTCTGCCACAATGATGAATAGGTAAGGTGATAGGGGGTCACCTTTTTGTAGACCTTGGGAGGAAGAAAAGAATCTACTAGGGGGCCCATTAAAAAGAATAAAAAATGTGACCAAGTTCACTACACTCCTTATAATTCTGATAACATTCTCATTGAAGCCTAAATTATTCAGGATAGAAAAAAGAAATTTCCTCTAGACCTTATCATAAGCCTTGGAAATATCAAGCTTAAGGGCCATACCTAGGTTCTTGCTCCTTTCCATAGAGTGAATTACCTCATGTGTGGTTATGACCACAACAAGGATTTGCCTCCCTCGCATAAAACCATTTTGGCATGGTCCTATAAACCTATCAAGTAGGTGGTTGATGCAACTAACCATTATCTTGGCTAGAACTTTATAGATTGTGTTGTAGAGACTAATGGGTCTAAAATCTTCTAGACATCTAGGGTCATCTATCTTAACAACTAGAACTATGAATGGAAGGTTAAGTTCCTTCAATAGTTTGTTAGTTCTAATGAAGTCGTTAGCTGTATGAACCACAATGTACTTAACAATATCTTGGAATTCTTGGAAAAAGGCTAGGGGAAGCCAATTAGGTCCTAAGGATTTGTACTGATTCATACTAAATAGTGCCATTCTTACCTCCTCCTCCTTGACCTTACCAGTCATGGGCTTATTCATCCTTTTATTCACCACTACATTTAACAACCTTAAAATATTATTTGGCATCTCACTACTGACCTAAACTAATGGGGGTTGTAGATTTCCTAGAAATAGTTATTGGCCTTATCTTTTATCTCCTTTACTTCCTTTATCTCCTGACCATTATCATCAACCAAAAGGTTTATGGTGTTTCTCTTTTTTCTCCTTGATGTTGATCTATGGAAGAACATCGTATTTTGGTCACCCTCATCCAACCATTGGACCCTAGATCTTTGCTTCTAGAAGATTTCCTCTAGATTTAGGAGGGTCTTCCACCTGTCCTGACACTCCCTCTCCTCCTTTTTTTGTTTAATGTTAGCATTACCTTGTGCTAGATAATTTTAAAGAGATTCCAACTTCTTTTCAGTAATATTCTTTTCCTTGAAAATATTTTTGAATGAAGATTTTCTCTATCCTCTTAGAACCTCTTTGCAGACTCTTTCAAGTTTTCTAGCAATACAAAACATAGTCATTCCTTCAATCAAATTATTCCACCACTAAACAATACAATATTTGAACCTTAGGTGTGAGTGTCACATGATTTAATACTTGAAGGGCCTTTGTCTAGTACTTTGGCTTTACATCCATGAAAAACTAATAGAGTGGTCAGATATGGTCCTTGGATCCAACCTTAAGGATTTATATTGGAGAATGTCCCAAGCGACTGAGATAAGGGCCTTGTCAAGCCTAACCTAGATAAAATTTATCCCCAATCTATTTTTAGACTAAGTGAAAGTAGGACCTTGGAGATCAATATCAATCAAGTCATTCCTCCTAAGGAAGCCCTTCAAGTCATGCATACTTTTAGAAAAGTCCTTTGAGCTCCTCATTTTCTCTAAAGGGTAAAGTGGGGTATTAAAATCACCCATGCACAATATATTTCCCTGTCTGATAGAATCAACCACTTTAGTTTCCTCATCCTAAACAACTAGTCTACCATTTCGAGTGTCAGGAGCATAGAAGTTGAACAAATTCTAGCTACCATCTTGGGAGGTGAAACACATGACCACAAAGTGGGTATTGAGGAGGATCATTGAGCCCACCACCTTCTCTGAGTTCTACAATATTATAATGCCACCAAAAGAACCATTAGCATCACTATAATAAAATTTGACACCTAGCTAAGTGTAAGTAGCCACTCTAGAGAAAACTTGCTCTACCATTTTCACTGCCTACAAAAGAATCATATCAGTATCAAGTTCAATAATCTTTTTAAAAATTTCATACTACTCCCTATGACTATTAAGCCCTCTCACATTCTAGGATATAATCTTCATCTCTTGTGTGGTTGGAATTCCTTCAGGGTTTTTTGTTTCACCTTATGCTATATCCTTTTGTATTTTCTTCTTACAAATGTTCCTAAATGGAGGTCTCCCTACCTTCATTGTTGACCCAACATCAGCCCTATTTCCCCCTTTAGGTTACCTCTTAGGGGCCGTCCATTTAGATTCATTACTTAGGTAGTCAAGCCTTAGTACCTTAGAGGTAGGGGATAATATTTCGATAATTCTTAGGAGTGAAACCACTAGGGTTCCATTTGTGAGTGGTGAGTCATTCCCCTTGTTATGGGGGTTAATCACTTCAAAATCATCCACCATCCCTTGATTTAGTTGTCATCCTCTAGGTTGAGCTAGTTGCATGGCTTGTGCTTCAACAACCTCCCCCTCCTCTTGCTCAACTATTTCCTTTTTATCAGTTTGACCGTATATGATCTCCTCACCTTTCTCATTAACACCCTCCTTCATAGGGGTCCTAACCTTCTCCCTATCCTTACTAAGAGTTTTTTTTAGATCATGGAGTTCCTCCATGCTTATTTCCATCAATCTTACTAGTTCCATGCTCTCGTGGTGTTTGGTCTAGTTAGCCATTTCAATAGTGTTCGAGCTTCTACCACCATCACACCTAGTGAGGTAACTTTGTCCATGAGTTTCTCACCCCTTTTTCATTCCATTATCAAATGGATAAACATGTTGCACCATTGGTATAAGGGAGCAACATTCTCATAAACTAATGATTCAGACCAAGTACCCTATTTAGATTTCAAATCCACTATAGTTGGCAATGGTTTATTCATACCCACATTCACACAAAACCTAACAAAGCCCAGTTTAGTCTTCAAGCTAGTCATTATATCCATTTCGATGAACTATCCAAAGGAGTTTCCAATTCATCTAAACACTCACTCATCCTTGAATTCCAAGGGGAGTCCAATTAATCTTATCCAAACTTGTGTAGATTTGTAGAGATCACACTCAGGGTTAAACCCTAGTTTCCATTTTGTGACCATCAAAAAGTGTTTACCAAAGTTATAGGATCTTGCCATGATTGACTCATGATCCATTTCAATAGTGAAGCTAAATAGAAAGAGACAGTCTGCCATCGCAGAGATGGTCATCAAACCTGATAGTTTCCACCTAGTAGAGCATCATTTTCTCACCATATCTAGTATAGTTTGGAATAAGACAAAGTTTCCAACAAGGCACAAGGAAAGACCTGAGGAAATTGAATCAACCACAGAGTTTGGTAGTGAAATCTATGGTCTTGTAGCCCTTAGGGAAAACATGGGTTTCTCTCCAGAGTCCACAATAATCTTGGGTTTGACGGTAACCCATAGCTAGTTTGACTTTGGGGTCACAAACTCATTAAAAACAATCGTTGGTGCCCCTATAAGATGGGGGCCCAAATAGGCATAGTCTTCAGGAACATCACATGATTCTGTCAAGTGAGGATTTACCAACTAATGCAACACTTGGACATTCTAGGACTTAGCAGACGAAACTAGTTCCAGATTCAAGAACACAAATGCCAACTCCAAAGGAGGGGATAGCCATTGGGAGAATCATCCCTCGATGAATGAGAAGGCATAAAAATGGGTTGCAAGCTATAAGTGGGAAAGTTTGCAAGGGTTTTAACAATTTATTTTCTAAAAATATTATGCTTTACTTTGAGTTTGATTGTTATATGCATACATGCTAATTCTATCTTATTTTAAAACATGTTACTTTCATGACAAGATCTTTACTTACCAAATATAGCTTCACAACAATAAAATATTTTTAGATCCTAAGTTGCAAGCTTGCATTGCAACACATCTGGAACAAGATGTAAGAGAGAATATAGCCTTGCAAAGATTATCATATGGCTTTAGTCAAATCAAGCCATGCTTAGAGATTATGAGTGGAAACATAGTTACACAAAATTATTGCAACAAGATTCAACAAATTAACTTTTGTGATGAAACATTAACTATTTAAAAGACTAGGTCTTTTATGTGATGCCAATGAGTTACTCCAATAAGCCGAGCATAGCAAAAAGAGTAGGAGGCGCAACTTAATTTTAAGCTCCTACCAAAGGTAGGATACTATTGCATTTGTTGAATGCAATTTTTCAATTAGATTAACCAATCAAATCAAAGAATTTAAAATTTTTTATGAAACTTACAATGTGTATATCTATTTTTCATTTTTCCTTATTTTATAAATAACATTTTGTGTTTATTCTATTGGTCCATACTGTTTTTGGTAGGGAGAAAAATCAATTTTCCTTAACAAAAGTACACATATTTTTCCAACAACAATAATGACATGCATTAATGATAGCTTTATCTTTTCCACAATTATGACGAATTAATTAAACTTTTGAAAAGGTAATTATTTTATCTTCCACCTTACTACCTAAGACATAAATGCATGTTTAATCAGTAATTTCTTACCAAAGATTGTAAATATATCAATTTAGGTTATTTTTGAGTTTGAGTTTATTTAAAATCTTACTAAAAAGCTAATTATCATTCATTTAAAAATACATTTACTTATTTTATTCTTCATAACAATTTAAAATTATTTTATTCTAATTTTAAAATTAAAATTTTTATTCAAAATTATAAATAAATTAATTAATAGCAAAAGTATATTTCTAAGAATATAATGATTTGATTTTTTTTTACTAAAAATATTCATAAATTTTGTTACTAAATTTTTTTAATTTAGTTTCTAATGTTTTATATTTTCTGTTTTAAATATATTTATTAATTCTACATTGTTCCTTACTTTTGTCAATCTTAAAATGCTAACTTTTTCACACTATGTTTAACTAGCTATTTTTTTCAATCTTGTTTTAATTTTTTTTTTGTATTTTAAAATTTGTAAAATTAATATTATTCTTCAAACTTACTAACTCTTTTGTTGGTTTGGTTTAAGTAGTCAACAATTTATATTTTAAAATTTAATATTTGAATTTATATTGGAAAAGGTAGAAACAAATACTCCATTGATAAAAGTCAATTTTATAATTGTTATTTAAATATTTCTTAAAATAACATAATCCTTAATCTTAAAAAAAAAATTTCTCTTCCAACTATCTCTATTTATTGTCCCTATAATCATATATCATTCTCTCTTTTAAATTTTTTTTGTATTCTTCATTTCTATCTATAAATCTCTATTATCATTATCTCTCTTCTCAATTTGTCTTCATATATATAAATCTCCATTCTCCTTCTTTTCTAACCATTACAAGGAATATATCTTTTTAACTTTCTCTTCAATGTGTCAAGTACAAATAATAACAACTTTTTTTTTGGATATCATGTAGGTAGAATCTCATATTGTATCATTTTTTTGATAAATGATCCATTCATCGCTTCTTGTGAATTGGAAGGCCTTCACTCGAAAAACTTTGTCATTGCTCCTTCGTCACCGTAATGTGTTTCCATTAGTGTAGTCTTCCAAGCTTCTTAAAAGAACCTATAAATTTTAGTGGCCAACACTCAAACAACCCTCTGGCTAGTCTAGGGACATGAAGTCCCTATGCATTGGGCTATTAACTAGCAATAGGATCACCACTTCATATTCATCAATGCACATTTATTAGTTTTTTTCTTACTTCTCTAAATTTTATTTTTTCCATCTTATTTCTACTTTTTATTTTTTCAACCCACAACACTGCAACCATTATGCATATGGTAGGAACTATGACACTCGTATCTCTTGTTCATATCGACATCATTGTGGAAAAATATCTTTAAAGAAATGGAAGATAGGAAACATCCATTTCATTACTTAACCAGGCAATCTTAAAGTCGTCTAGGCTGAACATCTCTATCAATGCAAATTCCACGATATCAAGACTTTACTAGAAGCAATGACAATAATTGTTGTACTCAGTAAGGATCAACTTACCCCTATAAATACATGTAAATGGAAGCCATGCTTGTGCATTATTTAGAACATCTGATTTTTAGTGCATCTAGGTCTAATGGGAATCTTTGTATCTTCTCGAGCAATTGATCCTACTGTTAAGTTAATAATGAAGGATGGGAGCTTCAAGGAGTTTTTTGCGCCTGTAAAATTTGAAGAAATATTGAGAAGAAAAGGGATTTTTTTTTAATCTACCATTCTAATTGAATGGCATTTGATCACTACTTAACTCCTCTCAATCCACACATGATTTACTGCAACTTGATGAATTGTATTTCGTCCTTCCTGAAATAAAGTTAAAATACCCATTGCCCGCTTCTGAGATGGCTTCCTTGTCCATAAAAGCCCTTTCTGCGTTCAGGAGTTATGCATTTTGAGACAAATATTGAGGATATCAACTAAAATCACAGGTTTCTCAACAAATAGAATGTGGGAGTTTTGTGTTGCAGACGAAACAAAATATTTGAATTCCAGAAATTTTTGGTATGAATTAAGATCTGTTAAGAAAAATAAGCAGTCAGCGTCGACAGGGAGTATGGGTCCACGAAATGCATGGAAGACGACACTATTCACGGTTCCTGAGGGATTTTCTTACTGAAATATTAGGAAATAAAAATATTAAATTATTCTTTATTTTTCTCAAATTATAATTAGAGTTTTTAAGCTTTTTTAAATATCTGAAAACTATTCATGTCTTCCTGTCAAAGAATTTGTAAATAAGTTCCATATTATCATACAAGACCATACAAAAAACATTGCTTTCTATCGATCTATCTTTTTTATCTTTTAGGAAAAAAAAGCAATGACATGACATGATGTATTCGTTATATCTTTGTAAAGTATGATTAACTAGTTGACATGACATATACACTAAAGACTTAACTATGAAACAGTTGTCGTTTATAATTATGTTCTCAATTAATAATTAGCAATCACATTTTAATAAGCTGTAATAAGTTTACCAAAGTGATATTCAAGGTTAATTAATAATTGAAATAATTGTGTTCCAAGAAAAGATGGGCAAAAACATGTCCAACATTGCAAAGAAGAATATTTGATATACCTTATTTTTAGAGATATTTTTTGAGATCCTATTATCATTTAGGGAAACTAAAGTTGCCTCCATCCTTTTTTAGATTCTCTTTCATTTAGCAACTATATTTTAGTATTTTAAAGAGCCAATACTTAATAAGGAAATGTAATAGATGATCAAATATTTTTCTATCATTAAATTGCTTCTAACAAAAGGTTCATACATATTTTTAAATTGGTGATTGAGAACAAACCACATGACCCATTCTCATGAAGAGGAAGAAAATGATTAGATTGCAAACTTATCCAAGAGCCAAATAGATGCAAAGGTTGGGGAGAACATAGAGGGGGTGAAAAATAAGAAAGGAATAATATACAATAATAATAATATAAACAAGAGGTAAAATGTGGTAGTAGATTGAAAGATATCCAACTATTGGGTAACAAGATTCAACAATATTAGAAAAGCTACTAATTACTTAGTAATAGTTTGTAGGTTTTAAGGAGGATGTAAAATAGTTAAATGCAAAACAAATAAACACTAATTATAGAATCCAACTAATTTTAATAAAAAATTATGAGAAACAAAATCAAAATAGGCATAGGATGAATTTGAGAGAGAATATCTGTGTTGGATATAATTGTTCAATCGTGTGTTGTCTTTGATGTTACAAAAATGTCATATCAGTTATCAGTCAGAGTCTATTGAGCTCAGAATGTCAGCTAAGTGAATTACAATTTCTACCGAGCTCACTCAGGCATTGAAGGCTTCTATGGCAGAAATCAGTTTCTACTGAGCTTACAAGGTTAGCGAAGGAAAATTAGTCTCTAGTCAACAAAGGGAAATTAGTTTCTACTAAGCTCACAAGGTCAGTGAAGGGAATACAATGTTTACTGAGATCACTTAGTCTCCAAAGGATTTTACAGAGTTCATAGTGTTTACCAAGCTTTAGTTGGTTAACACTAGAAATCATTTTTGGAATAGTGCTTACCAAGTAGGTCAGCCAATGAAGGATTTCTTTGTTTTGGAAAATAAAGTTTAATTGTTTCATGTAATATTTTTAGTCGACTGATGTAATGATTATTGGTAAATGTAACTTGTAAATGAGCCAACTTGACAATTTGTAATGTATAAATGAAAGGTCAAGTTGAGGATTCTAAATGTATGGATGAATGAGTGAGTATGCAAGTGATTTGATTATGTGAAGAGGAAGGTGTGAGAAAATTTTGAAGAAGGATCAGATAACCTTGAGGAGCAACAAAGTTGTATTCGATCAGAGAGGATCTAGTGAATCAGAACAGAGATCTATAACAACAAAGTTCAGTTGCATCTCATTTAGGTCAATCATTGTTACTTTCTTAAAATTGTAGCAGTGATTTCTAAATCTCCTATCAAAGTTGATTTAACAGCCATTTTGTAAACCCTCTAACAAGGTGGACAGTTCTATTGAATTGTTCTAAAGTCCTCTAGCAAGGCCACTCCTAGCAGGGTGATCAAATCCTCTAACAAGGTCACACCTAACAGTGTGTTTTGTAACCTTCAACAACGTTGGCTTCTAACAGGACTCATTTCAGAAGAGTGAAAATTGGTAGCTAGTTACTTGGTGGTTTTCCCATATTGGATTTTCACGTTAAATTTGGTGTCTCTTGTGTTGATGTTATTTCTTTTATGCATGTTGAAAAAGTTTTAGAAATTGTGCATACTGATTTGTGTGGACCTATTGGAATTGAAAGTTATACTAGAGAAAAGTTCTTCATTCTTTTTGTTGATGATTACTCAAGAATGATGATTGTCATGTATTTGAGAGAGAAATCAGAAGTATTTGAGAATTTCAAATGATATTTGGCTAGAGTAGAAAAGGAAATAGGCAAAAAACTAAAATGCTTGAGGTTAGACAGAGGTGATGAATTCATCTCCCATGAGTTCAATAACTTTTACACTAAAAGGGAAATTAAAAGATAGGTATTAGCCCCTAGAACTCCCAAAAAAAATGGAATAGTTAAAAGGAGAAATAGATCTATCATGGACTATGCAAGAACTTTAATGATTGAAAAGAACATTGCAATGAAATACTAGAAGGAAGCTATCAGCACTGTAGTTCATACCTTGAATTGAGTATAGCTAAAGGACTCATTCAAAACCCCCTATGAGTTATGGTATGACTATAAACCCAATGTAAGTTACCTAAAAGTATTCGGAAGCAAATGTTGTATCTTGAAAGAATCTAGAAAAGGTAAATTTGATGTGAAGGGTGATGAAAGAATATTTTTAGAATATTCTTAGAAGAGTAAGGCATATAGATGTTTCAATTTGTCTACTCACAAAGTCATTGAAAGTACACATGTGAAAGTTGATGTGTTTGCAAAAAGAACTAAAGAAGAAAGCAAAAAGGAACCAGGAGATTATAGGAGATTTTTTTTCATTGAACCTGATACAATGCTAGAACTGAATCTTCCACTCCCAAATCTTTAGTAACTAAGTTGCAGGAAGTTCAAATTGAGTTGAAGGAACCCAAGTCACAGTCAGATGCTACCAAGCCAATTCCTACTGAGCTTGAAGGACTCGAGCAGTAGAAAGAATAGCCAGAACTTGAAGTTAAAGTGCAAGAATATGAAAATGCAATACATTCAAAAGGAAAGGAACCTGAATTAGCCAAGTATGTCAGGATACATCATGCAATAGATCAGATTATTGGAGACAAATCTTAAGGTACTATGACAAGAAGTAAGTTAAAGGTACTTATTTTCTTGCTAATTTTGAACCTAGAAGTGTCAAAGATGCATTAGAAAATGAAAGTTGGATTGAAGCTATGAATGAAGAGATAGAATAGATAGAGAAGAACAAAACATGGACTCTTGTACCTAGGCCTAAATATAAAAATGTGATTGGAACCAAGTGGGTATTCAGAAATAAGTTGAAGGAAGATGGTAAGGTGTCAAGGAACAAAGCTAGACTGGTATGTAAAAGCTACTCTCAAGAAGAAGGAATACACTATGAAGAGACTTTTTCTCTTGTTGCAAGATTGGAAGGTGTCAGAACCCTACTTCCATATGCTGCATACAAAGGATTTAAGGTTTATTAGATGGATGTGAAATCAACATTTCTCAATGGTATACTAGATGAAGAAGTCTACATTGAACAGGCTGAAGATTTTGTTGATCCAAACAAGAAGGACATGGTCTGCAAATTACACAAAGCATTGTATGGTCTGAAACAAGCTCCTAGAGCATGGTATGAAAAATTGCATAACTATCTTATTCATATTGGTTTTCAAAGAACTAATGATAACAATAACTTGTATATCAAGGAAGGACCAGATAACAAGATTGTTTTAGTAGAAATATTTGGGGATGATACTTTGTTTATAGGAAATGATGATCTTTGAAAAGAATTTTCAGAACAAATGAACAAGAAATTTGAGATGTCAGTGTTTGGTGAGATCAAATTCTTTGTTGGTCTTCAAATTCAGCAGAGTAAGAATGGTATCTATATCACTCAATCTAAATACATCAAAGAGATACTCAAAAAGTTTGGTATGGAGGATTACAAACTAGTTGGAACTCCTGTGTGCATTGGTCTAAAGCTTACCACGGATGATGAATCAAAAAAGGTAGATCAGACCCTATATAGATCAATGATTGGAAAGTTGTACTATGTGGTTCATACAAGGCTAGATATTGCCCTTGCAATTGGTATTGTAGAATTTTTTTTAGCAAAACTAAGAGAAAATCACACGATGACAATCAAAAGGATCATGAAATACTTGAAAGGAACTGAAGAATATGGATTATGGTACAAATTTGGAAGAAATCTATATTTGAAAGTGTTTACTGATGCAAATTGGGCAGGAAACATTGATGATAGAAATAGTACAAGTGGAGGTGCATTCTTTCATGGAAAGAGGTTGGTTTCTTGGACAAGTAAAAAACAAAATTGCACATCCCAATCTATAGCTAAAGCAGAGTATGTTGCAGCAGTAATAAACTATTCTAATATTGTTTGGTTTAAGAAATTATTAGAAGGCATGAAGGAGGAAATCAAAGAACATATTGTTATGTTTTGTGACAATACAAGTGCAATCAACATATCTAAAATTCTAGTAATGCATTAAAAAACCAAGCACATTATAATAAAGTATCACTTTGTCAGAGAATTAGTGCAGGATAAGGAGATCAGATTGGAATATGTCCATACAAAAGAACAAATTGTTGACATATTCACCAAGCCTTTACCTAAGGATGCATTCTTGGATCTAAGAGGTAAGTTAGGGGTCATTCCCCTATCTGAGGCTCACTAAAATGAAGTCTTAGTGATGCATCAATAGGTACCAAGTTGAAGATCTATTAGTTGATGTAGCATAATAATGAGAATATTTCATATGAATCAGTACATAAGGTACATTGCTATTCATTTGATTTGTGTTTTCTTTGGCATGTGTTGTCAAAGAGGGAGAATATACTGTTATATGTCATATCTATTTGAAATTTGAATTTGATTGTGG
Source organism: Cupressus sempervirens (assembly GCA_028749045.1). Lineage (NCBI taxonomy): Eukaryota > Viridiplantae > Streptophyta > Pinopsida > Cupressales > Cupressaceae > Cupressus > Cupressus sempervirens. The sequence goes on from CM053785.1 coordinate 86,276,885, forward strand.
AAAGCTTGTTGTTTGAAAAGATGCTATGTAATTCCTTTATAGAGGGAGATTACTATATTTGAGAAGTTTTTGGAATAAAATCTAAGAGAGAAATATTATGTTAGAAAAAGACTTTTTTTCAAATTTCACTCTACTACATGTTGTGTTGCCATCAATGCTAAAGAGGGAGATTGTTGGATGCAATTGTTCAATTATGTGTTGTCTTTGATGTTACACAAATTTCATATCAGTTATGAGACAAAGTCTACCGAGCTTCAAAGGTTAGCTAAGTGAATTATAGTTTCTATTGAGCTCACTCGGGCATTGAAGGCTTCTTTGGTAGAAATTAGTTTCTACCCAGCTTATAAGGTTAGCAAAGGGAAATCAATTTCTATCAAGCTCACAAGGTTAGTGAAGGGAAGATAATGTTTACCGAGATCACTTGGTCTTCAAAGGATATTACAGAGTTCACAGTGTTTACTGAGCTTCAGTTGGATAACCCTGGAAATCATTTCTAGAACAATGTTTACCAAGCAGGGTTGACCAATGAAGGATTTCTTTGTTTTGAGAAATAAAGTTTAATTGTTTCATGTAATATTTGTAGCCAATTGATGTAATAATTATTGGTAAATCTAACTTGTAAATGAGCTGACTATGTATAAATAAAAGGTCAAGTTGAGGATTCTAAATGTATGGATGAATGAGCGAGTATGCAAGTGATTTGATTGCATGAAGAGGAAGGTGTGAGTGAATTTTGAAGAAGGATTAAATATCCTTGAGGAGCAACAAAGTTGTATTTGATCAGAGAGGATCAAGTGAAGTAGAATAGAGATATGTAACAACAAAGTTTAGTTGCATCTCATTCAAGTCACTCATTGTTACTTTCTTACAATTGTAGCAGTGATTTATAAATCTCCTAATAGAGTTGGTTTAACAACCATTTTGTAAACCCTCTAACAAGGTGGAAAGTTCTAATGTCCTCTAGCAAAGCCACTCCTAGTAGGGTGATCAAATCCTCTAACAAGGTCACACCTAATAGTGTGTTTTGTAACCTTTAACAAGGTTGGCTCCTAACAGGGCTTACTTCAGAAGAGTGAAAATTAGTAGCTAGTTACTTGGTTGTTTTTCTAATATTGGGTTTCCATGTTAAATATAGTGTCTCTTGTGTTGATGTTATTTCTTTTATGCATGCATGTTAAATCTTTATGAATGCTTAAAGAACAGTAATAAGTTAACATCTACCGAGTTACAACATCTTTTGTGTGGCTACCGAGTGACAACAGTAACTAAATTTTTAAGGCATCTAAGGGTCTGTGGATTTATTTTTGTGGTAACTGATTCACCCCCCTCTCAGTTACTCCATCTATATTTCCAAAAATTTTAATTATAATATCTTAATAATTTTAAATAATGAATATTTTACCACAAGCGATCTCTAAGAAATAAAACAACTAGTTTAAAGATTTTCATCCCAACCTATTTCATTTAAATTAGCATTTTTTAAATATTTGAAACCTTTATTTTTTTATCTATAACAAGGATAGCCATAAATGTTGAAAATATATGTTTTTCAAAAACTATCCCCCATCTAGTGCATCCCCATACTATTTTCCTATTCAACAACAATTTTTAAAGGAAACTCCCTCTTTTGTGTTTTTGCATTGTTCCTGTTGAATCAAAATAAGACTCAATGGAATGTAAATAAACATTCTTTCATCCATGAATAGCATATATCTAATCATACACTTACTTACATGATATATAGTCTATATCTAAATACAAACATGCATAGATACATGCATTCTATTTTATAAATGAGCATTAACCTACTGTCGACATAACAAGTCATTTAGTATAGTTGTTAAAATAATTTTTAAATTGCATAATTATTTCCAATTGTATGTAGAAGCATGTCTAAAAAATCCATTTTTGTTGGAATTTTATTGTACTTGGTTTTTCGTGGAGCCTACCAACCACCTACCTATGAGAAGTTACATTCCAAGCTCTCCTTTGGTACTACAGCTCCAACAATCAAAATATTTAATGTAGTGGGTAAATTTGAATTCAAAAATGAGAGAAAAGTTTTGTTTGAACAACATTAGACAAAAGTGGGGAATTTATTATTCATTCTAAGAAATCCCAGACATTCTAAGTGATTCTTCAGTGTTCATTAGAGCAGCAACAACATAGGATGTTATCAGAGTGCAACATCATGAGTGATTGATTTTCTATGTTTTGTGAAAGTAAAAGTTTGTCTTGTATGAGCAAAGTCTATTTGAGAATTATTGTATGTATCCATACATTATTGTAAGTTTTTTTAGTATTTTATATTTTGTTTTCTAGGTTTGTATTTTTACCTTCTAGATTTGTATTAGTTTATTTTAGTTAATAGAAAGCAAGCAAGAAAGTAGACCTGTCCATCTCTAGTGTATTGTGCTTGTCTTGTCTCCATTTATCTATTATGTTGTGCATTTAGTAGTTTGGTAAAAATGAGAAGTAATTTCTTATTTACACATTTTTTGGAATGTTTTTCTTTATTCTCACATAGGTTAACACACTTCCTTGATTGGTGTTAACCTTGCTCGGTCTTTGTCTTGACTAGTATCTTTGCTAAGTAACTCAATCTCTATTGACCGAGTGACTTAGTCCTTACCTTTTTTGAGCTTCTTTGTATTGACTAAGCTGCTACATTCTAATTCTTGCCAAGTTTCTTTGTGTTGATTGAGTGACTCAGTCTCTTGTGTTGATGAGCAACTCAATTGTCTATTGTCAGATCCCTCCACTAGGTTACTAATTTTCTTTACATGGTATTAGAGCCATCTAGCCTCACATCCTTGTGAGTTTGGGCTTTTTTTTTTTTGAGGTGTGGAAGTTTGTTACATAGGAGACATGTCTGGAGATGTAGGAAAGACTTAGCAACAACCACTATCCTTTAATGTACAAAACTATGACACTTGGGAAAAGAATATGAGAACCATTATGGTTGCAAATGACTTGTGAGAGCTTGCAAATAATAGATTCACTAATGTAACCAACCCAACACAATATGCTACCCTAACCAAAAATCAAAAGACTCAGTGGAAGGAGTCAAGAAGGAAGGATGCAAAAGCGTTAAGCTTTATTGAGGTAGCCATGATTGAGGCAATTTTTTCCAATATAGCAACAACTAACTATTCAAAGCAAGGAAGGGATATCCTTGAGATGAATTTCAAAGGGAATGATAAAGTATGATTAGTGAAGTTATAGATGATTCGAACGGAATTTGAGAACCTTCAAATGAATGATAATTAGTCTATTGCAAACTTTAGCTCAAGGATCTCTAGTTTGGTAAAGCAATTGAAACCAAATGGAGAAGATTATGAGGAGCAAATAATAGTGGAAAAGCTATTGAGAAGTCTACCTCAAAAGTATGATAATCTTGTAATGACCATTGAAGATGCAAAGGACCTCACTACTTTAATAATGGATGGGTTTATGGTACTCTCCAAACTTGTGAGCATTGAATCAATAGATTAACAACATCTTCCCAAGAGGAAGATTTTAAATCTTAGTCCAATGTAAGAGGCATGGGGAGAGGGAGAAATGGCTCTGATAGAGGCTATAGAGGTAGAGGTCATGGAAACTTTAGAGAAAGAAATGGTAGAGGAGAAATCTCAAGATGAGCAGGAAACCAAAGGGAGTAAGAAACTCTCAAAATAGCTCTACAGGAGGCAAGAAAAATTACAACTCCAATAAGAGCGATCTAGAGTGTTATTACTACCACAAATTTTTACATTATGCAAGTGAATGCTAGAAAAAATAAGCAGACCAAACAAGGCAGAGTGCAAATATGGTTGATGTGAATGTGGGTGAAGAAAAAAATCCCATAGCCTTCATCATGTGCAACATTGGTGAAGAAGGCATCCTTGACATATGGTATTTGGACAATGGTTATAGCAACCACATGAGTGGTAATGAAAACTTATTTTCATTTATTGATAATAATTTCAAATCTGAAATTAAAATGGGGAAAAATGAAACTATGCCTATTGTGGGCAAAGGATCTATTATAGTTTGCAAAGAAATGCAAAGTGAGCATTATAGGGAGTTTGTGCCACGTGTATCTCATTTGGCTAACTCATGGAGACTTCATTAATTCACTTAGAGATAGAGTATAGAGTTTAGTTTTTGAATTCCTACACAATGATGCTCTAAATATCCATTGGAAGTGCAAGTTAAATAAAACTTATGACCTAAATTCATGAATTAGGCCCTATCAGTGTGCATCAAAATTGCGCCTCTTAACTTTTTTGATGACAACAATTCGATCACAATCAAATAGAAACTTGGGTACCTATGATTCTCAATAAAAAGATTAGTAATCATGCCTATGCACAAAAAATTATGGAGTTATGTGTGTTTCCTCAAGCAATCAACAAGATTTCTCTACACTTTCTACAATATGCACAATACTTGTCTTAACTAATGGGTTGAGGCCTTTCTCCAAGCATTTGCACCATTGCTAAATTGTTCATGCTAGGCTTGTAGTTTCAACATGCCAATGATGTCCAAGATTTTAGTACTACATTGCGAATTGGATCTTTGTGACCTTTTGTTAGAGTTAATGTTCCAACTAGTCAATAAATAATTGTTACAAATGTGGAAAACCTTGTTGAGTTGCTAGAAACACAAGTTTAGTTTAGGTGTGAGTCAAACAGTTCTAGGTTGAATCAAGTTCTTATTGTAGATGTGTCTGAGCTAGGTGTCCATAAGTTTTAGATAGCTATCAAGTTTGTGTGTATTGTCAATCATGAAGTAGGTTGTTTTCAATCTAATTATAAGTCATTTAGGAATGTTTTTGGGTCAACAATTGTATAAATTTTCATCTATTATTCAATAGGATAACAAGCTGAAAGTTCTTTCTTTTCTTTTTTACCATTGTTTTACTTTTCCAATACTTTATGTTATGAGGATGCCTCCACTAACAAGAACCATTGAGATAAAGTCACAGTAGCATGTATGTCTCTTTTCTTAGTTGCTCTAAAGTGGGCACTCATTAATCAACTCGATGCCATGTAGAAGGAAATATGAAAATTTATTCTGACCATTCTTGGGCTTTGACTTCAGGGTATTTGTGGATGCTTTACGCAATCAAAATCTCATCCATTCGAATGAACTCACATTTTATTTGGCCAACTATTATCTTTTTTAATATTGCCCAGCATGAGTAAGCTATCAACGTGAGTAATATGATTTCAAAAAAAAGCATTTGAGTTCTCATCTTTTTCATGAGGTGTTGTGGCAAGGTCATAGAGCTTCACATCACCAAAATAATCTTTGAGCTGAGATTAAGAAGTCACCACTTCTTAAATATTGCAATTGTATTAATGATCAAATCTTTTGAACTTGGTGCTTAAATATTAAACTTTTTTTTTTTTTTTTCCTTTTGAGCCATCGAACTTTTGAATCTACATTCTTATTAACTATCAAATCTACATCTAAATCTACATTTTGAACCTGGAAAGGTGGACCTTTGATCTGAATTTGAACTTGATTACCTGGGATGTGAACTCAAAATTTTGAACTGAAACAAACTTTGAATCTTTACTTCTGCATTGAACCTTTGAACTAGAAAATCTTTAACTTTGAACTTTAACCACTGAACCTTGAGGTTCAAACTTCAAGTTCAACATAAGTGAACAAAAGACTACCTTCTTTAGAAACAAAGATTTACAACAACATCATTAGAAATAAAACCAACCAGAACATATTACATGTGATTGAATTATTCATTTGGAGATTACCATTAGTACTCCATCTTTCAGTCTTCTTCTTTGTCACATGCATATTTTAGGGCATGTGCATTTTCTCATTTTTAGAGGATTATTTTCATAGTGAGTTTTCTTTCTTTGTTCATTTATGAAATATTTTATTGTACATGGGTAGCTTATTATGCTAGTAGTTGGTGTAATACCCCAAAATTGGCTCAGTTCCATGACAACCAATTTTGGTCTATTTTGATCAACCTTAAAGTCCTATTTCACTAGGCAACTCTCATTCCGATTTTCGCTAGGTGCCAAAAATGTATATGAAAAAATCCGACCTTAGATTCTCACACACACTTCAACATGGTCCTTACTTGCAAAATCATCTTGGAATAAACATGGATTTGTTTATCTAAGAGTTCTAATAGAGTGATCTGTTCTTTCTAAATAGAAGGATTTTGTCTATTTTCTCTCAGATCAAGAAGTAGGCAACCAGACCTTTTAGTACAAAGGGTTTTTATGCAACTATATGACTATGCGTTTAATCTGAATGAGAATGTGATTAATCTAATAACAATTAAAGAAAATTGAACTATATGATTGCATTTTAATCTAAATGATAATCTAAAATTATGAGAAATATTGAAAGCTAGAGATTAAATGAGTGTTTAGTTTGACAACAATTCAATACCATTCAAATTCCAACCTCTGTATGAGGAATTAGAAGCCTCTTAAATAGAATTCCTAAAATCTACCAACAGTTGAGATTAACATATATCAATGGTCAGGATTGAAGCTAAGATTTAGTCAAGATGGAAGATTCCTAGTATAGGTGTGGTTAACTAACTTAGATCCTGAGTGTAATGAACAGTTAACTAAAATTCACCTAAATGTGAGAATGAGTGAATTAAGTCAATTCTAATTCAAGAGATAGATAACTTGAAATTCCCATTCTTGAACTGAAGAGAAGATTTTATAAAGTTATTTAATTTAATAAAATGAGATATGACCTCATAAATGCATATTTCATTTAATTGAACAATCACATTCGATTAATTAAAGTGAGCATTATTAAATTAAATAAATTTAATTCCTTAGCACATTATTCTTAGGAGAGTTTAATTTAAATAAAATATAAACTCTTTAAATTAAATTAAATTTGAGCAATAGGTTTAAAGTAGCTAATTCGATTCAATACTTTGGGAATTAAATGAGTAGTGTGATTAATGCAAATTAGGGTTTTCTACATTTGACAATTAAGTCAAGTAGAAAAAGTTAGAATGAGAGTTGCCTAGTGAAATAGGACTTTAGGGTTGATCAAAATAGATAGAATTTGTTGTCATGGCAATGTGCCAATTTTGGGGTATTACAGTGGGTACCTTATTAGGCTGGTGGTTGGGAACCATTTCTATTATTTTACTCCTAAGTTATGTTTGTGGTGGGGGGATGTTAGCATGTGTATTTTATATTGTCTTATTAAGCCTAATTAGTCATCCATGATCATTTTACACTTGTCTACACAAGTCATCATCATTTAGGAGTTCTCTAGGGATGTGTCAATTTCATTTCAACACATCATCCTAGTTTAGTTGATTATTTTTCATCACCACTCTTTGTTGAGTAGTTCATGGTTACTTTCATGGCTTCACTTTTACCTATATGTACTCACCTCTTTTTCATTATCAAAGCATCAACTTTGGGCTCATCTTGCTATGGGTGTTTTTAAAATAACCTTTAGTAGATCTTAGTAGAATTCTACAAACAACAAAAATAATTGGAGTTAATAATTATATTATGTAATAATCACCTATATACCACATGGATGGTCAAATTTGAGTGTCACCTAGTTTGTGAAGAATCTAAATTATAATACCACAAAGGTCACATGCTAGTATATGTCATAATAAAATTCTTCCTAGATGGACAAGCTTTTTATTACTTTCTTAGTGGTGATTGAACTTATAATCCATCCAACTAGGTAGAACTTCACTACTTGGGATTTATATCATGTGTTCCTATGACCCTTGGGATGGAAGATGAACCTCTAGTATAGTTTAAGATACACAAAACTCTTTATCCAATCGATCGATATGTACTTGACTAAGTGATAGCTATGTTCATCCCAATTGTTGGAAAAGATTAGGAAAATGATAGAACCCACAATGTAGTGTGCAACACAATAACAGTTATTTTCTATACATTCTCAATAATAAGGGATCAATGTGATCCATTCTCTATTTTTTATGTTAGTCTAAAGTTATACACTAAACCTTGTTGTATTAAACATGGAACCCTAAGTGCATAAAGGTCACACAAAATTATCAACATAGTTGAGCCTTGATTCAAACTAGTAATCATATAAGACCATGATGTCAGCTCTTAGGAATATTTTTAAAATAAATTAGTAGGTCATCTTGACTATAATGAATAAAGAACTAGTTTACTTGTTTTTTTGTGTTCATGAGGATGCCAAAAGAAAACTCAAATAAATAGAATTATAAACCTTATATCCAATATTATGATCTTCCATTATGATTATTTTACTTCATAATATTGAATTTGATTGAATTTGAGTTTGATTTTCATATGCATACATGTTGATTCTATATTATTTAAACAAGAGCTACAGTGCATCATCATTCCTACCAAATGTTCGTGGGGTAGGTGTGGTAGCTTGAGAAATGCATTATCGATGGTAGATTCTAATTTGACTATTGAAGCAACAGACTACATCCACAATTATAGGAGTAGGAAAAATTTTGGTAGACAAATAAAATGAAGCCCTTACATGTAAAGAAATCACACCTATGTTCCTAATTTAGCTGATTTAGTGTTAAACAAAATAGGAGACACCATAGCTATCTATCTTAGACATAATGGTTGACATTGAAATGTAAATGAAGTTAGTGCCTTCTTTTGTAGCAAGGGTTTTTCTACTTCTATATAAAAGGCCTTTGTAGGCATTATCTTGCCAATTCTAGGGAGTCCAAACAACTAAACACCCTTATAGGTCTAGAGAGATATGCAATTTCCAATTACAAACCCTGCCTAAAGATATTGTATGCAACATGCTTCTATGGCTGTTCAAGAAAAGTGTTGGTTTTAGCTTCTAGATTGGTAGACCAATCAAACAAATAATACTATAGGAAAATAGATAAAAATATTTCATTACTCTTTCCCTATAATACTGATAGAAAACCCCCTGAGGATGATGCTAGGCTTGTCAGTTGAAGAGTTAGCTCGAAAGGGGATTTTAAAAATTTTCAATTCTAGGTCAAAAGGAATCATGTATCAGAAGCAAGCAATAAGTTTGAGAATTTCCCAAAAAATCTTTAAATAATCATGTTCTTAAGAAAAAGTGGATTTGTGGAATATCAGTATCACTAGAATTTTGTTTTTCTTTCTAGATGATTTATGGTTTTGTATTATCTCTTCCTTCATATTTCTTGAGATTATTTTTTGTTTTTCTATCTCATATCTTGGGAAATGTATTTTGTTGCATTCTCCCTTCATGTTTTTTTCCATTATGTCACAACTCAAATTATCTTCTAAAGTAGTATGTATGCCTTTGTTCTAGAATAAAATCTCAAAATCTATTTTAAGTTTATGAGTATTATTAGTCTATTATTTTGACATGGTGTTACAAAAAATGATTTTGAATGTGATGATTTGGGATCAATTTGTTTTTCTAACTTAGGGCTTCTAAGTTCTTGTAAGTGTTTCTTCCTACCATGTTTTCTTGTAGATTACAAAATTTATATTACAAAGATCAATAATTATGATTTATTTTTTCAAATATTGAAGAATAAAAATAAAAATATTTTGTACTTGCATGTCTCATGGCTTTCTACTTCTTTGAGAATAGTGAAAAAGTGAAGCAACTTTAGTAACAAAGTGAAAGACATAAGCTAAGAATGTTGATTTTGCTTCTAAGGGAGATGCCCCTATGAAAGAAACTAACACTCCTAATAAATCAAGTCCAGCTTGTACTCCCCCTAAATTGGCAATTCTTACAACCTAGAAAATGACACTTATAAATCATCAAATATATAAATCATTCAGATTTTTTCAATAATAGTTAAAAACCTAATATTTATTGTTATAGGAAGTAGCTCTATAGAATGAATTTGAGAAATGAATTAAGCCATAAGTCATTCCAGTTGGTGAAATTGGTGTGTCCTTTACAAACATTGGAGCTTTGGGAAAATGTCAAAGAGGTCTAGACTTCCTTTAAAGGGGGACTTCTCAAGGCTGAAGGTAGTAATCCCTTCCTTTAGAATATAATGTCATACCTATGCCCATGATAACTCTGGTAAGAAATGAGGATCATCTCTTGGAATATAAGGGGCCTAAATGGGGCTCACAAATAGGAGTTAGTTAGGAATATGATCAGAGACCAAAGACCAGACTTTTTACTGATTCAAGAAACCAAAATGAGTAAAGAAGTGGTAGGCAAGATTTCTTTCAACAAAAACATGAGTTGCAAGGCCACAGACTCAGAGGGAGCTGCAGGTGGGGTGATGATCCTCTATAATAGCAAGGCTTATTAGGTTTCTACTATCTATAATGGTAGTAATGCCATCCTATGTAAGATGTCCCACATACATAGTAATGAATCCTAGTTTATTTTAAACCCTTATGCTCTCAATTCCAAAAGGGAGAGAAAGGCTTTTTAGGCTAAGCTCATAGAGGTTATAAACTCCAACAACATAAACAAAGGAATTATAATGGAGGATTTCAACTTCCCCCTAACTAATGATGAAAAAAGTAGAGGGATTGACCTGGATCAGGACAGTAAATTAGAATTTTCAAACTTCATTAACAATTTGGCCCTAATGGATGTTGATCTAACAGGGGGAAAATTCACTTGTTCCAACAGGAGAGCTAGGAGAGATTGTATCTAGGTCTGTCTTGATAGAACCCTTGTTTACCCTATTTGGCTGCAAACTCACTCTTGCAAGCTTTCTCTTCTCCTTATATTGGGATTGGACTAGTCCCCCGTCTCTCTCTCAGTTTGTCCCCTTTCTTTCAAAAGATCCTTCCCTTTCCATTTTGAGAAAATGTGGATTTCTCATCTAGCACTGGAAGCCAAGATTTCTTCATGGTGGAACATCAAGGTGGAGCATACTGCAATGTTTAGGGTGGCCCAAAAATTGAAGAATGTGAAAAGAAATATTAAAATATGGAAAAAAATAGACTTTAGCCACATTTTATAGGAAAAGGATGAGAGGATTAATCAACTTCACACTATCTAGGAAGTGATACAACAAGATGGATATAATGATCAGAACTGGTTGGAGGAAAGGATTATTCTCTCTGACCTTCATAACATCATTACCAAGGAAGAACACTTTTGGAAGCAAAGATCAAGAGTAAATTGGCTTAAAGGAGGAGATTGGAACACTAGGTTTTTCCACTTAACCACCTTATAACATAGGACTATTAACAGGATTTCCAGCATTAGGAAAGGGCATGCTTTGTTATCTAAGGACAATGAGATAGCGGATGAAGTAGTGCAGTTTTTCTCTACTCTCCTCTCTAAGGATCTCACTCTCTTGAGGCCTGATCAAGAGAATATTTTGTCTACCATTCCTTTTATTCTACAAGCCCACCATAACTCAATGCTGAAAGCTATTCCTACCCTAAAGGAAAATTTTCAAGTTGGCACTTCTCTTTTGAGTGATAAGGCCCATAGCCCATATGGTTTTCCAACGTTCTTCTTCCAAGTCTACTAGGAAGTGGTCAAAGAGGACATTTTGAAGGTTGTGTAGGAATTCTTCGGGGCTAGAAATCTTCTGAAAGAACTCATTGCTACTTTTCTAGTCCTCATTTTGAAATCCCTGGGGGTAGATTTGATGGACAAGTTTAGGCCCATTAGCCTTTATAACTCCTACAAAATCATTTCCAAGGTTCTAACTACTAGGTTTCTCAGAGTTCTTCACCTGATTATCTCCCCTCAACAAACTAGCTTTGTTCCAAGGAGACAGATTTTAGATTCTATTATCACAGTGCATGAGGTGATTCACTCTCTTGAAGATGGGAAGAGGGAAGGTTTCCTACTCAAGCTTGATATGTCCAAAGCTTATGATAGGGTGGATTGGAATTTGTTGATGGCAGTCCTCCAAGCTTTTGGCTTTGACTCCCAAGTTTGTAAACTCATTTCTCAGCTCATTTCTTCCCCTTCTTTATCTATTCTAATTAATGGCTCCCCTTCAAATTTATTTTTCCCTTCAAGAGGGTTAAGACAGGGTGATTCCCTATCCCCTATTCTCTTCATCATTTTGGCTAACTATTTGGGAAGACTTGTTTTAAGAAAAGGATAGGACCAGAGCTTGCAAGGTCTCAACCCTTCATCTAGTCATCTTTCTTTCACCCACCAACAGTTTGTGGATGATACTATTCAAGGGGGCAAGGCCACAGTCCAAGAGGTATCTTGGCATGCCTCTAGGTTCCAAGCCCCCAAAATCTTTTTGGAATAACATCATAGATAGATTCAACAAGAAACTTGTGAGCTAGAAAGGTGTAACTCTTAGCCAGGCAGGAAAATGCACTTTGGTAAAATCTATTTTCCAAAACCTCCCACTTATGCCTTAAGTCTCTTTGGGATCCTTGCAAAGCAAGCTAATAGAATGGAGAATATTTAGAGGGACTTTCTCTAGATAGGGCTGGAAGAGCGTAAAAGATATTATTTAGTTGCCTGGGACCATGTTTGCCTTCCCAAATGTTATGGAGGCCTTGGCATTAGAAAAATCAAACATCTTAACAATGCCCTTCTAGCCAAACAAATATAGTGCATCTTTTAGAGTATAGAAGAATGGAAGTAAATCATGACTAAAAAGTATTTGAGAAGGCAGTTTCTTAGCCTTTTTCTTCATGAGGCTTATATCCCTCAAGGATCTTACATATGGAATAAGATCCTAAAGGCTATGACATTGGCTAAGTCCAAGGCAAAATGAAAAGTTGGCAAATGTGAGAAAATCTTATTTTGGTAGGATGATTGGACTAGCTAGGGCCCTCTCATTGACCAGCCAAATTATGGTAGATGGGCAGAGTAATGCATAAGAAGATATGGTCTAAAAGTTAGTGATTACAGAATAGGTAATGGATGATAGGAATTTTCTTTGATATCCCTAGGTCTTAGTCCCCTGATGATTACTCTGAATGCTATTCCAATAAAAAATAAGGAGGATGAAGTCATTTGGGGAGGTAACTCAAATGGCCACTACTCTATTGCATCTGGATACTTTTCTTTGTGGGATAGAATGGAGAAACCCATCTGGGAAAAAGCATGGATCCCTGGTCTTACCCTAAAATAAATAATTTTTTTTGGCTTCTACTCCAAGAAAAGATCCTTACTCTGGACAATCTTGCTAAGCATGGTCAGATTATCCCCAATAGATGCAGTTTATGTAAGGAGGCTTTGGAAATAGTCAATCATTTATTTATCCATTGTCCCTATTCATCTAATGTTTGGAACCTCCTTACCAAGGACTTTAGGATCAGCTGGTGTCCTCTGGCCAACATTCAAGATTTCTTTAGCCAATAGAGGAGTACACATAATGGCTTAATCTCTCATTTAATTGGCTCCTAGTCCCTTTTGCATTTCTATTGGGGTATTTGGAAAGAGTGGAATAAATGAATCTTCAGAGACAGGGAAGCCCCTGAGTTTGTCATTGTCGAGAAAATTGAAGGTCTAATGAAGGAGAACTTCACCACCACCAAGAAAGGTAACATTGAGGAAAGGGGGAATAGTAGATAGAGGAAAATGGAAAGGGATAGGAAAAGACAAGAGATCAGGTGGTCTTTTCCCCTTGAAAATTTGTTCAAGGCCAATTTCAATGGGGCAGCTAAAGGGAACCCAGGCCCTATGGGCAGTGAAGGCATCATCAGGTATAGCCATGGGGGAGGAGTTACGGCTTTTTCCTACTCGCTCAAACATCAGTTGAATCATTTTGCTAGAGTTATGCTGCTAGTCATATTGTCAAGTTGGCCTTGGCTTCTGGGATCGAGAACCTATGGTAGGAGGGTGACTCATTAAACATCATTAATTGTCTTAATGGTCATGCTAAGCCCTCATGGACCATTACGAATATAACAGAGGAATTAAAGTCTGACCTAAGAAAGTTCAACAAAACCTATATTAGTCATGTGTATAGGGAGGCTAATTCGGCTGCTGATTGGTTTTCCAATGAAGCAGTCACTAATAATGCAAAGATGACGTGCCACATCAGTGACATATTTTTGGCAGCAATAAATAACTTCCTATTGCAAGATCACATTCAGGGAAGTACTAGAAATATCCAAAATAAATGATGGAAAGATTTGCAAGATTGCACATAGGAGAGGGTGTTATTAAAAATCATGCAAAACTCTTTTCTCATAATAGTGTGTATGTACAACACATTTTATGGGCTATTTTGAATACTACCATTAATACTAGTATTTTTGAAAACACTTTAGAGTTTCACAATCTAAAGAAGGCCGAGGTCTATAAGAAATTAGTGAGCAGGTGAGGGCTTTTAGTATTAGAGGATACTATGGTGAGAGAGAGAAACAAGAGGGAGCCGTCAGGAGAGGCAGGGAACTGGAAGGAGAAACTGAAGGTTTGGTACAAACTAGTAAAGGGTGGGATTTCTTGATTCCTAGAGAAGCACCATGGTTTTGATGCAGGGATAACCAAGGTTATGGTGGACTCCTAGAAAAATGGGATAGTCAAAATTGATGGGGTCTCCCACCAAGTCAATTTGAAATTGATAGCCCAAGTTGCCAAAATCCCTCTAGAAGGGACCAATTTTTTCAAAGATAAGAAATTGTTGACAAACGCTATCAAAGTTTTTGTGAAGGATGAAAATGAGTTCCTCAAGGTGGAGATGTACTATGAGATGGAGTCAATCAAAAAGTTATGGACGTATGTTCTCAGGATCATCATTGTGTATATTTCCTTGGACCCCATATTTGATAGGATAAGAACACATCATTTTGTCTTGCTTAATCATTTTAGGCATAAAATAAAAATTTATTTTCCTTTCTACCTTTTCACCTCCATGAGTAAGGGTATTGAGGGTTTCAAGAGAAAACCCACCACTAATCCTGCTTGTCATGAGGGATTACTCCTTGTTTATGAGTATTTGAAGGCTCAAACCAGGGGAAAATCCCTTGGTGATGTTGGGTATGCTTCTAAAGAAACTGGGAGCTCAAACTCTAAAGATGTGTAGAGCATAAAATTGGAGGAAGAGGAGTCCAAATCCAAAGAAGAAAGGAAACCCTCTTCCCACATCCCTTGCAGAAAAAGCCCAAGAGGTTTATCCCTCATTCCCCCTAAGCTTGAGCCTCAAGAGGTGGAGGAGGATAGTGAGGATGAAGAGGACACTGATTCAGAGGAAGAGGAGAAGGAAGAGGGCAATGAGAAGGAGGATAAGAAGGGGAGGGATAGTGAAAAGGAGTAGGATGATTTTTCCAATGTGTCAGGGAATCCTAAGAAAAGGAAAGTTGAAGAGGCCTTTGACACTAAAGACCAAATTCCTAAGATTCCTAGCCCTAGCCCCACTTCTTCCCCGACTATAAACATTCTGGGAAAAGAGAGTGGGGAGGTGATAACAAAAAATAGGAGGAGGTCTTGGAGGAATTTTAATTCGAATAAAGCCAAATTGGGGATTGTCAGGGAGCCTTTGAAAATTCAAGTGATGGAGGATATTGATGGCAAAAGCCATTATGATGATCTCATTGATCCTGGTCTAGTTGTGATTTCAAATAATGCTAGGGAAATTGGGCCTAACCTTTTGAACAATGCTAGGAACAACATGATAGACAATTTTTGGTCTATCAAGTGGTTGTTCCATGAAATGAAAGAACTCAAGGGGAGAAAAAGCTAGGAAGGTGACAAAAATAAAGGCAGTGACCATGAGAACAATGAAGAGGATAGAAACCAGGATGGAAGCTAATTACGTATCAACATCCAAGATCACAGGGCCAACCAGGAGGATAAAATCACAAAGGTTGAAAAAAGAGTCCAAAGGATGGAGTTCTTCCACCAAAACTTGACGAGTCGAGTGATCATCACCTTGAATACCCTAAATGAAAATATTAAAAACCTGGGTGAATCACTAATTAATGTTGGATTTCGTAGGGAAATTCTAGAGAAGGCAAACCTAGACAATAGGTAGGCTAAGGATTATTTGAAAGATACTAGGGACTAGGTGGATGCTCAGAACTAGGACTAAGTGGATGCTCAAAACTAGGATGAGGAGGATGCAGACAAGAAGAAGACCATAGAAGCAGAAGAATCCCTATAGGTTCTTCATAAAGAGAATTGATAGTTAGGTTGTTCTCTCTTTCCTAGTGTAGTTGGTTCTTTTTTTATCTAGTTTTATTGGTTTTTTGTTCCAAGTTGTGCGTTAGTTTTATAGTTGGCTTTTGTTAAGCTAGTTCGTTTACACTAGACTTTACTGAATACTTCTATTTTTGATATGTTGTAATACTTTCAGGTTTTAGGATCTCTATAAAACCTATTTTACTTAATCAAAAATATTATTGGTTAGTAAATGTTTATGATGAAAAGATGCATATGGTTGCAAAACATAGTAGCATATTGGATACAATGTCTTTAGATAGGGTTCATAATTAGCAACTACATAAGGGCATTTTTCTATTTGGACTCCTTGGAACTAGCAAGACAATTCCTGTGAATGCCCTTGCTATAGAACCATTATGTCCAAGGTAGATAGCTATGGTGTCTCCTTTTTTGTTTGACACTAAATTAGCTGAATTGGGAATAAGTTATGATTTATTTACATGTAAGGGCTTCATTTAGTTTGGCTACAAAAATTTCTCCTACTGCTATAATCCCAGTAGGTCTGAAACTAAATTCTACTTCTTTTTCTGCATTCTCATTGTCTCGCCTATGCTATCACAAATGCACGAAGGGTTTTTGTTTTAGTTTCTTTTTGCATTATACCTCAAAGTCAAGCATATACAATCTTTGTGTGATATTTGTGTGTGATCTATACAATACCATTGATTAGGGGTAGATAGCTATTTTTCTTAAATTATATTGCCCCATTAAATTGATGCAATAACTTTTCTTGTTGTTTTGCAGTTGAAGCCTTTGCACCATTTAGCTAGTCAAATACGTCAAAATTGTAGCGATTAGATTTGTAAGATAGTAGAAGGAAAGCTTCTTTTTGTTTGTAATGAGTATTCTTTCCAATCTAGTAGCCATTCTACGAGTACGAGCGAAGAGAGGGAATCTAGGTCTTCCCTCAATGTAAAGTTATGTACAAGAGGCATAAAGGTTAGAATCTATCTCTTGTACCTTCAGTTCATTTTTATTAGGCACACTTGTGTAAAGATGTTAAATGCTTCCTTCTAATCATAACATGTCATATCATAAATCTTATAATCTTATAATATTCAATAAAGAATTATTGATTTCACAGGTGAGCATAGAGCTCTACTTTGAATTCTAGAATTGGTGTTGATCCATGTGAGCAGTGGGTTTCAATGAATAACTTGAGTTGACTTATGGTAGAGGAATTGATATGGATGTTGATAAGGTGCCATAACCTATGATGCCTAAGTCATTATTGTTGGCAAATGGTCAGATTGTAAATTTTGTAAATTATTTTGTAGTTGTTTTAAATGGTTATATTTGTTACTTGCTCTTTTTCTTTGTGCTTTAGTTATTTTGAGTCAGTGCAGGAGTATGGAATATTTCCTGAACACTATGCACATATAATACCTAAATTTTTTCTAAATATTTAATTTTGGTTAAATATTTAAGTCTTGGAGTTGATATATGGTGCTACATATGGTTTGGAGGATGTTAGAGGAACTCATAACTGGGTAAAAAATTTCCCTTTTCTTGAAGTCATTCTTGTTGAAATATTAAATGCAAATAAGACATTTTCCCCTAGAGCCAAATGCCCACCTACCACCTGATGGCTTGCAAAATGGTAAAAAATGTTAATGCATGATTGGTGAGTTTCCAAAATTGAAAAAGAGGGGGAATTTTTTTGAAGAGAGACAAAAAGAATGTATCAGACTTTTTCAATTAGATCAGAGTGAAGAGATAAGAGTAGAAGAGTTGCAGAGCAGAGAAGGAAGAGAAGGAAATTGATCAAAAGGTGAAGTCAGTGTTCAAAGGATAGAAGAGTTTTAGTTTCATGTTGGACATGTTGAATCTTATGTCATTCTATAATTTTTTATTATTTTGACCTATGAAGCAGTGATTGCTCCAAGAATTGTTGTATGTAGCCGTTAGAGCTGTAAGTTTAAAATTTAAAGTTTGAAGTTTTACCAATTTGAAGTTTTTAGGGTTTTCTGGTTAAAGCTGAATGCTCTTAGATTTTGTAATAGTTTTATCATATTTGAATAGAAAGCAAGCAAGCAAGAAGGCATATTAAAATCTATTGTTCTCCTTCTATTTATTGCATTTGAGAAGTTCATTGTTGAAAGCTTCATCCTTTGACTCTTTCCATTTTAAAGGCAATCTATTAAATTGCTCACTTGGTCTAGTCTTGATTGAGCTCACTCTTTACTATTATTGCCTAGTTCACTTGGCATCCTATATTGCTGAGTTTCACCCTACAGTGGTGACTGATCTCACTTGGCATACCCTTTCCAAGTTTCCCCTGTATGCCAAGTTCACTTGGCTTCCTCTTGTGTCAAGTTCACTTGACACCCATTGCTTGTCACTCGACATCCATTGGTGCCAAGAAAAACTAACACTTGGTATCTTCATGTGCCAAAAATTTTTTTAGGGTTATGATTTATTTTCCACATGGTATTAGAGCTTTTAGACTCCACATCCATAGTGAGTTAGGGCATTTATTTTTCTAGGATATTTGACATGGCAAGAGATGCAAGAAAGATATGGCAACATCCACCATCCTTTAATGGACAAAATTATGATACATGAGAAAAGAAGATGAAAACCATGGTTGCAAATGATTTGTGGGAGTTTTTGATTAATGGATTCAATGATGTGATAGACCCAACTTAGTATGTTGCCCTAAAAAATACACAAAATAATTAGTTGAAAGAGTGAAGGAGAAAGGATGCTAAGGCATTAACTCTAATTGAGTAGCAATGATAGAGACAATCTTTCCCAAGATTGTAGCAGCGAATTATGCAAAGGAAGCATGGGATATCCTTGAGATGAACTTCAAGGAGATTGATAAGGTCAGAGTATTGAAGCTACAGATGATCAAAAGAGAGTTTGAGAACCTTCAGATGAAGGACAATGAACCTATTGCAGAGTTTAGCTCATGAATCTCCACTTTGATAAACCAACTCAAATAAAATGGAGAAGACTATGATGAGTAGAGGATTGTAGAAAAGATATTGAGGAGCTTAACTTAGAAATATAAAAAATCTTGTCATCAACATAGAGGAAGCCAAGAACCTCACCACATTGACCATGGATGAGTTGATGGGAACTCTTCAAACCCATGAGCACTGAATAAATAGATCAACAACTACTTCCTAAGAGAAGTCTTTTATAGCTCAAGAGAATTCAAGAGGTAGGGGAGAGGTAGAAATGGCTCCGGTAGAGGCTCAAGAAGCAAAGATCATGGAAGGAATGGTCAAATGAATGCTGGTGTAGAAAGCTCAAGAAGAGCAAGAAACCAAGAGGGAGCAAGCACCTCTCAAAAAAGCTCTAGAGGAGGTAAGAAGAATTACAACTCCAACAAGAGCAATGTTGAATGCTACTACTATCATAAACATGGGCATTATGCAAGTGAATGCTAGAAGAAATAGGGGGATCAGTCAAAGCAGAATGCTAACGTGGCTGATGTGAACATAGGAAATGCAAACAATCCTGCAAACTTCATCATGTGTAACATCGATGAAGAAGGAATCCTTGAGGTATGTTGCCTAGACATTAGTTGTAGCAACCACATGAGTGGTAATGAAGTTTATTGTCTTTCATTGATAAGAATTTTAAGTTTGAAATTGAGATGGGAAATAATGAAACCATTCCCATAGTGGGCAAAGGATCTATCATGGGCTGCACCAAGCAAGGTGAGAAGAAGGAGATAGAGAATGTGTATTTTTCCCCTGGTATGAAGCACAACTTTATTAGTGTTGGATAACTCATTGAAAATGGATACAATGTGCTAATGGAAAATGACAAGTGTATCATTCATGAGAAGGATGGGAGTAATAAATTACTTACAATAGTCCAAATGACAAAGAACTGGATGTTCCCATTGAGGATAGAGACATGTTTCTCTTCTCAAGTCAGTTTTGCACCTCCCAAGAATGTATGTACAATAGTACAGCAACAATCAGCTCTTAGGAGTGTGATTAAAAACCCTTCCAAGCTTTGGCATCTTAGGTATGGACATCTTGGCTTTGCTGGTTTAAATATTTTGTCTAAGAAAAGAGTGGTAGATGGTTTTCTAAGCATTGTAGATTCATATGACAAGTGTGAGGCTTGCATATTGGGTAAGCAACATAGGCTTCCCTTTAATTCTAGAAATTCTAGAAGGGCTAGAGCACCATTAGAATTGGTGAATTTTGATTTGGTAGGCCCTATGAAAACTACTTCTATTAGGGGGAGTACATATTTTATGACATTCATAGATGATTTCAGTCATAGAACATGGGTGTAATTTTTGAAAAAAAAATCTGAAGCATTTGACAAATTTGTTGAATTTAAAGACTTGGCTGAAAAAGAATGTGGACACAATGTTAAGGTTCGTAGATCAAATAGAGGAGGGGAGTATAACTCCAACATGTTTGTAAATTTTTGTAGGAATAATGGTATCAAGAAAGAGCTGACAACTAGTTATACTCCACAAAAAAATGGAGTGGCTGAGAGGAAGAACATGACCATTATTGAAATAGAAAGAAGCATGATGAAAGAAAAATGACTCCCAACTGAATATTGGGGAGAGGCTATAGCAACAAAAATATATTTTATTAATAGGTGTCCTAAAAAATCTATTCATGACAAGATTCCTCTTGAGGCATGGTCCAAAAACAAATGGACATTTGAACACTTGAGAGTGTTCAGATGTGTAGCATATGCACATGTGTTTAAAGAACAAAAGCAAAAGATGGATGACAAAAGTTTGAAGTGCATCTTCACAAGATATAGCTCAAAATCCAAGTCTTATAGATTGTATGATCCAAGTAACAAGAAGATCATCATTTCAAGAGATGTGAAATTTCTTGAAAATCATTCATGGGATGGCTCAGTAGATGAATCCTCAAGCACTTGAAGTAAACTGCCTACTATTGAAGAAGAAGAAGAAGACATGGGTGATTAGCAAGAATATGAAGCAACAAACATGGATTGCAAACAAAGGCAAATAGGCAAGAAACGCTTAACATGCCATGCAATAGCTCCAAGTACATCAAGACAGCCTCAAGCTAGTATGCGAAATAGTAGTAGCAACAATACTAAAAATTCAGACCCCATTCTCGCCCCCCTATTG
The DNA here is from genome assembly GCA_028749045.1 of Cupressus sempervirens. Lineage (NCBI taxonomy): Eukaryota > Viridiplantae > Streptophyta > Pinopsida > Cupressales > Cupressaceae > Cupressus > Cupressus sempervirens. The sequence goes on from CM053785.1 coordinate 86,298,051, forward strand.
CCAAGAAAGACTAAAATTCTAAGAGAGATATACCAAGATGAAAGGTATGACGAAGATTATGATGAGAGTGTAAATTTTGCATTCTTTTCTCATAGTGATCCAATTTATTTTCAGGAAGTTGTAAATGAGGAGAAATGGTGTAATGCCATGGATGAGGAGATAGATGCCATTGAAAGAAATGAGACATGAGAGTTAACTACTTTGTCTCCCATGAAACAAGTAATTTGAGTGAAATGAGTAAACAAGACCATGTGCAATGCTGAAGAAAAAATAGATAGGCATATGGCATGTTTAGTGGTCAAGGGGTACAAGTAGCAGTATGATAGAAATTATGATGAGCCATATGTCCTAATTTCAAGAATGAAAACTGTGTGTGTTGTCATAGCAATTGCAACCCAACACAAATGGAAGGTATATCAAATGGATGTGAAGTTTGTCTTCTTGAATGATGTATTGAAGGAAGAAGTTTATGTGGAGTAGCCACCTAGTTATGAAGTTGTAGGTGAAAAACACAAAGTGTATAGATTGAAAAGAGCTCTGTATGGGCTCAAGAAAGTTCCAAGGGTATGGTATAGCAAGATTGATGCATATTTGATGAGCAATCAGTTTAACAAAAGCGATGATGCTCCCTCTCTCTACATCAAGGTAGAAAATAGTAATGTGTTGATTGTTGTGTTATATGTAGATGATTTAATCTTCACTAGAAAAGATAGATTCCTAATTGGTGGGTTCAAAGAGGCCATGAAAAAGGAATTTGAAATGATAGACCTAGGTTTCTTGAAGTATTTTCTAGGCATAGAAGTAAAACAAATGCATGATGGCATCTTCATCTCTCAAGAAAAATATGCAAGATAAATTCTAGAGAGATTCAAAATGTAGAACAATAAGGCAGTCCCAACACCAATAGCAGTAGGTCTAAAGTTGAGCAAGAAAGATTGTAGCAAAAGTGTGAATCCAACACTATACAAGAGCATGGTTGGAAGTTTGTTGTATTTGACTGCAACTCGAACAGACATAAATTATGCAATAAGTTTCATTTCTAGATTTATGGAAACACTAAAGGATTCCCATTGGTAAGAGGGAAAGAGGATCCTGAGGTATGTGAATGGTACCAAGGGATTTGAAATTTTGTATATTGCAGAAAATAACTTCAAGTTGGTGGGTTATATAGATAGTGATTGGGCTAGAAGTTTAGATGATAGGAAGAGCACTTTTAGATACATGTTCCATATGGGATCGGTTGCAATTTCATGGGCATCCAAGAAGCAACCTATTTTTATCCAATCTATAGCAGAGGTTGAATACATAGTAGCAAATGCAATAGCATGTCAAGCTATTTGGTTAAGGAGTATCTTAATAGATTTGAATGAAAAGAAAGAGGATGGAGCCACAATTTATTGTGACAAAATATCCTCAATTGCATTATCCAAGAATCCAGTCTTTCATAAGAGAAGCAAACACATAGAGATCAAATATCACTTCATTAGAAAGTTGGTGGAGAATGGGTATATCAAAATGGAATTTCAAAAGTTTGAGCAGCAGCTAGTAGGCATATTTACTATGCCATTAGGCATTGGAACTTTTGCACACCTAAGAGAGTGTCTTGTTGTAGTTGATTTGGATCAAAAATGATCCTTGTTTGTTTGGCTCAGGACAAAGGGGGAGTGTTGAAATATTGAATGCAAATAGACATTTACCCCTAGAGCCAAATGCCCACCTACCACCTGACGGCCAGTAGAATGGTCAAAAATATTAATGCATGGTAGGTAAGTTTTCAAACTTGGAAAAGAGGGGGAAATTTTTTTGAAGAGATATAAAAGGAATGTATCAGGCTCTTTTGATCAGATTAGAGTAGAAGACTTGCAAAGCGGAGAAGGAAGAGAAGGAAATTGATTTGCAGATCATGACAGTGTTTAGAAGACAGAAGCATTTTAGTTTCATGTTACATGTGTTGGATCTTATGTCATTCTGTAAGTTCTTATTATTTCAACATGTGAAGAAGTGATTGCTGCAAGCATTTTTGTATGTAGCCATTAGAGCTATAAGTTTAAAGTTTAAAGTTTGATGTTTTACCAGTTTGTTTTTAGAGTTTTCTAGTTGAAGTCGAATGCTCCTAGATTTTCTAATAGTTTTATCATATTTGAATAGAAAGAAAGAAAATAGTAGGCATTCTAAAATCTATTGTTGTTCTTCTATTTACTGCATTTGAGAAGTTCATTGTTGAAAGCTTCATCCTTCGGCTCTCTACATTTTAATGATAGCTCGTTATACTGCTCACTTGATCTAGTCTTGACCAAGCTCACTCTTTACTATTATTGTCGAGATCACTCAGCATCTTATATTAAAAAGTTTCACCCTATAGTGGTGACCAAGCTCACTCAGCATACTCTTCCTGAGTTGCTCTTGTGAGCTGAGTTCACTCGACACCCACTGCCTGTCACTTGACATCCATTGGTGCTGAGAAAATTTTTAGGGTTGTGATTTATTTTCATAATTCTTATATGATTTTATTCAAAATACCACTTTAGAGGCAAATTGTTTGCATTATTTTGAGATTATTTGTTATATTAAAACTACATTTTCATCAACTTGTTCAACGACTTTTCACGCTCAACAAAATGTTTTAGCCATTGGGTTTACAAAATTGGATTAATTAATTCTACTAAGCTCATACAGTGTAGTTGGGAAAATTTTGTGAATTTTTTTTAAGCTGCTTGGAACTTACATCTATATTACCATTTTTCATCATCATTGATGGGCTAAGATAAACATATAATTAAGGCAAACAAATCACTCTTTAGAGAAGAGTTAATGTTCCTTACCTTTGCGAAAATAGTAACTTGCAAAATTAGAAAAGTTTGTATCTTGATTTTATTTAGAATTTTTTCTTTGTGTCTTTTATTAAAAAAGGGACAGAAAAAAATCAAGCCCATTGTAAATTTGTTGGACAATTAGGTTTTCCACATAATTTCATGTATTTTATTTTGCCTATGATAGGACCAATTTTTTGAGGAGAGGAGAACAAAAATCTTATGAGTGAGTGAGAAGCCTAATTAATTCAAAATAATTCACTCTCTTGATTGGATGTCACAATACCACCAAGGTACTTGAGGCCGGCTATAAACTATAAACAAAGTACAGTAAAAATTTGTTACCTTTTCAACATTAGTTGATTGGGTTGGAGCATTACAGTAAAAATTGTTAGCTTGTCTAATCAACATTTGTGTTGAAGAATACAAAAAGTATTGGTGAAATAAAATTGTTACCTTTTCAACATTAGTTGATTGGGTTGGAGCATTATAGTAAATTTTATTGGCTTGTCTAATCAACATTTGTGTTGTGGCATAGAGTGACTATGAAGAGATTTACTCTTGCACTATTTTATTTGTCCTCTATTCTACATTTTTGAGTCAAAACAAGTTTAAAATGAGTGATACGTTGAGCTTTAAAACAATCTATGATTTATCGAATGTTCAGTGATTTTATGATCTTAATGTCTAGAGCTCATCTCTAGTTTTTTCTAGCACTTTTAATTTTCACAATCTCATTCGTGAGTCAAGAGTTTTTGATGGGTTAATGAGAGCCTCCAAAATATGTCTTTACAATCAAAACATTAACCTCTCTACCCAAAAAGAGGTTGGGTGGGAAATCTCAAAAGTGTGCTTCTAGACAAAATTTTAACCTCTTAAAAAGGAAAGGTTAGTTAGGAAACTTGAAATGCATATAATGAAACAAAATCTTAACCTCTTTGCCAAATTAAAAGGTTAACAATGAAGAGGTTAATTAACCTCTATAAAAGTTAGTTATTTCTATAAACTCATGCCAAATATAACAAGGAACTCATGCCAAATATAACAAGAGCTCCATGGTAGCCAAGTTCCTGCCAAAGATAGAAGATGGTGGGATTGAGCCTGTCTTATAGTTAAGTGTCTATGTGGTTTTTGAAGTTCCAATCTCGCTGAACCGTGTGATTAAGGTATGAAGTGAGGCTGGACAGTGTCTTTAAAGAATTTTTATTGAAATATGTGGACCAAGTGACTACAATCCTTATAAAGCTTGTGATACCGAGTAGTTTAAAATCAGCTGAGCTAAAACAAGGATGAAAGCATTTGGTAGTTTAAAATATTAGAAAAGTTGTATTTTTGTAACATCCAAAACTGGAAGAGAAATTTTTCCTACTTATTTTGTGCTAAGGTAGCTAATAATTCATGCCTTCACTTGACTGGGAATGTTGGATGTTAATTATTGTTAGTTGGACAGCTGTTATTTTTGACCCAGAAATAGCAGTAGTATTTATGGGTAGCTTGGACAGCTGTTCATCCTTATCTATGAATAGCAGTAGTATTTATGGGTGGTTTGGATAGTTGTTTGTCCTCTTGACAAAAATTAGTAAATGGTTATTATTTACTAATTTTAGTGATTCCCTTTTGGAAACTTTGCAACCAATTCTATTATTGGTTGTCAAGTTGTCTTAATCTCAGCCGTTGGTTTGATTTAATCTCGGTCGTTGGTTTACCAACAAGAGTAGTATAAAAAGGGGTCATTGGGTCATTTGGAGAAATAAGTTTTGGAAAAATGTTTGCAGTGTAGAAGAGTTTTATTTTACATGGTATCAGAGAATTGTTAAGGGTGTGTGCTAAAATGTTGTCACTCTTCTATGAATCATTACATGTAAGAAAACTCAAGAATGAGCCCTCACAAATCGATCCATAGCTCTCTACTCATAGAGTGCAAGGGTTTGCAATGGAGGCCCTCAGTTTGACCTATTTTTGTGCCCATGCAAGTACACCATGAGATGAGAGATTCAAAGAGGAAAAGAAAGAATGCTAGTCTCCATGATCTTCAAATATGCATGAAAATAAGATCTAATCTATGAAAGAAAAATCTAATCTATAAATGCAAGATTTAAGCTAAAAGCCCATGATGGGTGCAAGAGAGAAAAAGACAAGAAAATAGAAGTTCTCCACAAAAAGCTTTTGTATTCAAACTCCTTCAAAAATTGGTCTTCAAACCTGCAGCATAACGATAGCATAATCATGGGTCTCTAACATGAGGAGAGGGCTCTCCCTTATAAAGGAAATTATGGAGGTGAGAGGCTTCTCACAACCAATATGGGATAATAGAGCTTGATCCATGTGAGACAAAATTCCACCAATGAGAAAAGAGGAGTGGTTGAGGAGAAAGTGGAAAGATAAATCCCACTTAGATCACTTTTTTTAAGTGTAGAGAAATTAAATAAAAAGAATTTATTTTATTTCCTTTTTTCATCAAAAGAGATATTTAAGTGAGATTTTTATTTAATTAAAAGGAAGCAAGTTCTTTTTAATTAAATAGAAGATATTTAATTAAATTAAAAGAGAGGTTTTTCTCTTAATTAATTAAATGTGGATGAACTGTTTAATTAAAAGAGAGGTTTTCTTTTAATTAAATGGGGATTTTATTTTATTTAATTAAAAGAGAAGATTTTCTTTTAATTAAATAAGACTTGGAATAAGATGATCAATCTTAGAAATGAAATAAATCGAATTTGATCAAGGAAATTGATTTGAATTGATTTAATAAAATATTACAAACCATTGATTCAGAAAATTTGATAAATTGATAAATTGAATAATGGGGGCCCATAGTCTAGGCGACCATTTTTGGGTGCATACAAAGGGTAGAAGAGTTTTTCCCTAAGAAAGAAATTTTAATCTCTTTAAATTTAATATTGCTTTAAACCCTTGAGATGGCTTCAGCTGGTTTGAGAGATCAGGATAGATTTGACGGTGCCTCAAATTTTGGTGTCTGAAAGGCCAGAATTTCTTTATTGTTGGAAGAGAATGGTATCAAGGATTATGCTACTAGTGGTGTACCTATACCAACGGATGCAACACAACTTGTAGCATATAGGAAGGACGATGCCAAAGCAAGGAGGATTATCCTTGATGGTGTCAAGGATCATATTGTTCCACATATCTCAGAGCTAGATATAGAAAAGAAGATGTGGGACACCATTCTAAATCTGTACCAGAATGCTACCACCAATAGGAAGTTAATTCTCAAAGAGAAGCTAAAGAATACCTGGATGAATCAAGGAGAAGCTAAAGAATACATGGATGAATCAAGGATGAGTTAACAGCTGTTGGAGATAGCCCTAGTGATGATGAGCTACTAAGAATAGACCTAAATGGGTTTACTAAACAATGGAGTGTCTTTGTTCAAGTTGTCAGTGGATGAGATACTTTACCGAGTTGGGATCGACTATGGACTGATTTCACTCAGGAGGATTTTAGACTAAGTCTTGTCAATGGGGCTAACAAGAGTTAGAAAAATGAGGTAGAACAAGAGAACGTTTCCCTAACGGGTAAAGGGAAAGCATAGAAGGGATCTAGCAAAGGATCAAATTCACAAAGTGAAAAGAAGAAGAAGGACCTTTCTAAGGTCAAGTGCTTTGGATGTCACGAGTTTGGCCACTATGTCAGTGATTGCCCAAAGAGAAAAAAGGGTAAGAAGCAGGTGGCAGCTTCAGCAAGTGCAGAAGAACTCTCCAACAGAATGGAAGATGAGTTTGTACTCATAGCTTGTATGGTTAGTTGAACCTCACAGTATGTTTGGTATATAGATAGTGGGGCGTCATTTGATATGATAGGAGTTAGAGAGTACTTCTCTAGTTACAAGGAGGAGGACACCAACATCCAGATTTCTATGGGAAACTTGTCCAAACTTGACCCTATTGGGAAAGGGACTATTCAGTTTCAGAGGGAGAATGGAAAGATAATTTCTCTTCATGATGTGTTATATGTGCCAGGCTTAGGTATGAATTTGATTTCTATATCTGTTCTTCAAGATAGGGGGTATAATGTACACTTTAGAGGGACACATGTGTTGATTAAGCACAAGGATTGAAAATCACCCATAACTATTGGAGTTAGGAGTGCTTGCCTTTATAGATTGCAGTTTGATACTCCTAAGGCACTTATGAGCAATAGCAATCCTAGAGATATTGGAGAGCTATGGCATAGGAGGATGGGCCATATTCATCATGGAGCACTTAGATTACTTCGTGAGACTATGACAGGTGTTCCAAAGGTGAGCACAAAGCATGACGATGTATGTAAGAGATGTGTGTTGGGGAAGTTTGCGAAAGCATCTTTTCCAAGGAGTGACACTAGATCTAAGGGTGTTCTTGATCTAGTACATTCAAATGTTTGTGCACCAATGTCGACGAAATCTCACAGAGAATATGAGTACTATGTTACTTTTATTGATGATTTCTCTAGAAAGACCTGGATATACTTCTTGAAGACCAAGGATGAGGTTTTCAGTCGATTCCAAGAGTTCAAGGCTCTTGTGGAGAACTCGACAAGAAAGAAGATAAAGGTTCTTTGATCAGACAATGGAGGCGAGTACAAAGGAAATGTCTTCTAGGAGTTTTGCACCAGAGAAGGAATCAAGAGAGAATGGATTGTTCCTTACAATCCATAGTAGAATGGAGTTGTTGAGAGGAAGAACTATTCTATATCGGAGGCAACAAGAGCTATGCTACATGACCAGGACATGCCTCGTTACTTATGGGCAGAGGCATGTAATATAGTAGTCTACATTCAGAATAGAGTTCCACACAAGGTGCTAGGGAAGATGACACCAGAGGAGGCTTTCACAAGGAAGAAGCCAGATGTTAGTCACTTCAGGATATTCGGGAGTTTGGCATATTGTCATATTCTCGGAGATACACGTACAAAGTTAGATCAGACTGCAGAGAGGGGGTACTTTGTTGGGTACAGTGAGACCTCAAAGGCATATAGGATTTTCATTCCAAGGACTAAAATAATTATTGTCAAACGGGACGTCAAGTTCATGGAGGACAAGGCATTCAGGAGATCCAAAAATTTGCTAGCAGATGATCAGAGTGAGCAGCCAATAGAAGCTCCAAGACCAAGTCAAAGGCAGCAAAGCTCAAGTATAGTTACCAGTACGAGTGTAGACTCAGTTAGTTAAGATTCATAGAGTATGGAGCAATGGGTGCAACAGGAAATGCATCTAGAAGACTTAGAGGTTGACATTTCATCCTCTACAGTTAGCAGCAAGAACCATGTGGTTCCAGATACACAAAGGGATACTCAGGAGTTTGTGGGAGCTCCTAGGAGGAGTACTAGACAATGAAGACAACCAGCCAAGTTCAATGACTATGTGGCATTAGTTAGTTAGCTGGTAGATAGTGAGCCTTCTAGCTATCAGGAAGCTACAAAACATCAAGTATGGCAAGATGCTATGGTTGAAGAATATTCTTCAATAATGCAGAATGATGTGTGGGAGGTAGTACCTAGACCAACAGATAAGGCTGTAGTTGGATCATGCTGGATCTATAAGATAAAGCATGGTGCAGATGGTAGCATCGAGAAATACAAGGCTAGGTTTGTGGCAAAGGGGTTCTCTCAGAAGGAGGGAATAGACTATGAGGAGACATTTGCTCCAGTTGCCAGGTATACTTCTATACGAGCTGTAATCTCACTTGCAGCACAGATGGTATGGCAAATCCATCAAATGGATGTCAAGACAACATTCCTCAATGGTGAGTTGAAGGAGGTATACATAGAACAACCAGAGGGCTTTGTAGCACACAGCAAAGAGACTCACGTATGTAGATTGAAGAAAGCATTGTACAGACTCAAGGAGGCTCCTAGAGTGTGGTATGAGTGCATTGATACATACTTGCAGAAAATGGGCTTTGTGAAGAGTGAAGCAGATGGTAACCTCTACTACTTGATGGTTAGGGGTGAGATTCTCATTCTTGTTCTTTATGTGGATGACCTATTTCTTACAGGTTCACTAGGGCTCATAGTGGATTGCAAGAGGAACCTTGCAGAAGAGTTCGAGATGAAGGATCTAGGACTTATGCACTACTCTCTAGGCATGGAAGTGTGGCAGACAGATGGGGAGATTTTCCTTGGTCAAGGAAAATATTGCATTGAAATCTTGAAAAAATTTGAGATGGAGGATTGCAAAGCCATGTCTACACCCATGATCACAAATTGGAGGAAGGTAGATATAACTAAGGAGAAGGATGTAGATCCCACTTTATATAGACAGTTGATTGGTTCGCTTATGTATTTTATCAACACTAGACCAGATATAGCATTTGCAGTAAACTCTCTTAGTCAGTTCATGGTTGAACCAAAGAGAATGCATTGGATAGTGGCGAAGCATGTGCTACGTTACTTGTGTGGTATAGTCGAGTATGGAATCAGATATGTTCGAGGTGAAGGTATTAGGTTGATAGGCTATACTGACACAGATTGGGCAGGAAGTACAATAGACAAAAGGAGCACTTTATTGTGTTGTTTTAGCTTGGGATCAGGAGTTGTATCTTGGTTCAGCAGAAAGCAGAAGTCTGTGGCTCTAAGTTTAGCAGAAGCAGAATACATAATAGCTAGCATGGCGACATGTGAAGCTATATGGCTTCGAAAGTTGTTAGTAGCCTTGTTTGGTCAGAAGGTTGAGACTACTGTGATACATTGTGACAATCAGAGTTGCATCAAGTTGTCTGAGAATCTAGTGTTTCATTATAGGTCTAAACATATAGATATCAGATATCACTTCATCAGAGATTGTGTACAAAGGGGAGTTGTTTGACTACAATACATACCTACAGATGAGCAGGTAGCAGACATTCTGACGAAGGCTTTGGGAAAGGCCAAATTTATCTTCTTTAGAGATAAGATGGGTGTCATGTAGAACAACTTCCTCGCTAAGAGGGAGTGTTAATTATTGTTAGTTGAACAGCTGTTATTTTGGACCCAGAAATAGCAGTAGTATTTATGGGTAGCTTGGATAACTGTTCATCCTTATCTATGAATAGCAGTAGTATTTATGGGTGGTTTGGATAGTTGTTTGTCCACTTGCCAAAAAATAGTGATTCTCTTTTAGACACTTTGCAACCAATTCTATTATTGGCTATCGAGTTGTCTTAATCTCAGTCGTTGGTTTGATTTAATCTCGGTCGTTGGTTTACCAACAGGAGTAGTATAAAAAGTGGTCATTGGGTCATTTGAAGAAAGAAGTTTTGGAAAAACGTTTGCAGTGTTAGCAAACAGTCTTGCAGTGTTAGCAAGGGCGCAGTGTTAGCGCGGGAATAGTAGTGGGGAATATCAGCGGGATAAATTAGGAGGTTGTCGGACTTCTGCCAGTAAGAGGCAAGGAATTTTGTATCTCTTGATTTGCTGAAGTTTAATATAATTTCTCATCTGTAGAACTGGTTTTCCCTTAAGGGTTTTTCCAGAGACAATTTGTCCGAAAATATTGTGTTCATTGTGTTGCGCATTTCTTTCCGTATTTTAAGTGAAGTTGCAGTTGTGTTATTTTTCAATATTAGCTGAAAATTTGTTTTCAACAGTTTAATAATCGTTTACAATAGGAGATTAATAATCAGTGACTGCAATAGTTTGATTTTTCACACTGAAAACAATCGACTCTCTGCACAGCTAGATTGAACCCCAAATAGGAAAGTTGCAAACATTATTCAGTGAATAACTGATAAGATGAGCATGCAATATAGAATAAATCAACTATTCAACGTTAACAATAATATTTGGTAGGCATTTACTTATTTTCTTGAGCCGTGGAGGAAAACATCAACAAGGAGAAACGCAGAAAACTATATTTGTGTACAACTATAAATAAACTTCCTAAAAATTTCTGAGAGACATAATGTTAAACACCTAGGTAGGAAGATTCAATAACGATACAGCCACTCCACAATCTCTACCGCCCACTATAGTCCATTCCTGAAAATTCTCCTTCGAAGAGAAAAGCTGCTCTAAATTTTGCGTAAAGACAATGTTATTAGTTTAATGGGTTTGAAACTTCCATGTGAAGCATGGGTAGCGTAGAGCCTATAAATTGTCTGCAAATATTTTTATGGTAGCACTATGATGGCCATGAGTAAGTATTCATTAATATTGACCTTTTCTCTGATGCATATTTGTAGTTTGCATTTACACCACAAAAATGTTGAAGTCCCTCAACTGATGCTGTGACCGATGTGCATAGCTTGTTCCGAAGCTTCGATGGACATCATCATGGTGGAAAAGACCTTAATAGTTTGCAAAGCATATTAAAGATTCTTATCAAATCTGTTACAAGATGTTTACTAGCGTTCCCTGAGTAGAGAACATGCTACCAATACAAAATTATATCAGTTGATCTCCGGGTTGTAATTTATATCAATTGGAATGTATGGAAATAGAGGAATTCTCTGATATAATACTCTGAAATTTTATGTAGCTGTCGGCGCTATTTAGAGTAGATGAAGTCTTTTGCTTGATTTAGTTATCTGCCGTTAGTTATCTGCCGTTTTGATTCCATTCTTCTCGATAGTGATTTCTCTGTTTCGTTTCATGAATGCCCATTACTTATCTGATTCAATTATCAAAATATTAAGGAACATAGCCATGTAAAACATATCCATCTTTTATCACAGTAAAAAAACTTGTTTAACTAGAAATAACTAACAACGTCACACAAGAACATTGTAACAATTCAATTCCACACTCTAAACACTATCACCTATTTTCCATTTGGCAATGCTTTTAGTGCGGGTGATAGCTTAGCGTTCTCAGCTTTCCAAAAGGAACCCAATCATCATCTTATTTGGTGCTGACAGTATCGTTTTCATCTTTGCAATCATGATATATTTGAAAGGGCGCAGCTGTGATTGTAACAGGGCTAGCTGCTTCAAGAAAGCTGTCATTGGAAATCAGTCCCGCCATTACCTTCCCTTGAGAATCATTCATACATATTATTAAACTAGAAGTCAAATCAGAGCAAAACCCACAGAGCTCTTTAATCTGAAACGTTCCACATAATGGTTGATATGATAATGATTCAATCTCAGTGGATTGGCAGATGCTCACGTTGGCTACTATCCCCTCAGCTTTGTAAATGTTCAACAGACATTGGTATCTCTTGCAGAAATCCTTCAAAGCTTTATGGACGTCACAAACAGCACCAACTTTAAGAAATTGAGGCTCCAACATATGCTCGTATGTGCTACTAGCAAATTGGGGTTCCCCCATGATAGAAAGATTGTTGTACTTTAAGCAGGATAGATGAAAATTTTGAATGTTACCTTTTAACTAGGACACACTAGCAATCAAGTAACTAGAGAACAAATGCATTTAATTTTTTTTTTGTTAAGGTATAATCTGCAGTTTGCATGAATGGTTTTCTTGCATTAAAAATGGGCTATGTGAACAACGTGATTACAATTCTAGAATTCATCGAAGAGGCCAACAAAGTCAAGATTTAGGAAAATCTCCTAACGTTTAAAGGACAAATTGAATTATAAACTGATACTTCGGAAATATAAATCCATTCGGAGAACTGAATTTGTCTTCAACTACGCATCTCCATTTATTTAACTCAATTAGTGCTTTGATATGTCTGTTTTGCTTCGTAAATATAAGCCTGTGGCACATATTTTACCATGCACACATTTTTATTTGACTTTATGGAGTATAGATTGAATATATGCGTCGAGTATTTTGGTCCATAAACAGCCCTATTTCCAATGGCACTATCTTAAGGAGTCTTTTCAAAAAATGATGCCATGATATTCATTCCAATGATGCAATTACCAACATCAATATAAATGAGAATTTTCCTTCCAATAAAGAATTTACATTATATAATCAATAAGAACCAAAATTAACTTTTCTTAATATTCAATGCTCTTAACCAAACAAAATGTATAGATATAAACATAATTAACTTCATCTAAGTAGTAGTGGCTATGAGATCTATAAAATTAATAATTTTTAAGTAATTCGAATTAAATGTACTTAAAGGTTTTGAAATATTCTATCTTTTCTATTATGCTAACTCCAAACTCTTGAGCTATTATGTTTAATATTCAATTTCTATTTATATGTATGCTATTTCTCTGAGATTATTTCCATATATTGCATGTAGACTCTATTTATTAACATATCTACAAATGATTTAAAGCGCATTAGGCTAGGTGAAAAAGATGACCTCCATAAAAATAAAAAATAAAAACTTCTAATATGATTAACTCACGATCATTTAGTATCTAATTGATTTGATAGATTGTTTATTAGTCATTTTTCATTTATTACATTTATAGTAATATCTATTTAATAATATTTATTGATTAAATCAAATAATATTTTATTATATAATCAATTAATCATATTTCTTATTTTCATTTATGAACTTAATTTGCATCTATCAAAATAATTCTTCAAATTAACAACTTCCCCATTGAAAAGTCTATTTTTAATAACTAATTCTTTTCAATTAATAATAATAATAATAATAATAATAATAATTATTATTATTAGTATTATTTATCGGTAAACGGCCAAAGCCTTGATTTATTTTATTAATTAAAATAAAATAAAGTACAAAGCTTATCTCCGTTCAAATGAGCACTGATAGGAAAGAACGAAGAAGGAAACCTCTAGTCTTGCCCAGGACAAAGGTCCTATATTTTTAATTATATAATTTATATACAACAAAAAGGGGCATACCCCAGATAATTACATCTGTTTAATATCAAGCGAACTCTTTGCCAACATTGGAGCATCTACTAGTTGATGATTTGTCCTTGCAGAATATTACCATCTAGCAAGCTAATCACTCAAAGGTTAGTAGTCATAAGCAATAAACATTCAGCCCAATAGATTTAATGGGTTAGGATACCAATCTTGATAACATCAGGTTAGTATAAACAAGCTGGTAATTTTGCAATAGAATAAGGAAATTTAAAATCACCCTAGAAAACAATGAGAAATGGCTACTAAAGGATTACTATATCTAAATGAATAATACCACTGGAACCAAAATACAATTAAATAATTATGGTGTAAAACATTACTAGATACTTGACAAAAAACAAACTTGAAGGATAGGCTCATAAACTGGGCCGAGATATGAGGCCCACTCCATGTGACTAAGCCAAGCCCACGAATCATAAGCAAATAAATAAAGCCATGCCGATTATTAACAATCCTGATTAGTATCATACTTTGAACATCAAGATCTTACAAACACAAAGCTAAATCTTGTATATTTATAAAGAAAAATCAGCCTAACATAATACCAGGCACCATAAGTTTAAATTGAATGAAATAATTATGGAATGAAAACTATACAAAATTTATCAAAGCATTTGAAATTGGCAAATATCACAAACCAGTGGGTAAATCATAACTAATAGCCTACAGACTTAAGAAATTACCGATCCAACTTGACAGAACCATTCCATTTATCCTAATGTATCAAAGAAACTTAAAAATTCCAAATCATAATGATACCCTTTGTATCCTTATCAAAAAGACCAAAGAGATTTCCTAAAGAAGGCATGCCATATATGAATTTGATATAGTAAAAACTACACTGCCTACCAGGATACTCTAAAATCCTCCTCTATGGTGATATCAATCCATAACCAGCCCTAGACAAAATTCTAAATTCTCAAAAAAGAGCTATATAACCAAGATATAAATAAACAGAGTATTAATGAATGTAAATTACATATTTTTTAGGGTCTAAGTGTTTTAACATAATGATGAAATTCAAATACATTTATCATATGTAGAAGCCATAACAGTGGTACATTAGCAAACCAAAACAAAAGGCACCCCAAAAGATGACATGAATCAAACCCTAAAATAATTCTTAAACACTAAATCTTGATTGCAGCCAGAAAGGATCTATCTCAGCAAACAAACCTTAATAGGAACATGAGAGTAAGAACCAAACCCTTGATATAAGCATAATACAAAAAATTGAATAGATCATAGTCAATACCACATATTATATATAGCTTCCAAATTGTCTACATTATCAAAAAAGATAAGTCTTGGAGATTAAAACAGTACTTAAAAGAAATTATACATGTATAATAAGCTGAGAGTCTAAAACTGAGTATCTTTAAGAATACTAACAAAACTGCGATATATGCATAACCATGGAACCCTAACTTACTAATTCTAACCCATAGAAGCTAACAATTTCAAGCCAGACCTCTACCTTGCTTCCAAAGAACCATGATCACATTCGTGATATCACTGAGCTACTCCACACGGTAATTGGGAGTGAACACAAAGTCAGATTTCCCTCTGCTTGTCTTTTCTGCATTTGGGGTGCAAAAATCCAAATCATCCAAATTGTTGAATGTCACTCCCAGCTTGATGTAGGCATTAAAGAGGCAGAGGTAATTGGTGAGCTACTCCACATTTCCTTCCACTATGATTCCCCTCCAATGAAGGAGAAATTAAAAACTAGACTCAATTTTAGGCCATTCATTATAGAATGCTATGTTATCTCAGATGACTAGGGATTGGTGATGAGGAATGCTGTTTAAATTTAGGTGTCCCAAAGGAAGATTCATGTACTTTTCAAGGAAGGGAATCCTAAATTTACTATCTATAATATATACCACTTATTTTAATCCCTTTCTCTAGGAAGGGACAAATAGGTCATGACAAAGCCTTACAATGTCATCTGCTCCCACTTTGGCTCTTACCAGGCAGCCAATAAATGACCTAATAATGTTACTGTTTGTTCTCCAAGTATATTGGTAGTCAAACACTCCCTCACCTAGAGCTTTGTTAATCACAAGTCAAGTCAAGTCATCCACCGGGTATAAAATCCTATTCCACCTCTCTAGTTTCACTGTCCCATAGAAGGCCATAGTGTGATTCTTAGAGGCATGGAAAAGAACAACATTGGAATCCATACTAGGTGATGGCAATGAAAATGAAAGACCCAGAAGAAAATGCCACTAAATAACACAAGGAAGCTTCTAGAAGTTGATCATGTAAACTACAACCTCCAAATTGCAAAAGTAGGACAACAATTTTCAATTTAATGCAAAGTACCAAAGCTTGTGAGATACCATGATGGAAGGCATGATTACAAGAGGCTCTGGGAAAGCTTAAATATGCAATTGACATAGGAATGATGAAAAAGGTACCAATGCCATTCCTCTTATATAAATAATACATATATGTTATGTTGAAGGTGTTCCTATTTAGAGATCATAATATTTGGGAGCGATAAGTGATAGATCAAGCTAGATGCGTGTGAAGTGACATAAAGGAAAAATCAAACTTGGAAACTACTATTCAAGAAAAGAAAGAAATACAATAAAATAAAGGATAATTGTAAAATTAAAGTGAAAGAGAGAAACTATTGTTTAATAATAGAGAGTTAACCCCATCTACTCCCTCATTCGCTAATTGATCTACAAGTTGATTGCCTTCCCTATAAATATGACATATCCTATAATCATCTAGGTTATCGACTAAGGAGAGGACAACTTCTAGATGAGAGTTAAGGACCCAATTAGGGGTTGACATTTTTCTAATAGCATTTACAATAATTTGAGAATCACCTTCGATGATGAGTTTAGGTAGGTTAAGCTTATGACATAACTTGATCCCTTGACAAAGAGCCTCAAGTTTTGCTCGATTGTTGGAGGTAGGATGAATTGACATTGCTTTCTTGGAAATCCAAAGCCCATACTCATTGTGAATTACACATCCAATACCTGCTATACCTAGATTACCTCGAGCTGCTCCATCAAAATTTAGTTTGACCCAAACAATAGGTGGTGGCTCCCATTTTCAATTATTCCTAGCTTCTCTATTGACCTTTCAATAATATAAGGGTGGATTAATCAAATTAGGCTAGATTTTCTTCATGAGGCCATCCCAATTTGAAAATAAGCCTTCCTCTAGTCGCGAGTCTCTTAAATGTGAGTTGATTGTTTCTACAATACTAGCTTCTATTTTGGAAATAAGAACTTCAGGTTTGAGTTCCAAATTGCATAAAATATGTTGATTCCTTTCCTTCTAGATTTCCTAGATTAGGATAGAAGGGGAGATATTCCAAATATTACTATAAACACCCTTAATAAGATTCAAGGGCCATCCCAAAAGAAAATCAGTCAAAGATTTGGGAAAGGGGGAAGACCATCCCAACATCTTCCTAAGCCACTCCCAACAACTTTGGGAGTAAGGGCAAAGATACAAAAGATGATCTGCGTTTTCAATGCTTTGTTGACAAAGAGCATATCTAGAGGGGCCCTGAATGCCAAGGATGTTTAATCTATCCATAGATAGAATCCTATTTTGTATAGCTAGCCATAGAAAGAAACCAACTTTCAGTAGGCAAGTGGAATCCCAACAAAGCTTTAATGGGATATCCACTAATACTGGTTTATGAGCTTCAAGAATGGCCCTATAATCACTTTTGACATTATATTTCCCATCATTAGATGCAACCCAAATTAAAGTATCTCTTTTGTTTGACTGCTTAAGATCCCTATTCTCCAAAATCTTCTCGAAGTAATTAACTTTAACTCATCATCAAAACCTAAACCTCTAAGGGATTTCCATTTCCATACTAGAGAGCCTTTTGAATCCATCACAGTTTTACAATCCCTGACTTTGTTACCCCACAAACTAGTTAGTCTATTTTTAAGTATCAAAGGAACATTGTAGGAAGAAAGTGGGAGTTTACCATCCCAGGAGTCTTCCCAGAATAGGGCCTCATTACCTGACCCAACATCCCATGTTAGGAATTTACAAATCAAATTACGACATTTGATCATAAAGTTCCAACATTCTGAACCTTTAGGAGGGGAGATAATTCTAAAGATCGAAAGTGGATCATCCGCAATTAGATATTTATTATATAGAATTTTAGCCCATTTATGGTTACTTTCATGGTATAGGCATCAAATGAGCTTTGTTCCTAGGGCTTCATTTTTCCATTGTAGGTTTTTAATCCCTTTATGAACCCACAATAGTGGGTTACACTTTTTTGGAGGAAGAAATTCCTCCAAAAAAGTGCGGACCCAAAAAATTAATTGTAGAGTTTCGATAGAAACTTATTTTAAAAGTTTCAATCGAAAATAATTACTTTCGATAGAAAGTAACTATCAATCAAAACTAACCACTCTGAAAAGTTTCGATTGAAACTTAAGCCAAGTTTCCATTGAAACTTGGAACGTGGGTTTCTTCGTAGTTCTAAAGTTTCAATCAAAACTTGACTTAAGTTTTGATTAAAACTTTAAAACCCGCTAGCATAAATAGGGGCACAGCCAGATTCTCTCCTCATTATTTCGATTGAAAGTTGGAGAGAGATCGACATTCGCCTTATCGATCGTTTGAAAAAGGTATGAAACATTTGTTTTTTCCCCTTTTCTATTGTTTTAGTTAAAATTTATATGTTTTTTTGTATATTTTACTATTTTTTATATATGTTTCTTTGTATATTTTATTTTACTATTCATGCTTAAGCCTCTAATGTCATTGTGAATCTCTAAATGCACAAATAAGATTTTTTTTAAAGATGATTTTCCATCTATATTAGATCTAAATATATAATATTATCTTTTAATTTAAAGTTTATTTAAAAATTTATTATTTTAGATGTTTTGAAATGTATTTAATTTATGTATTTATTACAATGTTGAATGATTAGATTAAATGTAAATTCATTGTTTAAGTTACATGTAATTTTACAAATAAATATAATTTTGACTTAGAACCATATAACCTTGACTTAGAACCATATAACCTCGACCTAAATTCATTATTTAAACTATAATCTCGACCTAACCATATAGTTATGTACAATAAAACCCTAAACATATATAACTAAGTACTTAATCACATAACAACTTGCCAAGGGATCCAAACAAAAAACTTCTAGTACTATTTAAAATGATTTTACTTAAATTGTATTGTACTTTGTTTCATGGATCGAAAATGGATGATGTAAACTATTTTATAAATGTATATTCTTTCAGCCTTTCATACCCTGTGACATGTACAGTGGATGATTGTGCATTCCGAATTAATTTGCTAAGTGGCATTCGGAACAAATGTATATAAATTATTTAAATGGATTGAACTGAAGTAGTTAATATTATTTCATGTGGATGTGTTATTTATTTTACTTTTAGTACTTATAATTATTTAAAAATGAAATGTAAATGTGCTCATTAAGGAATTTGCAATCTCTTATGTTTTTTATAATTGTAAATTATTGTATGTATGTTATTGTTTGCTTAGTAAAACTTTTGATTAGTTCTTTGGATCCCTTGGCTAGGCCTCATTTAGAATTAACTATAATGTTAGTTTGTGAATTGAATTTAAAAATAATCTAAGTATATAATTAACTATATAATTCAATCACATGTCTTAACTTGGGTCCAGATCCTAAATTAAATACATATATAAGAATGTCTAGATTAATTTGCATCTAGGTAAGAATATAACATACATATACATACATAAGAACATATAACTTAAATTTTAACTCTTAAGTTCCTTAATGCTAAACAGTAGCCCTAAATTATACTAAACCTGGTCATAATCCTAACTGTAAAACCCTAATCATAAATGATAACACCTAATCTTAGATGCACACTTGAAACCATAAAAATTTCCTAAATCTCAATCTAAACCATAGAGGTCTAAATGATAAACCCCAACATTAAATAGTAAATCATATTAATACTTGATCCTAACTTTAATTATATAAATTTATTAAAACTATGTGTTAAAACCATAATAAATTTTTTTATTGCTAATACAAATCCTAACCCTCAGAACCATACTTCTAGTTCAACATGATGTAAACCCATACCCTAACCCTCTAACCATACTTCTAGCAATGATCATGTACAAACCTATAACCTATAATCATAAATGTTAAACCATGACCCTAAATTATACTAAACCCTAGAATCAAGATGTATGTACACTAAGATCCTAGAATTTGTTAAATTTAAATGCTAAACTCTAATTCTAAAAGCTAGCTAGATATAAACTAATTTTAAGTACTAAACCATTATTCTAACCCTAATCATAAATTATGGTAAGTTCCCTTATACTATATGATAAGCCCCAACCCTTATCCTAAATTATAAGCCCTAATCATAATCCTAGATCCATAAATTTAAACCCTGATGTACAAACCATAACCCTAAAAATAATACTAATACCAATGTCAACCCATATTCTAACCCTATAAATAATACTAATAGAAATGTAAACCCAATGTACCCTAACCCTGGAATCATAACTATAACCCTAAATCCTAAATGCTAAAGCCTACTTTACTAACCCTAATTGATAGACTATAATTTCTACTTAGGTACTTGGTCTCCGACCACATGATCCTAACCCTTTAATCGTGGTCTCAATCCTAAATCATAGCCCTAACCATAATCCTAACTCTAACCATAAACGTAAAACTAAAATTTAATTATCCAAACCCTAACCCTAACCTCAGGATCTTAAAATTTAATTTCTAAACCCTTATATTATAAATGATAATTTACCCTAAATCATAAGATTATATATATATAATCCATGCATATCATATCAAAAGAATCATATAGAAATGTCATTTATGACATGTCCATCATATCAAAATATCAAAAAATGAGTGATATCAAAGCATTATGTCTTAATATTTAACACTAAAATAAACTAACCCCTGGGTCAACCCTAAACCAAATTGAATATATCAAACTAGATTGAAAGGTAACCCTGGCCCTTAACTAATTAATATTATACTCATAAACCAAATTGAATTAAACCATGATCATAAACAGGCAATTATATATCCCAAGTTAATAGTAGAAACCTTGAATTTAACCTTAAATCCTTTCCCCAACCATTAACAAAATTGAACCGTTACCCTAAGATTGAATTGAAACATTAATTCAATTTATTAACTCTTGTCCTAATTGAAACCTAAGCATGTAAACCTAATCAAACAGTACAAACCAAATTGAACCCTAATCCTAAAACTAATTAAACATTGATATCAAGGTCTCAAAATGATACATCACATTATATATATGTAAACAAGTAGATCTACATATGCATATGTGTCATGATATGCATATTTGCACATATCATGTGCACGTGTATATATATGCACACGTATGCATGTATAGATACACATGTGCATGATAGATCTATATGTGCAAATATACATATCATGTACATGTATATACGCATATATCTATATATACATATATATGCACATATTTAAACTTCGTGGACCTAAATTGTACCTGACAAGTTTATGTGCACACATATGTCTAAAACCTTTTAACATTCAATCTAACTTAAATAGAAATATAACTTGCACACATGTAGTTCTAAAAAGGTCCTTGAGTTACAAACATTATATATATAACAACATGTGTGTTTTAAAATTTAGTTCTCTTTTAATGTATATGTTCATTAAGTTTTAGGACTTTTATATATATGTAGACATGTACGTGCATGTTTAATTTTATTAAAACAATTTAGGTACAAGTTTTAAAATTTTGTCAAATTGTACATACATATATGTTAATATAAATTTCAAGTTTATTAAATGTCATACATTTTAATTTAAATTTTCAGGTTTACACATTATACACACACCTACATACATTGACAAGGCTGATCAACAACCTTCTATCCCCCCCGAGCAGCCTGTCCCCCTCGAGCAGCCTATACCTGGGCCTGAGTAGCCTATCTCAGGCCCTGAGTAGCAGCCTATACCCGAGCCCGAGCAGCCTATCCCATGCCCTGAACAGTAGCCTATCCCCCTTGAGCAGCATCATGTCCCTCGTGATCAGCTACCTATCCCACCTCAGGAGCTCTATGATCACACTAACCAAGAGATTCATAGACTTCAGGAATCCCTGATTAGTGGCACATGCTCCAATGTTTATAGTGGTACATGCTAGACTATCTTACGCAGCCTGATATTTATTCAAGATGAGATTCATGGTGCTACCCCATATTCTACACATACTATATAGGCTGTCCTTGACAGTAAGAGATGAGAGGTCTCCTCTAGTCTTTCACTCTAGGAGGTGCAAGGCTTGGTGCCCAAAGATGTCCTGAAGAGGGAATTTTTCCCTCGTTATCTTTCACAAAAGTATGTGAAGGGGTATTCTCCCCTTAAGTGTATAGATCCACAGATGGCTACATTAACATACCCATGCTTCCTTCCTGCCCATGGTTGTTATCCAAATAACGACCAAATTCCACTCTATTTTGCCCGAGAACTTTATGCAGAGGTTCGCTTATGCAGGGCGATGAACCATACAGATTTACCAGGACATTTAGGACAGGGGCATGATAGATTGGCTGATAGGAAGCCAAGTCATCCCCCACTGGCACATAGATCAATTTTTGGAGAGAGGGCACTTGCTATTTCCCCTGTGTTAGGTCCATCAGCTGATGAGGCCATGCGTAGCACTCAGTTACGTGGGGTCCTTCAGGGAGTTGGAGAGATTGCAATAGCCATCAGATCTATTTTGAGTGATGAGCTTGGTCAGTATTTGATGTCTCGTTGGCATTCCAGATCATCATCCTATGCTTCATCTTCAGGAGACTTGTACAGTACAGCAGGCATCCCTTCAGTGGCTATCTTAGAGGGTCTCACTGGAGTGTTGGCACGAGATACTATGATTGGTTTGGTTGAGGATTTATTAGATACATATAGATTTGTATCAGAGCATCTTGGCATACGCATATCAGATGTTCAAGGTCGTGTCCATGGTAGTACTAGGACACATCCTCAACCATATTCCTCTCATCGATCAGGTAGTGGTTATGGTGGTAGTGCACATGATGATCCATCTACTGACCACTCGTTTGCTCCAGAGAGACATATACATACCACAGACCCTTCAGCCATTGTTACAGTGCAGGTTCAGAGTTCAGATGTGGGCCTTGATGATGTTGATTTGACCATAGGATGGATGGACTTGTTGACATGTGATGATTCTACTTCTATGTCCTCTCATGTACATAGTCCACTTGGCTTGTCATTATTAGGACATGTGCTAGTCACCAGCCATGGGGCCCGTGTAGATGCAGAGATTGAGCTTGATGTGACGCAACAAAATTTGGATGCATTAGTGGACACAATCAATGCTAGGTAGTCCGAGTATTATCAGATGCCACCATCTACACAGGTAAAAATAATTTTGTTCATGTTAAAATTTCAATCATTTCAAACTAATTTAATTTAGACATGTGCATGTGTGCACATGTATGTATATCATGCATGTAGATTCAAATGTAATCATGTACAGAAATTTTAATTTGATGTGTTGCACGTGCACATGTACAATGTAGGGGGACATGCCTATTTTTACTCCAACTTTGATGCCAAATCATGTACGTCGTCGAGACACATTGGATGATGTCAGTAGTGGACAGGTAATGTTTATTTATGTTCTGATTAAATGCACGTACATGTATTTCAATATCAATTTCTCTTGATTAAATGTATGTATGTATTGATATCACTTTCTCTTGAATTTATATATGGGGGTCAGCAGATCCTAGTGAGCACCTTGATACTAGTTAGTCTTCAGAGCACGTTGTGAGGAAGCGTGGCGATGATAGTCCTGCACCTGATGATCTATAGTTTTTTTTATCTAGATAATTTTTTGTAGACTTTCATCCAGAGAGACATTCATATATATTAGATAGACACTTTATATACACACATGATGCATGTTATATTTATATTTGATTTGATATAGATGTACCTGGATTTACATGTCTACATGTGTGCACGCTATTTATATTTGATATTATCTTCTAATAGATCTCTAGATAGATACATGTTTTTGTTATTTGTTCTTGAGATGATTGATACATGTTGCATTATGTTGTGGAATCTAATGTACATACTAGATCTAGATCTAGTATATTATAAATTGTTTCTATCTAAGATATGTAAGTAATTTATTTAGATATGTACGTGCATGTTTAATATATTGATTAAATTTAGATATATATATATATATATAAATAGTTCATGTAATTTAAATGTTTGGTAATATATCACATGTATTAAATGTTAAAGTATTAGGTAATTAGTTGTACATAATTCCTAACTCGAGTAAATCTATAGAACTCATCCCTTTTATTTGTACACATATCCTAGAATTTTATCCCCTTAAGCCCAATGTTCTAAAATTCAAGTCCAACTTAAAACATGTACATGTTCAAAATTTAGTTTAAGCAAATCGCAATTTGAACTTGAAAGCTCACATGTCCTAAAATTGAAAGCACATGTCATAATTAGTTAAATTGAAAGCGTACATGTGTCCTAAAATTGACAAGTTAAGTGAAATAGAAAGTTCAATATAATTAATTTTAAAAACTCCTAATTGCATTGCCTTAAGACAAGTGGTGTTCAAATTTCTTTCCCTCAAGGTGCACATGTCAGGTAATTAGTGTACACACATACATAAAAGTTCATAATTTTTATAATTAGTTACTTTAGAAAATTCAAAATGAAAGAGTAAAAGTTCAATTTAGAAAATTAGTTATTCCACCAAATTTCAAATTGATCAAATGATTGTTCAACCAAATTTCAAATAGTTTGAACCAATTTTCAAATTATTCTTGAGTTACATTTCAAATTAGGAGTTGTTTCTATCTCATATCAAGTGGATCAGCTCGTTCTTGGATAACATTTAATATTTTCTCATGATCATCATTATGGAGCCTCCACTTATGTATTCCAGGTCCTTTGACTAGATGAAGAGTTAGAGCAGTGACAATAACATGGTTACCATATTGATATACCTTATTGTTAGGTTGATAATCGGTGAAATGAATCCCATTTTTAAGTACTTTTATTTGCTTCAAATATGTTCCTTGTACAACAATAGAACCTGCACATGTACACATTTAAAAAAAACATCAATCTTGAATTTAAGTCAAAGAATTTGAATTCATTAAAAACATAGATACTTGACATACATATATACATAATTCAACTATATACTAACCTATGGGAATAACAATTTCATCACTTATTTCAGTCTTTGTTAGCTTCTCTCTTTCCATGGTGCAATGTAATAAATAATAGCTAGCACCTTCTATATTTTCCAATTCTGCTATGACTACAAAAACATTTCCTACACAAACTTATATATGTCAAAATTCTGGATACACATCATTTACATAAGTACATATATATAATAAAAATTAACCAAAATTATGAAAAATGTATACATGTACATGATCCAGGTATATATATAGTCCATACATACCAACTCTGATCAATCCTAAAATATGGTTATAATCACTAGAAATCAATGGAATATCATCATAGTTTTCGTCCTCAAACTCATTCATATTAATAACATCTAGTGACACCAAAGTCCATTCACCCACATATCCATGGTCTTGATTAATGCAACCACCATAGTCTTCATCAATACAATTAGGACAAAAACATGAGTATTCTCTTGTATACAATGACCACACATTACTATTTGTACTCATAACTGAATGCAAAGGTCGTGTCTTCACCCTCTTGCATGCAAGCATTGATCTTTTATCAACACCTGAATGTGTACACAAGGTCCATAATTTAGTTAGAGATCATCTAAGGTAACATATTAAATATAAATTTAAGATTCAATTTAAAAGTATGAACAAATTAATTTACATATACCTGATACCTCCCAAAACACTCTAAATGGTATGACTCGATCCACTTGTGATGATGTGTTATCTATACTTGTTGGCACCGAAAAATGTGTTTTGCACCACTCAACCACATCATGAGCATTATTAATGTGATATCATTTATAGTCCATTTGATACTTTCTTAAAGCACATTTTATACAAGCTTCTACACCATCATGCTCACCCTTTCCATGTCCACTCTAAAAAAAACTCCAAATGTGTGGTATATTAAGGTATCGATGATATCTAAATAATGCATAAAATGGTCTAGCTGATTTAAATTGTGTTGCACATCCATCTGACAATACAAAATTTTTTTCTATTTTAATGTTTTTGTTTTTCAGATATTCAAAAAATGTCTTAAAACAATGTGTGTGTCATGTTCTTTGTCATCACTAATATAAAAGTGATACTCTTTTTTAATGACTCGTTCTTGATTTGTACTTTCCACACCATCCAGATCAATTTGTGCATGTCAATAAGACACTTGAACCATAATAGTAACCTGCTCTGTATAGTAGTATTCTGCTTGAAGTAGTTTTTGAGATACGAAAGAGTAATTCTCTACAAAGTCAACAATAGATAGAATTGTTCTGAGTGGGAAAGTTTCTCTTAGTGTTTGAAATTGTTCTGCTTGCCACTTAGCAAAAAATGCATGGCGTACATATGATTGAATCAATTTACAAAAGTTTGACATAAATTCTCCAGCCGATATCTCATCCTCTACATATTCTAACCTTGTTGATTCTTTTCTAGCTTTTGTTTCTGACTTTATGTACTTATATCTCTTACATTTTACCATCCTTGTCGTATTAGTATCTTCTTCTCTCAAAGGAAATTTAGTCAAGTTACCACATGTTTCACAAGTTCCTCTTATGCAATCTATTTCATGGACACAATCATTTGGTTTGTCACATAATATTGATTTTATGAATTGACTCAATCATTTAGGAAAAGTATTTTGAGAAGTTCCACCACTTTCTTCTATCATCTTTCAAAACCCTTCATAGCACAGATCAAATTCAACATGATATCAACAACAACATGTTTCAAAAGATTTATTTATCTTCACAAAATAGGGCTTCAATCTTTCAAACATTGTTTGTCCAATCTTTATGTTAGGATTTAAATTACAAAATGAGAGATACAATTCATGTTGAGTGACATCCAACCAATGTTTTGCATGTTGAATATATTCCTTAGGCCCAATCCTCTACTTGATGATATCTCTTCTATTTGGTGAAGGACGAGTATTATCAATCCAAAATTGAATAACTAAGTTCTTAACTATTTTCCCAATCATGTCAGATCGAGGAGCTCTACACATTAGTGCCCAATTGCCTTCTAATGTACTATCATTCAAATTGTTTCTCCTTTTCAGATAATGCAGTACTATCTTTCGACTATACCTAAAATGAGATGATAATGAAGAGATCTGTCTATTTTGGGATGTTTTCTTATTTAAAATAGATGTTAGTATCACTCTTCGTGCAATGGATTTATCTGCAGATCTAGTTTTTTTCCCAATGGAATGTAACCCTTCCTTAACACTTTCAACAATATATTTTTCTAGTTTAGAAGTCCTCATCTTTTTTATACTTGTATCTATAGCCAATAGTCTCAGTTGCTCTTTTAATTCATCTTTGAGAAGTGAAATTGATAATAGTTGAGTTTTCTCCACTGTTGATAGATTCTCAAATTGTGCAATTATGTCTTTAGACTTTTTATTCAATTTCCTCTTCGTAGTATGTGTAGGTTGATTAGCATATTCTCTCAGTGTTTCCACATCCATTTCAATTAAATGATCTATGTTTCTATGATTAATTTTTCTCTTCAATCTTTGAGCTAAATTAACATTCTCATTTGTTGTTTGATCTCGGGCTGCACAAGAAAAAATGAAACAAAGTCTTAAGATACAATCTCTTTAGGGGACATATATGTATACATATATACATGTTTAACTTGAGTGAAATATTATGTACTTGATTAAATTATCTAACCTTTAGATGGTCCTTCTTCAATATCCATTGCTTCATCTTCAATTTCCTCATGTCCAACATTTTCATCATCTACTAGAATTGCACGTGCATGATATAACAAATAAAATCAAGTAAGTTTATAAGGTGAAATATCGCTCACTAAATTTAAAAATTAAAGATATAAAGTTTGATAGAGACCTAGAATTCTAGAGAGATCTATATTATATATTTGCAAGAGATGCACATGTACCTGTTCGAACTTGGGATGAACCTTCTCCAATGTCGGTAGGTTGTCCTGGTTGACTATGTCCTAAATAAATTCATTTATTTAAATTTAATCATAATCTAATAAAACTTAATGGACTATAAATTATTAACGTAATTGAATAAACAAGGTAATTCCCATGCTAAATAAATTCATAATTTAAATTTATTCATAATGTACTATTTACCCTAAGGACTAATATGGGCATAATTGAATAAACCCTAATGGCCTAAATATGAACATAATTTCAAATAAACTCTTAATATTAAGTTAATCTAGTAATGCTAATTTAAGATAAATATGATAATCCTAATTAGATTTAAACCCTAATCCTAACTAAATAAACTAATTAAATACATTGGAAAAAAGATTGTGCATGTGTACTTGATCTAAGATAGTATCTTGCTAGCATTTTTTGACGATTTTCATCTTCTTGTTCCTTAGTTCTTCTTCATGCATATTTACTTGCTCTTTTATCTTTATTGCCCATGTTGTAAATTCTTCCTCCAAAATTCGAAAATAGGTTGAAGTTTGTCAAATATTTCTTTCTACCCAATTCAAAAGCCAATAACTTGATTTCACATAAATGCAAATTGTAAAAACTGAAACTCATATTTATATACAAATTTAAAAAAAAAAAAAAAACTCCTTATTAGCCGACTAGGGAAAAACCCTAAGGAGCCGACTAGAAAAACACCCCTATGGTCAGATTCTACTTAGAAGCCTCCTAATTCTTTAGGTTTACAAATATTCTCACACTTAATGAGAGCCAATTTATTATCATCCTCCTGATCATTCCATAGAAAATTTCTCATCTTGGATTCAAATTTTTTAAGATTCTACTTAGAAAGAGGAAGGTATGAGAGTGGGTAAGTCAGATTGGCTGATAGGACTACACAAATCTTAGTGCATTTCCTAGCCTATGTGACCCATCTATCCTTCCAAGAACAAAGCTTAGTATCTAATTTTTCAAGGGTGTTGTCCCAAACCTTTGTTTATTTTAGACCTTTCTCTAGAGCTATACCAAGATATTTGCAAGGAAAGGATCCTTTCTTATAACCCATAATCCTACAAATTTGTTGTTCCATTTTTGACTTAGTGTTTATGAAGAAAATTTTAGACTTAAGACCATTAAACTTCTAACCTGAGGCTTCCATATAAGTGTTTATAATGCTTTTGAGAGAACGAGCTTCTGAGCTCATACTTTTCCCGGGAAGAATAGTGTCATCAGCAAACTGCTGGTGGGTGATGTTAGGCAGATCTTTAGAGAGAGTGATGCCAGAAATTATTTGATTGTTATAAGCATCTATCATGACTCTCCCAAAGGCTTCAGCCATGATGATGAAAAGAGAGGGGGATAAGGGGTCCCCTTGCCGAATGCCTCTCGATATATCAAAGAATCCTTCTGGTGTACCATTGATGAGAACCGAGATTTTAGGAGTTGAGATAAATTTGAAGATTAGATTAATCCATTGATGAGAGAATCCAAATGCTTCTAGCATCTTGTATAAAAACCTCCAATCAACCATATCATATGCTTTTTGGATATCTAGTTTCATGAGAATATAGGCTTCATTATTAAGACTTGCAAAGTGAATAGTCTCTTGAATGGTGATAATGCCATCAAGAATGGATCTGCCCGGCATGAAGCCAATTTGTTCCTTAGAGATAATCTTGGGGAGGATCTCTTTCAGTCTATTTGCTAGAACTTTGGAGAATATTTTATAAACTGTGTTACATAAGGCTATTGGTCTATAATCTCATGGCGATTCAAGGTTAGACTTCTTTAGGATCAAAGTGATAAAAGAAAGATTAATTTCAGCAAGAAGAGAGCCTCCATTTCTGGATGCTTTGATCACTCCCCAAAGGTCAATACCTATAATTTCCTAGCACTTTTGGAAGAAGAAAGCCTGGAATCCGTTTGGTCCAAGAGATATATCCAAATTCATGTTGAAGACCACTTTCCTAACTTCTTCTAAAGTGATGGGTTTGGTTTTTTTTTGTGGTCTTCTTGAGTAACAACTTTAGGGATAACTTTTAGGAGATTGGAATGCATGACATAATTTGAACCTTTAAGGTTGTTTAATATATCCTTGAAATATTTAACAAAGGTGTCTACTATTTCTCCTAGTTTTTTAGTTAATATTCCTTGGTGATTTTTTATATGCACGATTCTTCTCTTAGCTCTATTATACATGGTAGAGTTATGAAAAAAAATTGTATTGCAATCACCTTTTGCTAGCCATCTTTCTCTAGATTTTTATCTCTAGAATACCTCTTCTTTGGAGAGAATATCTTCTTGCTTAGCGAGAAGCTCATTTTCAAGAAGATAACTCCTGTTATCCATGCCCTTGTTGATAACTTCTTCATTCAACTCTTTAAGTTGGTTTTCTATGTCCAATTTTTCTTTGAAGATGTTGTTAAATTGTTCTCTGTTCCACCTAAGGATATGTTCCTTAAGCATCTTTAATTTGTTAATGAAAACAAATATTTTGGACCCTTTGCAACTATCTTGTGCCCACCAAAGTTTGATGTTATTGAGAAAGTTTGGGTCTAGGAACGACATATTCTCACACTTGAATGGATTTATAGCCAATTTGAGGGGTTCAATGAATTCAAATTTGATTGGGAAGTGATCGGACCTAACTATGGGTAAGATTGAAGACTAAATATTTAAATTGTCGATATCCAGCTCACCCTTTATCATAAATCTGTCTAGTTTCTCTGCGATGTAAGAAAAGTCCTTTCTCCTATTGTTCCGTGTATGCATGCCATTATTGGTGGGGGTATCAATTAAATTATGCAAATAACACCACTCTTTAAAGTCTTTAGATGCTTGTGATAGCACCTGAGTACCTTCTACCTTTTTATTAATATCTAAAATAGTATTAAAATCATTCTTATGGCTATCCAAGAATTGACCTATTTCATTCTAGACTAATTTTTTATTAGTATTATTAACTAGACCATACACATTTATGATAGTAAAATTAAGATATGATTTTAGACTTTGAACTTTACCACTTATCCAATTATTAGAACTATTAAGAATATTAATACAAACCTTCCTTGGATCCCAAAGGATGCCCAAACCTCTAGATGCTCCTGAGGATTCCTGAAATGTAGAACACCATACTCCAAGTGACCTACTTAACTTATTTATTTATAATGCATTTAGTTTGGATTCTTGGATTAAAACAACATCAGAATTAAAATATTTGAGGCTATGTTTTAATAACCTCTTGTTGCTAGAGGCATTGAGGCCTCTAGCATTCCAAGTAGTGAGCTTCATACTTGATCGAGAAGGCTCTTCCCCTTCCCATTGTAGAAAATTTGATCTGTCTTTTGTTGTTCCTTACTGAGAACCTCTACTTTTTTGAGTTCCTTTTGGGACTTCCTACCTCTTATGCCTTTCATCTTGCCGCAACATTGGGACTTAGGCCCTTCTTGAGACATGTAGATGCCTAGCTAATCTAGATTAACTTCTGCTATCTATACTATATCAATCTTTTTTGATAGAAAGTGTTCCTAAACCTCTGGATCAACTTCTAAAATAATCTGCTTAGCAAGATTAGATTGACTGGAGAATGTTGAGGCCATATCTTCCATTTGAATTTTTAATATATCTCTTCTTAGATCTTCACATGAATATTTTTCCCCTCCTAATTAGATAACCCTCTAAATAATTTCTTCCTTCTGGGCTACCGAAGATTCCTCAATATTGTTAGGACAAAATGGTTGGGCTAAATCATCAGTGAGCTGATCCATCTTCAATCTCTTTATATTTTCCATATCTAGTTCAACATTTGAAAGATCTGGTAGGCTATCCTTATTCAAAAAATCTTCAAATTCCTTGATTGGTAATTCAATTGTTTGTACACTATCTTTGACTTTCTATTAAAGCTTGCTACATTGAGTGAATGGTGAACTACTAGTAGTAGCTAGAGTTTTCCAAAACTTATTAAGTTTGATAGGGGACTCCACTATATTGTCTTCCACCCAATGTAGATTTGATTGTGGAGTGTTTGGATCCTTATGAAGTACTATTTCACTGCTTGTTCTGTATGAAGTGAACAACATGAGGTTTTCAAGCTCCTCTAGTTGTCCTCCTTGATTATCCTTTGAAGAACCTGCTTGCTAAGGGGCTAGATGAGAATCTTCACTTTTTGGATATACTGCACTTTCTGAGCCCTTCTCATAAGATGTTTTTACTGGTCTCTTTTGAGAGAGGGAATTAGCCTTTGGCATTTCCTCCCTATTATCAGAAGTATCCTGGCCCTAAGATGTTTGTATCGATTTATCTCCATTTTTTCTTCTCTTGTTTCTCCTTTCATTCTTACTATCTTTCCTATTGTCCACAATGGTGCTCAATAACTTGGGCCTACTAGAAGAGTTGTCATATTTATTACCGTAATTGTCCTTATCCCTAGAAATAATCTCTCAGGAAGAAAAGTCCTCGATGCCCATTGGATTCTTATCCAAAGGGGAGAAGTGATTTTATTTATTTGTTGATCTCTTTGCTCTACCTTTGTGGCATTTTACCCTTTGTCTTGTCCTATGATTTTCCTTGAAAGGAGTTGAATCAAACAAATCTGTACCAATTCTTATGAAGCATTCCTTGGGTGTCTGATCTCCTTGGAGAATCTTGAGATATCTGCTTCTGATTAGAGGAAGGGACTCACAAAGATCCAATGTTACATCCATCATATTGAAAGATTGATTTCTTTCATCATCCAATCTGATGATATCCAAGATTTTTCCTTCATATTTGATAAATTCCAGATCATATTTTTATCTATTTGTAATGAGTTTTAAATGTTTGGTCTTTGATTCATTTATTTGGCCACTGATTAGAAGTTTCACATTATTACTTGTTTCATATGCTAAATCCACATCGATAAGGTTTTCTTAAAATCTACCCATTCTTTTTGAAATGTTGATGTTCTTTAATTCTGGGGGTAATGAGTGAATGACATACCATGTAGGAATTGTGAAATCTAAATCGCTTATATTGTATTTAGGAATCCAATCAAAAAAATGAACATGGCCTTTGAACATGCATTTAGAGGCATTAATGAAATCTTTCTTAACTAGTTCATCATAGAAACAAAGATAAAGAATTTAACCAGAAAATTTAGAGATACATACTTGGGCACCATAGAACTCATCAAGCCAATCGATCAATCTATGTTAGTCCAAAGCAAGGCCATTCCAATAGGTGAAAAGGCCTACCTCTTGAAATTCTTTCCATTGTTCTTTGCTAACTTGATCACTGATGATGAGGACCATGTCGTTGAGTTTCGTTGAGGAATGATGGATGGAAGTGGAGAATTTAGGGTTTAGATGGTAGTTTTTGTTATCTCTGCGATGCGAAGGGATGTAGGGTGGAGACAAAACCATGGGGGAGCAGGTCGACAAATGAGATGGCATGGCTGAATTAAGAGGTCAAGGGAAGAACCCTCAATCCTTGGGCAAGGTGAGATTTGGTTTATCCTAGCATACTTAGTTGAATTGAACAGTTTAATCTTCTTGTCTAAGATTGAAACGAAGAAGATTTTGGGAGGAATATCTTGACAATTTTTTCCTGTCGTGTGCTCCTCCTTCTCCGAATGCCAATCTGCCAGAGGTGCATAGAAGTTTGAAGTGTGGATCTTCTCTATGACAGGGTAGTCAAGATCTCTTGCCTTGCTTCAAGCATGAAGGATGAGTGAAGACTTGCTAGACCAATTTGATGTCTGATGGAAGCATCCTAAATGTTTCCTTGCATTGATCATAGTGAAGGGTTTAGGGTTTTTCGCCTGATGTCTACTTTTCAAAATTTTCACAGTTTATTTTCTGCTCACCTTTTTTTCCTTAAAAATCAACTCTAAATTTGAGGTCTTTTTTTTTCATTTTTTAACAAATATAACTTCGTCTTCAAATAAACTTTCATTGATTGATCAATTTTGTGATACAAAATTTTGATCATGTCTCATGAGGTATCTTATCACAAATTACCTTTGTAGGACTTCTATTTATCAAGTAAACCATTGTTGCTACAACCTCTCCCCAATATTCAACTAGGAGACTTTTTGCTTTCAATAGACTTCTTTCTATCTGAATGATAGTTCTATTCTTTCTTACAACCACTTGATTTTTGTGTGGAGTATAACTAGCTATTAGCTCCTTCCTTGCACCATTTTTCCTATAAAAATTCACAAAAATATTGGAGGTATATTTTGCTCCTCTATTTGACCTTAGGACTTTAATGCAATGTCCAATTTCTTTTTCAGCATGGGTTTTAAAATCTTAAAACTTATCAAAAGCTCTAGGTTTATTTTTCACAAACTACACCTATGTTCTATGGCCTAAAATATCATAAAATAAGTACTCCCTCCTATGGAAGCAACTTGCATAGGGCCTAGAAAATTAATATGCGCCAAATCTAATGGTGCTTTATCCCTTGTCAAATTACTAGAATAAAGGGAAGCCTATGTTGATTATCCAAAATGCAAGCCTCACACTTGCTGCTAGACTCTACAACTCCTAGAAAACCATTCACCATTCTTTTCTTTGATGATAATCAAACAAGCATAGCCAAGATGTCCATACCTTAAAGGCCATAACTTGGAGGGGTCATCAATCATGCTTTTAAAAGCTGATTGATGTTGTATTGTTGAACATACCTTTTTGGGTGGTGCAACAATAGTTTGAGAGCTAAGACATGTTTTAATATTTAATGAAAACATCTAATTCTTTATTAGTTGGACTAATACATAAACTTTCTTTCTCCCATATTTCTCATGATGACACACTTGTCATTTTCTAGCAACACTTTATATCCATTTTGAATGGGCTATCCAACACTCACTAGACTATGCTTAATACTAGGGGCAAAATAAACATTTTGAATTTATCTATCCTCTCCTTGCCTAGTTATGATAATTATAGATCCTTTTCCCACAATGGGGACACTTCCATTATTCCCCATCTTAATTTTAGATATATAATTCTTATCAATTAAATAAAACAAACCTTCATTACCACTCATGTGGTTACAACAACCACTATCAAAATAACAAACTTTAGGGCTACCTTCTTCACCATTACTGCACATGATTAAGGTTATTTTATTATTTCTTTCTCCAATGTTTACATTAGCAACATTAACATGTTGTGGCTGGTCATTTTTCTTCTTCAATCATTCATTTTCATAATGCCAAAGCTTATAGAAATAGTAATATTCAACATTTCTCTTATTAGAGTTGTTATTTCTTCTTCCTCCTCTAAGGCTATTTTGAGAGATACTTGCTAAGCTTTCTCATCCAAATTTTCTTAGACCAGAGCTACCATGTCCTCATCTAGAACCATGTTTAGAGTTATTTTTTCCTCTCCCCTTGTCTCTTGCATTGTCTTGAGCTCTATAAGCTAGTTCTTGAGAGGAATTTATAGACCTATTAATGTGATGCTCATGAGTATGGAATGATCCTATCGACTCATCAACAATCGATTTAGACAAGTCTTTTGACTATTCAATAGCAATCAAATTTTTGAGGTAAACTCCTAAAGATTTTCTCGACAACCCTTTGATCTTCAATCTCTTCTCCTTTAGCTTTCAATTGGTTTAACTTCAATCTCTTCTCCATTAGGTTTCAGTTGGTTTATCAATGGGGAGACTCTAATGCTAAACTCTAAAATAGATTCATTTTCTTTCAGAAGAAGATATTCCAACTCTCTTTGAATTATCTAAAACTTCACAACATGGACTTGATCAATTCCTTTAAATGTAGTCTCAAGAAAATCTCAAACTTATTTGGGATAACTAGTTTCTACAGTTCTTGGAAATAAAACCCTTATCAAGGATGCTTCAAAGTGTTATGGTGTTACTTTATTGATTTATGTTTCATGCATGCAACTAGATTATATAATATAATAAAGTGGATTAAGAGAACAAGAAGTTTTATGTGATTCCTGAGTCATGCCCCCTCCCCCCTCTTAGTCACACAGCTTTCATTATATTTCCAACAATTGGTATCAGAGAAAGGTTCTCTCATTAGAAGTTTAGCAACTTGAGAGAAAAGATTAGAGACAATAGAAGTAAATAAGATACAAAAAATTATTGAAAATGACAAACTAGATTTATAGTTGGCCATGGAGAAAATCATGAAATTGAAGAATCAACTCTCTTAATCCCTGAAAAGAAGAAAATAATTGGCAGTATAGGTGAATGATAATCTATACACAAAAGAAAGAATTGAAGATATTTGTAGAGAGAGAAGTTCAAATGAAGTAGATGTAGGTATAGAAGATCTACTAGGAAGGAGCCTCATTCTACAAGAAGAAGTAATAAAATTGAAAAGAGAAAACGACATTTAGTCAGTTAGGATATCTAAAGTTATGGAATAGAAGAACAAAGATGACAATGACAAAGAGATGGAAGATGAAGAAAAAAGATTACTCAAGATAAGACTAGAAGAAAAGGACAATGAAATCCAGTGGCTTTCACTACATCAAACAAATGTGATAAATCAATTTAATAATACAAATCAAGAAGTCATCAATCTAAGGATAGAAAATGAAAGACTCGTAAATGATTTTAGAGTTGAAAAAGAAACCAATGAAAGAATGATGAGATCACAAGAAAGCGTGGATCAGTTAGCTAATCTATCTCAGAAGAGACACAAGGGAAAGCAAGATAGGGATACACTAAACAAGGAGAATCATCAAAGCAAGGATCTCATAACAACAAAAGACCAACATTTAATCATTGTGGAAAGTTAGGGCATACATCAAACAAATGTTGGAGAAATGGAAAGGAAAATTTTAGTGATAAATATTACATTTGTAAAAAGCATGGACATAGACTAAGTGAATGGATAGAGAAAACTAAGTTTTAAGGCTTCACATGTAACAAACAAGGTCATAAATCTTCAAAGTGCAAAACAAAAAAAAATAATCCTACTGAACAACTTTCCAAAGATATATTTGGTTGGGATTAAAAAACTTGGTACATATGTTATATATATGGAGAATATGGACAAATTAGAGCTAACTATATGAGGAGTCACTTCAGAGAGACGAATCCTACCAAAAGATGCAATGTATACAAAGAACTTGGTCATCTAGGAAAGAACTATATGAATATAGCTACAATTGAAGACGACAAGAAATCAAAGGTTGATAAGATCAAGACTCAAATGAACAAAATCATATTCTAGATTAGTTCTAGTCATACAAGAAAGAAAGTCCAAATCACCATAAAAAATGCACTAGGATAGATGGAAGTTTTAGTTATAATCGAGCTATATGACCTAACTAAGTTACTCGTTAGGCTTAACCGAGCAAGGTCAAACTCAATCGACCCATCGACTCAACTGAGTGTGGTAAACTAGTCTTAACCAATATTCAAGGTGTAGACACCTAAAAACCTTTAGAAAATAAAGTATTTTTATTTTCTAAAAAATTCCTGATGACATCATCATTTATTAATTAATTTTTATGCCATTAAATCCCTTTATCTTAATTAAAAATATTTAATTAAGGAATCCCTCCTAAAAATGTTTAAATCTTATTTAAACATTATTTCCTTATTTATTAATTATTTAATTAATAAATTGACCAAAAAACCCAAAATAAGTAAAAAATTTATTTTTTGCCCAAAACTTGGCCAATTTCCTTAAGACCACTAACCTCTTCAAAAATCTTCTAATCCTTCTTTAATTTTGATTAAAGGCTAATCCCATCATTTCCTACCCCTAATCCCAACTCAAAATATTTAATTAAGATTAAATATTAATCCTCATGTTTATTAAAAAAGTTTTAATAAATATCTCCTCAACCCAAACCCTTGAAATAAATAAAACTTTATTTATTTCTTAAAAATCTAATTTATCCTCATCCTAAGAAGTTCTAGGCTCTTCTAGAAGGTCTTCATCCTCATCCTAGGAAATTCTAGACTATTCTAGAAAGTCTTTATCCTCATCCAAAGTCTAGACTCTTCTAGAAGATGTCTTTAAACCTAATCCTAATCCCTTCCTAACCTTGTCACATTCTGTAAACATGGGTTAAGACTTACTAACCCAAGCCAAAGTTAACAAATATCTCCTCCTTCACCCATCCTCATTAAATGCCATCCACTTGCCTATCCCTAAGCTAATCCTAAACCATCCTAATCCATCCTCTAATCATTTGCACAATCCTAAGCAAGCTTAAAACCCTCCTAATCAAGCCCAAGTCGAAATTGCTCTCATCTCCCTCAAAATATCTCAACCATAAAACTTTATGAAGCCCACTAGGTCATAAATGACTCTTCGAAGCCCTTTTATTGCTCTTACAAGCCATTATGAGGGTCTTTATGAAGATTTTATCACATTGAGCCTCCTTTGTTGACTCATCCTTCCCCTTTCCTCCATCCTCTCACCATGTGACATGTGTCTTTCCTTGATTGGCTGTAAAGAAGCACAATCCATGTGCTCTCCTCTCATGCAATCTAAGCCCTCCATGAGCTTTTTCCCATCCTTGCATCTTAGCCCTCAATCCCTCAAGCCTCTTGCCTATAAATTGGATCCTTCCCCTTTGCAAAATAACACAATCCATGAAGTAAAGTCATAATGCCATTTTAAGAAGCCATTTTAAATCAAAACCGTACACTCACACCCAAATTCCAACTCCATTTGAAGCCCTTTTTTGAAGCATAAAGCTTGAGCATACATCCTATCTATTTAGACAAAGCTACTCAACAAGAGAGCTTCTCATTGAGAGAGCCCATTAATGGCTCATATTCTCAATTGAGAGCTCATCTTAGTCTATCTTGAAGTTTATGAATTTTGTTTAGTTTGTAGAATCTTTAGTTAAATTTTGTTTCTATTAGCATACTAACATTGCTCATATACACAATGTACTATCAAGTTTGAAGATCTTACCATGCCTCCTTTACCTACAGAACTATAGACCATTAATGAGGCCCTAAAATTGAAAATATGATAGAAAGGAGAAATTAAAGATTCATTTCCTCACCACAAATTTAGAGATCTAACAAAGTATTACATTCTTTGAGCCCCCAAGCAATTTAAAGCCAATTTATATTGAAGAATATTTGTAGGAAAAGTTACCATCCATATTTCTTCATCAACCAAGAAATATGGTAGCCTCTTTGAGCACAAAGGTTAATAGAGGCTTTGAAATGTTAGTTAAAATCTTAGACTACATTCAAACCAAGTTTAAACTATATCCTATGATTGTTAAAGAGAAGGATGCACAAGGAGAACATTCAATGATTCATCCCAAGCTACTTTTTATTCATGACATAAGGTTGGTCTATTACTCTTCAATTCAAGAATTGGGTAATTTCAACCCGAGTCAGGCATATAGTGCATTATGTGTAAATGATGTGTTGAAACTAGAATACAATCATCTGGAAGTTAAGGGTTTGACCCACATAATTCATATGCCAAGGAAATTTTGAATTAAGTGGATTAGGTTTATATTGAGTTGAGTCCATGACATGACATTCTAGCTCAAGAAACCATTTCCAATAACCAAGAAGATGATACATCAAATAACTAGTTACCAAATGATGGAGAAGTCTAAGATAACAAAAACTTGAGGACCTACAAAATTGGATAAGCTAACCATAGATAAATGGGATGGTAGAGGCATGAAGTTGAACAATGTGATTGACATGGAAATTAAGTTTGGTATTCATGTCATAGCTCACAAAATTTGTAGTTAAAGCTGACCAAATAATGTGCCTTGTGAAGTTGTTGACCTGGCATATATAGTTATGAAGAAGAACCTATCATTTGACCTTGTTGAGCTTTAGTGCATCTAGTTGAGCAAGAAGATGGAGATCATCCAAGCCTTCAATCATAATTCATGT
Source organism: Cupressus sempervirens (assembly GCA_028749045.1). Taxonomy (NCBI): domain Eukaryota; kingdom Viridiplantae; phylum Streptophyta; class Pinopsida; order Cupressales; family Cupressaceae; genus Cupressus; species Cupressus sempervirens. The sequence goes on from CM053785.1 coordinate 86,337,687, forward strand.
AGTTTTGGTTCACTCTTGGTTTGTTTTTTCTTTTATGTACAAAAATTATTTCCATCAAAAGGAACTATTGTATGGAAGAACACCCCCATGCTATATAAGATCAATGAATTTATAGATGAGATAGGTAAGAATTTTAAAGGCATCATGGATTCATATTTTGAAAAATTAGAAGAGGATACAAAGTAGGTTGAGGATCCCTAAAAAATTGGTGGAAGATTATGAGCAAGATATATGTTTCCTAGTTGATTGTGATAAAGTACATATTCAAGTAGTTAGACTTAGGATTGTATGTGGGGAATTTTGGTATATAAGGTGAGCATTGATGAAATCAATGATGTCATTGAGGCTCTCGTAAATGAGTCTATACATCCCAAAGCTACATACTTTGGAACATATGAAGAAGCAAAGACTAGAATCTCACTTGAGATTTAGATTCCTGAAGAAAAGGTTGAAAAACTTGGAGAAGAACTTTGACAAATTAGATTCCCCTCTCATGCTCAGTGAAGGTAAAGGTTATGATGTGGAAGAAGAAGAAGAAGAGAAAGGTGATTGTGAAAAAGAAGAGGTAGAGGAACCTCCAAAGAAGAAAACAAAGAAACAAAAAAAGTCTTCTACTCATGTGATCACTACCACCAAGCCTAGGAAATCAAAGAGAAAATTGAAGCAAGATGAAAGTAATGATGAAGAAGATAATACTCCAATCATCTCATTGAAAAGGCCCCCACTTACATTTGAAAAAAGATTGAAAATAGTAAGGGAAAGTAGTGGCATGGTAGACTTCAAGTATCTAAAGTATGAAACTAGAAGCAAGGATGAGCAGAACCAAATTGAAGATGCATTGGTTGAGAAGATGGAAACGTTGAAGTATAACCCTAGTGAACTCAAAGGGAAAGTTGTTGAGGCCATATCAAAGGTTGTCACTCACCATTGGGCTAATGTATTCAAGATAAAAAAGGACATCAAAGAGAAGACTCTAAGAAAAAATAATACCAAATTTCTCTATGGAGGAAATAAAGGAGGGAATGTCTAAGCATGGAAGCAGACAAATTCTTAGATTTAAAACTTTTCAAATGTTGTGAAATAAGATAGAGGATTTTGTATAGTCCACATCCAATATATGGAAAAATAATTTTGATGTTAATGAAGAGGGATACCTACCAGAGGTTTGAACTATTGAGGAGTCTAATCCTGAGAAAATTGAAGTAGAAGTCAAAGCATCACTTCCATCCTCACCTACTAAGTCTCCACTTGAGCTACAGTCTACTAAGTTGAACCTAGCTTAACCAAGAAGTGAATAGAGGATTATTACATCTTCACCTAGTTCTCTTCCAATATGTTCCCATTGTATCAACCAAGCAACATTCAAAGAAGGATTTGGTTGACAAAGGAAAATAAATCATACCTTCATGAGCTATCAAGGACAAAGGTAAGGGAAAGATTGTTGATTATATTGATCTGGATAAAGAGATTGTTATTCCAAATTGAGATCTATCTAATTTCTCTGCTGAGAAAATAGATATATTGGGAGAACTATGAAAGTGAAGAGCCAAGCAATAGATGCTAAGGGAAAAAAGGGATAGAAGAAAAGTCGTAGAGGATATCAAAGATATATTTGTGGATGCACTATCTTTTGAGGTAAATGACAAAGAACCTATCATTGGGCAACTAGTTGAAATTGTAGATAAGTTCAATGAAGATGCAAATGCAAAGGAAAAACTTCATGAGAAGGATGAAAGGAAGTTTAAAAATAAAATGCTAGAAAATTTAGCATAGAAAAATAGTTATTCATCAAGTAGAACTGTCTACTTTGATTTCTTCTTTAGAAAAAGTTGTGAATAATGTTGTATATTTATTTTTAAAGTTAAGTAATTGAAAAAAATTTACTAAGAAAATCAAATATAAATTGGTTAAGATTGATATGGGCATGAAGGCTAGTGCCAGTCAGTTGGCACTCAACCCAACTTCCAGTTCAAATCATTTTGCAAAGGTCATATTTTTGTCAGATCTTCGGGTGGATCTATTAAGAGAAGAGGCTATAATAAGGGAAAAATTGGTAGATATATAGAGTATGATGCTTCCTGAGATGGATATTATACATAAGAGAATGGATCATGCAAAGACACTAGTTAAGGACACAAAAATTTTAGTGGCAGACCACATGTTGGAGTTATCAGTAGAGCTTCAGATTGATCTACACATACTAAAGGTTCTTCAAGATAACTAGAATAAGACTACATTTTAATTTTGAAGGCACATCATGATTTTCTCTCTCATTTTGGCATAACCTTGTAAAGTTTTGGCATTTGTAAACAAAACAAGTGGGAAAGTATATATTATATTATATAGGAAGATATATGCTAAGAAAGAAGAAACTATGTACAACATAAAGATATGTAAAAAGAAGATAAAAAAGAACTATTTTGAAAAATAAAAAATATAGTTTTTAGTTCAAACTGAGTTGCAGAGTTCTTAGTGTAAACAATCCTATAGTAAGATATATGGACTTTAACCCCCATGAAAATGTGATAATGTGATATGTTTTCCTCATGGGCCTGACCATTAAAAAAGGAAATACATATCCTAAATGGGTGTCACATTGTTGTTATAAGAAGATGCATCATCTTTAACTATTTCATCAATGGGACAATGCGACACAATCTTTATAAAAAAAAGCACTGCAAGAAACATGTTTAATCTACATCTCTCAATGCAAAAAATATTAAGAGTTGACGTGTTGTCTCTATACTCAAATGCATAATATTTATGTATAGGGACAATGAAACATAGTGAGACCTATCTAATAGGGACCTGATGATTTCAAAATAGAAGAAAATATATTCATCATTGGATTAGTATAAGATTTATGAATGTTACTTTGTTTCCATCAAAAGAAGCTAAGATTTTAACCATAGCGACAAAGTGATTTAACACCATGTGTCCTTGGATTTCTTATGAGTATAGCAAGGGGTCATAGAGATAGCATTTTACAATTTTCAAGATGCAGCTAGTTCAATTGCTATGTCAACATGCACAAAAGGTGATTCAAAAATGAATTTGTATCTTATTTGGTAGAATAGATCCATAATGGACTGATAGGAATAAGTAAAGGTAAGGTTGATAATCCCTTTGGATGGTATTTGATGCTTATGTACATGTGCCTCTTTAAAGGACTTTCTATTTTTGAGAAGGAAATGAAGTTGTAGAAGGAACATGAAGGTGAGAAAATGTCAGTGCAACTATGGAGTGTTGACATGTCCTGGGAGGTAAAGGATGCTAGTTTTGTTAGGTTTGATAGATACTTTGCATCAAAGATGAGGGAACTCTTAGCAAAAGACAACCCTCAAATTCCCAAGCTCCTATTGGAATTGATCAAACCAAAGGAATATGTTATTGGGTTGATGGTAAGCCACAATAGGGAGACATCATCCCTTACCCTATAATTGGTTTTCAAGGAAAACCTCATCTATTACCCTACCAGGTCCCTCTTAAGGTGGGTCTCCTTGAGTTTTTATGAAAAGTTGGATGGCTGGAGGAAAGAGAATTGGCTAGAAGATCAAGATGAACAATCTTTCCTATTTTCACTATGGCCCACCAATTTATCATAACAAAGGGTGGATGGAAGCACCTAGGAAATTTTTTGGATAGATATCAAATGGCCTAGTCCCACCCCATGTTCACAAATCCTAAGGGTTGGTATGAAATGTTGAGAGAAAGGACTAAGGCTAGGAGTTATAGGCATAATTTCTATTATACCAAGGATGTCATATAGAATGATTTCTCTTCGCAAGAGCAAGAGGTGCAGAAAAGAAAAAGGGAGAGTTTTTAGGAAGGTCCTGGATTTTATAAATACTCTGGATAGAGACAATGATCCATTGATGGATCTAAAGTTTTGGAGTGAAAAAATTAGTAAATTAATATCACATTTTGTTGAGATTATGCAAGTTTTGAATGAAAAGAAGGAAGCCCTAACAAATAAATATCCAAAGAAGGTAAAGGAGGTAATGAAGAAGATAGCAAGCACATCTGTCATTGATCCAAGTTAATACACCATCCAAAAAAGAACTAGATATACTATGGTTTAGAACATAGATGAACATCCTATTCTAGTATACTAGATACAATACTTTGAAAACCCTCCTTGAGAGCCATCTACAAAGAGATCAAAATTAGAAGTATGTACTTCATCAAGGGCTAATGAATATTCACATTCTCAAAATCCTATTCTTTTTGATAGTGAATATGCAATGCGGGAGAAATTAGAGAAGATAGGAGGCCAAAATGATGTTTTCAAGACAGCAACATAATTAGAGGAAGGAATGCCACATGAATCCCCAATGCTAGTTTTGGACCTCATAGTTGGGGATTTTAAGAGAAGTTTTGAAATGGATGCTATTATTGAATAGGCTTCTAAGAAATTTATTTATGATGAACATTTTGTATAATCAAGAGCATTCATTCAATTTTTGTGGACAACTAACATTTTAAATTTTGAGGCAAAGCATAATAAATTGAAAGAAGAGCAATCTGAAAAAGAGGACTCTATAATACAAGAGGAAGTAAAAGAGGAATTAATCAAATATTTTGATAGAATAACCCCTAAAGTAGGAAGATAATTGCTGAAAGATGCTAGTGTTTTGATGCTCCCTAAATGGGACATTGCAAATTTTGTGGTTTTCGATGCTATCAGGAGGGAAAAAGAAACAAAGTTCAAAGCTAAGGAAGAAGCCAAGGGGGCTCACAAGGGAGTAAAGTATACTAGAGATCACTAGACACTAGTGATGTGGTGACTATAGAAAAGGAGTGAATCTAGGCTTTAAGAGGTTTTTGATGTACAACACAGAAAAAGCCCGATGGTTTATAGGGTATCAAACAATGATAGTGAATAGTCGGCCCTAATGAATAAAGACGTGATCAATTTTAATATAGATGTGGCTAGGAAGGATAAGAATATTTTTATTGATTTAAATACCACATTTAAAAAGGTTTTAGAGACATATGATGAAAGGGGAAGGAGAATTGGGGAAATGGAAACGATCATTGCTAACTTTAAGAAGTAGCAAAGGAAAATAAAGGTGGTGAAATGACCATCTCAAGAAATAATTGCAGTAGCCCTTGCTCCACCTCCTCCTATTGGGCCTATTATTGAAATACTAGATACCCCTTGCATCCAAAATATAATACTAAAGAAGAGTTGGAAGAAGAAAGGCCAAAGTCAAGGTAGCACAATTAGATGTGCCACAATGATATGAAGACAAAATGAGGGATACAATTCTACTTTTGGTTGATCGTGTTAGTTGGCCTTTGTTTCATTATGAAATATCCAAATTGGTAAGCATATGGACTGATTTGAACAAGAATGAAGTTTTTTTAAGAAATGTTTTCGATTAATGGATCAATAGAGAACAAGAGATAACTAGTTTGTGTGTCAATATAATTAATAAGATTGATGCTAACACATGGGTAGAAAAAACATATGATCAGACTATTGATTTGCCATATTTTGATACAAGAAGAGAGATACTAAAGAGAAAAATGAAAACATGGTTTTCCAAGTATGTTAATAAGAGATTGATATTTTCCCTCATGCCCTAAGCAACCCAACTACTATTAAAGAAAAGGAAGCATGGGAAAATGAATTTAAAGAGATTGTGTGCTCACAAATGACTCACATTTTAAATAAGGATGACAACATTATTTTTCCAAGGATAGTCAAAAAAATCATGAATGTCCAAATATTTTTTGATTTTTTCAAGCCCAAGTTTAAGGAATTAAAGAGAATGTGGAAGAATGTTATGATTAATGAGAAAACATTATCAATTTTGATTGTCCAAGTGATCCATTTTATGATGAATGGGTAAAGGAATATTTCTCAATAATAGGATCTTCATAGGTGATGATAGAAGATAAACCACAAGACTTGGGCACAATTGAAAAGGAGAAGCAATCAGTTGTAGAAAGCATTTACCAAGTGGAGAAAGATATTCAATTAACAACTAAGAATCTAGAAGAGAAAGGAAGAGATCAAGGAGAAAAGGAGAAAGAAAAGGTGGCCCTACAACATATAGAAGAAACAAAAGTAGAAAATGTAGAAGAGGTTTTTATTGAACTTGAAAAAGAAAAAAACTGAAGAGGCTCTTGTCCCAACGAAGAGCATGGACATCTAGGATACATGGCAACAAATGATTATCAGAGAAAAGAAAGTAGTTATTATAATAGGATGCCTTAATTTTTTGGTTCATCCACTATTGGTATGCCTACATGACAAATTGTGAAACTACTTTTAAATAATATGGAGTATGCTACATGTACTTAGACCAACTGTCCCATAAGCTTGTTGATAATGACCTTTTGTCTTAAGTGTAACCATGTTTTTGTCAAAGGACAAGTGTCCTTTTTCCTCTAAGCGGCTTGAAGCTTGTTGAAAATCACCCCATATAAGTGAGTTCCCAAGGTTAGAGGAGGGTTCTAATTTTCATTTTTTGAAACGAATATATATTCTATTATTTTGGAGTCAATCTATAGCTATATAGTCTTATTGTTCTGGAATGTCATTAATGGAATTGGAGAGTTAGATTATTGAATCTATCTCAACTTTTTCATTGAATGCGATACAAAATTGTATATTTTCAAGGAAGATAATATGGATGAACTTACTAGCTAGTTACTTAATCTAGATCTTGTCTCTTCTTTTGTTGCTTGTAATTTTCTTGGGTTTTTCAAAAGATTCATTTAGATCTTAGTTTTTCAAGAGAAGATTACGATAAGAATGAGGTTTAGATTCAATATTGTTTTTCTTTTCACCAAGTGATAGGATAGATCTGATATCATGTGTCCAGTTTTCTAAGTAACATCCCAAAATGATAAAGCACTCATTATGTTTTAAGAATTGATGGGTCCTAGAGTATATGGTGCAAATTTAATTAAACAAATCTTCAAATTTCATTGTTATAGTTCTAAGACGAAAGCTTTTACTTGATTCCAGGGTTGTAAGGGTGTGAAGAATTAGCCATTTTCTACTCCTTTTTCAATTTCTTGAATTAGAAGAATTAGAGGCATTTATCGACTAAATGGGCATTTATATTATAAATTGCTAGTAGGAAGGGAAACCATAAATTCCTAGGTACACCCACTTGAATTTTGTAGTGTTAAAAGGGAAGAAGATTGAAGCAATCTTGATAGTTGGCCTTAGAAATTTGATTTTTGAATACCCACAATAGTTTTTTGCTAACTCCTAGGTGCTTTTTGTATTTGCAAAAGGTAGTTAAAATCTTGTCAAATCAATAGCCAACAACCATCAACCTTTTCCTCAAGTTCTACAATCTCTCTCTCTCTCTCTCTCTCAGCCACACACACACTTACTAAAAAAAAAAAAAAAGCTAACTTGTATGCTTCATAGTGGGGTTTGGTCAAATTTTTGATATCTTGCTTCTAATTAAGGGATACCTAAAATATGTACCAAGCCTTTCCTTTGGATAAAGTAGGAATTAATGTAGTTACTTTGGCCTCTTACAAAATTATTTATCATTCAAGGAGAGAATAAATGAAATAATGTAAAGACTATGATATCCCAATGTCATGTTAGAGCCCATATATTAACCAATTTAAACTATAGGAATTTTAGTTTTAAAAGTGTCCATAGTTTTTATTGTTGTGTAGAGAAATTTACAATAAACCAACATCATCATCAATATATAATCTGCATCACTAGATTAAATTTTAAATCTACCTTATGCCACTCACACTATAAATATAATGTACAATGTATATATCGATACATGTTGAGCCATGATTTGGCCTCCAACATATATTGAATATTAAACACCTTAGAAGGCTTACAACACTCACTAAATACAAATAGAACAAATAACCAAGACCCAGATGGGTCCACACAAACTCCCAATATTTCTCCATGTAATGATCTCAATCCTCATGCAATAAATGCACCAAGTTAGTTGAGAAAATTCATGAGAACTCCATCCCACAAGGCACACTATCAAGCATAAGAAAACACTAGCCAAATAGTACTGAGATCCCACAAGCATTATCGAGAAATAGTATATGTCGAGCTCCTTTATTGACAAAGTCCCCTTTAGTGTCCAAGCTACTCAACCAACACTACACCCAATAATGAACAAGAACCACTCCTTTGGTAACCGAGTCCACAACTCCAAAGCCAATATCTCTCCAAGATGTGTAATTGCCAACTACTTGAGCGTGCTCGTACAACAATTTTCATGCTCTCTAATTTTGAAGATAAATGAACACATTTCAATTTGTTTAAATGCAGTTCAAATGGGTTGTATATCATTTGACTATTGTTTTTAATTCAATTAATTAAGTAATTTGTTATGTGGGATGATAGGGTCATTATAAGCATGAGAGGGATATCATAAATAGAGAATTGGGAGGTCAATAGCTGATACATTCAATTGCAAGTCAATTAAATAGATCTATTGATATTGATTGATGTGACTCTGTTATGACAATGGATTAGGCATGAGTCATTAGTTGAAGAATCAAGAAAATTATGCTTAGCTTTGCATGAATTAATCTTTAAATCAAAATTATTTTATATTGTTTTCAAAATGGGATATATAAATTTGGTCATCACTTGTTGCAATAACTTGTCAAGTTAATTGTTAGCTACTATAAGTTTGTCACTAAATAGAAATTATAAGAAGTTTCAAGCCCAAATCTATTGTGAGAGATTTGTGAAATAATTTTTTATACATGAATTGTCAAATCCCAAGTTTACCCACCTTGGCTTAGTAGAGTCTAAAGAGTAGGAAAAATTAGTGCTTTTTTAGTTGGCCTAGGATCAAATAGGATGTACCAGGCATGGGAAGTAGCTAACAACTATGCATTATTTTATTTGTTGTCTCCTAGTATTATTAAATCTGTTAAATCAGAATCCAATAGGGATGACATCCTAGATGTCAACCCAAACATGGGAGAACATAACATGAAGATTTAGAAAAGTATTAAGTAGCTCAAGGTTGACTTATGAAGATTAGTAAACACTATACAAATGATCTAATGAAATGGCTGCTACACTTATCTTTAATATAGGTCCCTTTACTACTTTCACTTGCTTGTAATTATTCTTTGCTTTATCTCAACTCTTTAACTTTAGACATGATAACTTGCATTCTGAATACTTATCTCTCCTATTTTCATTCTCACTTGTGTTGTTTAGGATCATTGGCTTCTCCTCAACATACTAACTCTCTAGTTGCGACTTCTCTATGTCACTCTTTCTCACTTTGAGATTATAGATAGCTCAAATCTCTTAGCTCTCTAGCTAAGTAATCAGTAATCTAACCTTCTCTCTTGAAAAAATGTTCTATTTTTATAGTCTTTTCTTATTTATCTTTGAAACCCAAATTTGTGAATATTAAATTTGGATTATCAAGCCTAATCCTAGATTGTCTTCCCATTTTTTTGTAGGCTAATCTCTATTTTGAAAAAACAAAATTATTTCTATTGGCTAATCTCTTAATTTTTTTATTCTAAATATGATTAATATTGGTGATTATTTTCGAATCATAAATTTTTTGTATAAAATATTGATGAATCTCAATAATAATAGGAAGTTCATTAACCACCATGGAATATTACAAATCAAAATTGAACATTTTTTTACCTCATGAAATATTATGAGGATCATTAAATATACTTTAAATTAATAGTGAAAACTAAATATTGGTGATATATCCCTAAAGTAACTAAGAATTATGATAATTATTGGTCAATTTAATTTAATTTCTCTAATAATATATTATATTTAGGTGACTCAAATCTAATCATGTAACAAATATTGTGGTGAATATTTGAGTATAAAGTTTTCAATAAAATAAATTATTGAGCAATTTTAAATATTCTACAACTAAATTTTATAAAACTATGGCAATTTATGTTGTATCAAATCTTAAATTATCAGCTAAATTACTAGCCAATAAATTCTAAAATTAGCCAATTTACGAATATTAGCCACTAAAAAATACCTTGGTTCATATAAGAGTCATGGATGTCTTGTGTCCTCAATGGATTACATCACTGGAAAGTATTCAAATTTGAATTCTTTCAAATATTCGTCAATATGATAACTGTATCACCATCAAGTACAATGTTTAGTGTACTTCTACCTACTTTGTGACATGGCATAGGTCACAAGTATCCTTCTTCATGCTTCCCTTTTTGACTTAGCCAATACATCTTGTATGATCACTGGTCATTGTAACTTCCTTTCCTACTTGTCATCCTTCTACTCATTTGTACTTCACTTAACTCCACCTAAGTGGATATTCTTTGTCACCACCTTTGATGGGCTTATCCTTCATCTTTTTATGATAATCCTTATGAACTAGAGTCCCACATACAAGATTTGGATGAATTTTTTGTCATGAATTTATATTGGTAAGAGGTCCTTCTTTACCTTAGCATCAAATAAAACATAGACATAAATGAATGCTTTGGTCATTCTATTGGCCACTCATCAAGCTTTGAGACAATTATGCCAATAATCTTGCTCTCTGACATTGATTGCAACACCTCAACACTCTCATCACTTTGGTGGATTTTCCTTTTTTCATTCTTCTTCTCTCAATATCTCCCTGTGAGATTACACGTCCATATTCTTTGACCACTTTGAGTCCTTCTTTGTGGATTCACTTTAACTTCACAAGTTTGAAGCTTCTCCCCTTTATTGTTCCTCTTTTCCCTTTTCAACTTCTCTTATCTTTTCTTCTTTCTACTTCTTTCTCTCCATTTATTAATCTTCTTCATCTTCTTTCTCCCACTTTTCTATGGCTCCTCCTTTGACAACATTTTTATTTCCCAACTTGTCCCTCTTTGAAAATAATTCCTGAGGTGCACATCTTGACTCTGTGATTATTCCCCCTATGGAGTAGATCACTTTTCTCATCAATCTACCATTTTCTTTCACTACTTGCTGATCATGGATTGCTTCTTTCCTGACTATTATAATTAAGGCTTGATAGGGAGAGCACCTCTAATGTCTCTCCAAGATACTTGAAGTTATTCTTTTGAAGAGGTTTTGTGTATAAATTAGCCAATTATTCCTTGGTTGGTAAATATTCTATCCTTGTGTCTTTTTCTTGAACTTGTTCTCTCAAAAAATTATATTTAAATGATTTTGCATTAGATTGGGATAAAAAGTAATTCCCTATGGTGGAAGGATTGGAGATGGTCCCTAAACATATCTTTCCAACATTACCAACTGAGGAAAGACTATTTTTGGCTCTCTTGAATTTTTTTGATAGTGGATGTTTTGAATCAACTATAACACATGTAATATTCTCGTTCTAAATAGAGGTTTTAGCTAATTACCATCTTGTGTAACATTATAGAGCCCAAAATTAGACAACTTAGTTGATTTGTTCTATTTTCAGGTTTTTCTTTGGGTTCTTTTCTCCACCATTTGGGTATTTTATATCCTCGATGTCCCTTTTGTCATCATCTTGTATGTATCCTTCATATTTTCTAGTTTTGTCAGAAACTTCAAAATTACATTTTTTGGATTCATGATTTTATTCCCTTTTTGCCCCACCATGTTTACAAGGAAAATGATTCTTCTAGGTTAAAACTCTAATTTTCAATTTTTATTCCTACAAATTCAACAAACTTTTAGGATGGAGATTTTTTTTGGATAGAAAGAAATACATTGTTCTTTTCATATAAAAACTTTGATACTAATGTATCTTTATTTACAAAAGACTGCATTTGTAGTAATATTATGCTATAGATTTAGGTGCACACAAATAGAACTATCCTTGAGGTTACTCATCTACAAAAGCTCCTTTAGCATTAGGGAAATTCTCCTTGCAATATGGTTTGATTACCTCCAAATGCCTTAGCATTTGATGCCCATTCCACTTCTCATTATTGATTTTGTGGTAGAAGTAGCTCTACTAGGTGGAGTGATTCTCATTCTCATCCTTTGTGTTACAAATTTCCCCCTCTTCATCATTTACCGAAAGGTTTTGTTATTATTGCATGCTAGTAAGTTTCTCCCTCTAGATGGGTGATTACAATTGCACCCTGTTTGCCCCAACCTCCTTCAATTGGATGGCTGCCAGACAATGAAGGCTTAAGATGACCCTCCTCTTTCAAAGGTTTCCTCAGGTTGCACTCATGATTTCTTCTCAGAGAGGAGTCAAGGTGGGAGAACCTATTATTGATGGACGAACACTCCCAAACCTTGAAGTTAGCATAGGAAACTAGTTGGGGAGGAAAGAGAGATGAACTAGACCCTTTGCCTCCTTCCACCACTGGTTTTGCATCTTGACAGTGTTCCACTCTTGGGCTTGAACCTTTATACTGTCAACTCCTATTCCAAGGTTTTGTCCATTTGCTATTATTTTCTATTTATTTTTTAAGCGTTACCCATACCACTTTGTAACTAGAGCTTATCTCATATTACCTTTTAGAGAGATGAATTTTTTTTTTTTCCATCCTTTATATTCAAACATATTAGTTTATTTTTTAAAAATAATGTAATGTCCCATTTTTGGGGCATCTTCAGATTCGACATTTCATTTATATGATTTGATAATATTTCTTATGATGATTACCTTAGCCTAAGATATACCATATATATATATATATATATAATAGAGGTGTGTCTATTCAAATATTAATTATATATGATTACATATTAATAATATATATTAATATCAAGTAGATACGATTATATATTATTATATATTATATATGAATCACTTTAATTATCTATAATAATATTGTTTTAATATAGGCATAATATCATATACAATAGCACATAAAATAGTTGATATATATGTATATATATATATATATATATATATATATATATATATATATTCACATATTCATATATATATATATATATATTCACATATTCATATATATAATTAATATTTATAATTGTATAATATATAACATTTTATATTTGTAACTTAGAATAATTATAATTTATTCTATATAAATTATCGATTATTAATATTATACCCTTTATGTATAATTAATTTATATACTAGAATAGGGATATCATAGCCATCCCCTCTCGAATTCGCTTGTCCTCAAGAAAATCATTCATACACAAGCTTTGACATAGACATAAAACATTTTTGCATTTAAAATACCAAAAAGATTTATGAAATATGCATTGAATGAAAACACGAAGCATACATGATGTAGACAGATCATGAAAACATGAAGTAGACATGATGCAGACAGATGAAGACATGGAGCAAACATGATGCAAACACATAAGACATACATCATGCATTTCCTTAATTGTGAACCTGCAACCAAGAAAAATCATTAGTACACATTATATATAAATCAATCCCCTGATAGGATGTTTATAGTCTCAATCCATTTATTAACTCATCATTTTCTAATTATGGGAGGAGGAACCATAATAGGGTGCTCTGTTACCCAACCAGTGGGCCTCATCATTCTCCCTCATTATCGTTACATTCCTCTGATCATCATTTCCAAGAAGGCACCTTTGTATGATGTACCCTGAGATGTCTCATCACCAAGGCCTTACCTGGTACCCGTAGGCTTTATTCGATACCTCGCGTGATGTCTCCCAGTCCATTCCACTGCAAGCCTTATCTCGACTTGGAGAATCATGATCCTAAGGTGATTCTATCAACTATTTTCCAAATAAGAAGGCTTTTAAAGCATAATCTTTGAAATACCAGATAGTTAATCTTATCCTTCAATTATAGGAGGAGAAACCATAACGAGGTGCCCTATTACCCAATCAGTCAGCTTCACCATTCTCCCTCATTATTGTTATCTCTCTCCGACCATCATCTCTAAGATAGCGCCTTTGTATGATGTACCCTGAGATGTCCCATCACCGAGGCCTTACTCGGCACACATAGGCTTTATCCGGTACCTCACGTGATGTCCCCCAGTCCATTCCACCATAGGCCTTACCTTATCTTGGAAGATGATGACCTTTTAACAACATTCTTTGGTTATTGTCAACTTAAAAATCAATGTCATTTCCTTGTAATTATTTGATTAGAACCATTGATAGTAAGTATTTAAACTATCATGATAAAAAAATGTGTCAATAATAACAATTATTTCATAATATATGAAAAAAAAATATAATTTACCTCATCACCTTCATGTGTTGAGTGGCCATTTAAAAGCACGAAGTAACCTTCATATCCATTTTCTATATTAAAGTCTCTTAATTTAGTTGAGCCAATGGAACTCCTCTTCATCGTGTGATTTCTGACATAAGCGTCTTTCCCACATAGTTGGTCCAAACATAATTAATATCTCATCCTTATCATATCCTCTCATATTTGGTGGGTCCATGCTTACAACAAATTTTGTCCAAATCTTTGAATACTTGGATCCATGGAATTATATTTTAATTTTGTCTATAATTTCATGTTTCTCAAACCTTTCTTCACTTCATCTAGTTTGTCATCAGGATAACTTACGCTTCAACAAGATATCGTCGTCTTTAAATTTCAGTCAATACAATTCTTAATTGATTCCCCTTCACTATATTTTTGCAAGCTTCAACAAAATCTCAAACCAAACATTATCCATGATGTTTTTGCCAACTTTTGCAGATGAAACCATTTAGTGCTACCGAACTCATTGTACACAAGCATGATTAAACATAAGTACATCCATATTTAAAGCAAGTCTTTAAGTGTGACTGTGTGATTGTAATTGAGCCGTTTGTCCTTACTGTAGCAGGGCTGTAACATAATCATTCATCTACACTTGTCTACTTGGCCAGTCAAGGATTGACGAAAGGATCTGGCTCCATTGTCTCAAATGCACAATTGTTGGCATCTATGGTGTGCTTCGGTCAGTACCTCCATGTGGACCCCGATGGGAGTGTGCGTTCAGTCTTTCCTTTGTGCAGAGACCGCGGGTATCCCGTCTGTACATTTAGCGCAGATCTTCACACAACACGGTGCTAAGTGCATGTGTTTGCAACTTTGACTTTTTTGTTCTCCAAATCTCCTATTTTGTACTCTTTCGAAGAGATCATGTATCTATAACCAACCTCCTTTTTGGTGTATGCCTGGTGATGTTTGTTGTCCGATCAACGCAGCATCCAATATTGCGTTAACATGATAGTCTTATCCAATTTGGCATTTGTATCGTGATTAAGGAAATTGGTTGAATGGTGTACCTGTTGTGTAGTCTTCCTTGGCAAGAACTATTTTAATAATGTTATTCCTCCTTCCTCGGATTTCGCCTGCTAGAGTAACCCACGGCTTCTTAAGGCATCCTGTTAAATATTTGAATTATGTTGCTCGTACTCTGCATCTGATCAGTAACTACTTGCTTCTTGGTGACTGGAGTTGTGTGTACCCCTTCTTCCTGTAAATTTGCCGCTGATATTGTTTGATAGTAGTCTTCTATTTTCTTATGATGCTTAGTTGTCATTCACTCAACTGTCAAACATCTTACAATTCGGTCTAAGAAATGAATTTAGATAGAAACAAACTTCCACCTATAGTTGGTCAATCAATAGTTTCCTTGCTGAGTCAATCACCTTCAATTTCCTTATGAACATTCATTCATTGTTTTGGTTGTGCATTTTCTTCTATCGTTTGCATACGCTGGTCCACGAAAAATTTATCTTCCTTTGAATCTATGATTTAAGAGTATCTTTGTGGACTCAATGCGGAATTAAATTTCTTTCCTATATGTAACTAACAATCCTCAAGATCTTATTATGGAAGATATGTATGTTTGTGTCAATTCCAATCCACAGCTCTTCCAATCCATCTACTCTATGCTGACACTAACTACAATTTATGTAATCATCAAATTTTCTATATAGATTGCCATGATACTTCAAACAATGTGTTGATAAGGTGCAGCATTCAGTATAAATGATAATATATTATTCTCATTTTAATTACCTAGAATTTTCTCCTACTATACTAACTGCTCTATATCTTTAATCCTTCATTCTACCATTCACAGCAATGAATATATATTATAAATTAAAACTCAAAAAAGGCCCCTAATGTGAAAAATTTAACTATTGCAGTTACTGATTATTAATCTCCTACCATAAAAGATTATTAAACTGCTGAAAAAAAATTCCTAGCTAATATTGAAAAATAACACAACTACAACTTCACTTATAGAATACGGAAAGAAATGCGCAACACAATGAACACAATATTTTCGGACAAATTGTCCCTGAAAAATCCCCTAAGGGAAAACCAATTCTAGAGATGAGAAATTATATTAAACTTCAGCAAATCAAGAGATACAAAATTCCTTGCCTCTTACTGACAGAACTTCGACAACCTCCTAATTTATCCCGCTGATATTCCCCACTGCTATTCCTGTGCTAACACTTCACCCTTGCTAACACTGCAAGACTGTTTGCTAACACTGCAAATGTTTCTCCCAAACTTCTTATTCTCCAAATGCCCCCTAGACTGCCTTTTATACTACTCTCGTTGGTAAACCAACGGCCGAGATTGATTTACAATCGATGGTGGAGATATAAAACAACTTATCAACCCTAACAAAATTGGTTTCTAGTTGCTTCTAAAAGAAGTCAATTATTTAATAAATAATTGTCCTTGCTCTAACCAATATTTTAGCAAAAACAATTAGATACTAAATAATAGCATATGGACAAACAACTGTCCAAGCTAACAAAACTAACACTCCCTCTTAGCGAGGAAGCTATTCTGCATGACACCTAACTTATCTCTGAAGAAGATAAATTTTGCCTTCCCCAATGCCTTAGTCAGAATGTCTGGTACCTACTCCTCTGTAGGTATGTATTGTAGCTGAACAACTCCCCCTTGTACACAATCTTTGATGAAGTGGTATCTGATATCTATATGTTTAGAGCTATCATGAAACACTAGATTCTCAGACAACTTGATGCAACTCTGATTGTCACAATGTATCATATTAGTCTCAACCTTCTGACCAAACAAGGGTACTAACAACTTCCGAAGCCATATAGCTTCACATGTTGCCATGCTAGCTGCTACGTATTCTGCTTCTGCTGAACTTAGAGCCACAGACTTCTGTTTCCTGCTGAACCAAGACACAACTCCTGATCCCAAGCTGAAGCAACACACTGAAGTGCTCTTTTTGTCTATTGTACTTCCTGCCCAATCTGCGTCAGTATAGCCTATCAACCTGATACCTTCACCTCGGACATATCTGATCTCATACTCGACTATACCACACAAGTAACGTAGCACATGCTTAGCCGCTATCAAATGCATTCTCTTTGGTTGAACCATGAACTGACTAAGAGAGTTAACTACAAATGCTATATCTGGCCTAGTGTTGACCAAATACATAAGTGAACCAATCAACTATCTATATAAAGTGGGATCTATATCCTTCTCCTTAGATGTATCTACCTTCCTCCAATTCGTGATCATGGGTGTAGACATGGCTTTGCAATCCTCCATCCCGAATTTCTTCAAGATTTCAATGCAATATTTCCCTTGACCAAGGAAAATCTCCCCATTTGTCTGCCACACTTCTATGCCTAGAAAGTAGTGCATAAGTCCTAAATCCTTCATCTCGAACTCTTCTGCAAGGTTTCTCTTGCAATCCACTATGAGCCCTAGTGAACCTGTAAGAAACAAGTCATACACATAAAGAACAAGAATGAGAATCTCACCCCCAACCATCAAGTGGTAGAGGTTAGCATCTGCTTCACTCTTCACAAAGCCCATTTTCTGCAAGTATGTATCATTGCGCTCATACCACGCTCTAGGAGCCTTCTTGAGTCTGTACAATGCTTTCTTCAATCTGCACATGTGGGTCTCTTTGTTGTATGCTACAAAGCCTTTAGGTTGTTCTATGTATACCTCCTCCTTCAACTCACCATTAAAGAATGCTATCTTGACATCCATTTGATGGATTTGCCATCCCATCTGTGCTGCAAGTGAGATTACAACTCGTATAGAAGTATGCCTGGAAACAGGAGCAAATGTCTCCTCATAATCTATTCCCTCCTTCTGAGAGAACCCCTTTGCCATGAACCTTGCCTTGTATTTCTCGATGCTACCATCTCCACCGTGCTTTATCTTATAGATCCAACATGATCCAACTACAGCCCTATCTGTTGGTCTAGGTACTACCTCCCACACATTATTCTGCATTATTGAAGAATATTCTTCAACCATAGCATCTCACCATACCTGATGTTCTGCAGCTTCCTAATAGCTAGAAGGCTCACTATCTACCAACTAACTAACTAATGCCACATAGTCATTGAACTTGGCTGGTTATCTTCGCTGTCTAGTACTCTTCCTAGGAGCTCCCACAAACTCCTAAGTATCCCATTGTGTATCTGGAACCACATGGTTCCCGCTTCCAACTGTAGAGGATGAAATGTCAACCTCTAAGTCTTCTAGATGCATTTCCTATTGCACCTGTTGCTCCATACTTTGTGAATCTTTACTAACTGAGTCTACACTCGTATTGGTAACTGTACTTGAGCTTTGTTGCTCTTGACTTGGTCTTGGAGCTTCTATTTACTGCTCACTCTGATCATCTACTAGCAAATCTCTAGATCTCTTGAATGCCTTGCCCTCCACGAACTTGACATCCCGTCTGAAAATTATTCTTTTAGTCCCTGGAATGAAAATCCTGTATGCCTTTGAGGTCTCACTGTACCGAACAAACTACCCCCTCTCTACAGTCTGATCTAACTTTTTACGTGTATCTCCAAGAATATGACAATATGCCAAACTCTCGAATATCCTAAAGTGACTAACATCTGGCTTCTTCCCTATGAAAGCCTCCTCTGGTGTCATCTTCCCTAGCACCTTATGTGGAACTCTGTTCTGAATGTAGACTATTGTATTACACACCTCTGCCCATAAGTAATGGGGCGTGTCCTAGTCATGTAGCATAGCTCTTGCTGCCTCCGATATAGAATGGTTCTTCCTCTCAGCAACTCCATTCTACTGTGGATTGTAAGAAACAATCCATTCTCTCTTGATTCCTTCTCTAGTCAAGAACTCCTAGAAGACATTTTCTTTGTACTCGCCTCCATTGTCTAACCGAAGAACCATTATCTTCTTTCCTATCAAGTTCTCCACAAGAGCCTTGAACTCTTGGAATCAACTGAAAACCTCATCCTTAGTCTTCAAGAAGTATATCCAAGTCTTTCTAGAGAAATCATCAATAAAAGTAACACAGTACTCATATCCTCTGAGAGATTTTGTCGACATTAGTCCACATACATCTGAATATACTAGACCAAGAACACCCTTAGATCTGGTGTCACTCCTTGGAAAAGATGCTTTCGCAAACTTCCCCAACACACATCCCTTACATACATCGTCATGCTCTGTGCTCACCTCTAGAACACTTGTCACTGTCTCACGAAGCAATCTAAGTGCTCCATGATGAATGTGGCCCATCCTCCTATGCCATAGCTCTCTAAGATCTCTAAGATTACTGTTGGTCATAAGTGCCTTAGGTGTATCAAACTGCAATCTATAAAGGTGACCACTCCTAACTCCAATAGTTATGGGTGATTTCCAATCCTTGTGCTTAATCAACACATTTGTCCCTCTAAAGAGTACATTATACCCCCTATCCTGAAGAACAGATACAGAAATCAAATTCATACCTAAGCTTGGCACATATAGCACATCATGAAGTGAGATTATCTTTCCATTCTCCCTCTGAAACTTAACAGTCACTTTCCCAATAGGGTTGAGTTTGGACAAGTTTCCCATAGAAATCTGGATGTTGGTGTCCTCCTCCTTGTAACTAGAGAAGTACTCTCTAACTCCTGTCATGTGAAATGATGCCCCACTATCTATATACCAAACACACTATGAGGTTGAGCTAACCATACAAGCTATGAATGCAAACTCATCTTCCATTCTACTGGAGAGTTCTTCTGCACTTGCTGAAGCTGCCACCTACTTCTTACCCTTCTTCCTCTCTGGGTAATCATTGACATAGTGCCCAAACTCGTGACATCCAAAGAACTTGACTTTAGAAAGGTCCTTCTTCTTCTTTTCACTTTGTGAATTTAATCCTTTGCTAGATCCCTTCTTTTCTTTCCCTTTACCCGCTAGGGCAACGTTCTCTTGTTCCACCTCATTTTTCTAACTCTTGTTGGCCCCATTGACAGGACTTAGTCTAAACTCCTCCTGGGTGAAATTAGTCCATAATCAATCCCAACTCGGTAAAGTATCTCGTCCACTGACAACTTGAACAAAGACACTCCATTGTTTAGTAAACCCATTTAGGGCTATTCTCACTAGCTCGTCATCACTAGAGCTATCTCCAACAGCTGCTAACTCATCCTTGACAAGTCTGAGCCTGGTGAGGTAACTTGTGACGTCTTCTCCCTAATTCATCCAGGTATTCTTTAGCTTCTCTCTGAGAATTAACTTTCTGTTGGTGGTAACATTCTGGTATAGATTCAGAATGGCGTCCCACATCTTCTTTGATGTATCTAGCTCTGCGATATGTGGAACAATATGATCCTTGACACCATCAAGGATAATCCTTCTTTCTTTGGCATCATCCTTTCTATATGCTGCAAGCTAGGTTGCATCCATTGGTACAGGTACAACACTGGTAGCATAATCCTTGATACCATTCTCTTCCAACAATAAAGAAATTCTGGCCTTCTAGACACCAAAATTTGAGGCACCATCCAATCTATCCTGATCTCTCAAACCAGCTGAAGCCATCTCAAGGGTTTAAAGCAATAATAAATCTAAAGAGATCAAAATTTCTTTCCTAGGGAAAAACTCTTCTACCCTAAACAACGCTCTTATACCATGTGAGAAATGTAACTATTGTAGTCACTGATTATTAATCTCCTATCATAAAAGATTATTAAACTGCTGAAAACAAATTCCTGGCTAATATTGAAAAATAACACAACTGCAACTTCACTTATAAAATACGGAAAGAAATGTGCAACACAATGAACATAATATTTTCGGACAAATTGTCCCTAGAAAAACCCCTAAGGGAAAACTAGTTCTACAAATGAGAAATTATATTAAACTTCAGCAAATCAAGAGATACAAAATTCCTTGCCTCTTACTAACAGAACTTTGACAACCTCCTAATTTATCCTGCTAATATTCTCCACTACTATTCCCGCTCTAACACTGCGCCCTTGCTGACACTGCAAAACTGTTTGCTAACACTGCAAACGTTTCTCCCAAACTTCTTATTCTCCAAATGCCCCCTAGACCCCCTTTTATACTACTCTCGTTGGTAAACCAATGGCCGAGATTGATTTACAATCGACGGTGGAGATATAAAACAACTTACCAACCCTAAAAAAATTGGTTTCTAGTTGCTTCTAAAAGAAGTCAATTATTTAATAAGTAATTTTCCTTGCTCTAACCAATTTGTTAGCAAAAACAATTAGATACTAAATAATAGCATATGGACAAACAACTGTCCAAGCTAACAAAACTAACACCTAATACATGTGTACCCAGATATCCGCTAGGCACTATAGTCTTCAAAAAAATGTGAAAGATATTAAATTTCTTTATGCCATTATGCACAGTTTTAATATTTGAAATTCGAACATTAACAGAGGAATACAATATTAAATTCAGTTTTTGCTACCAAATGGTTTATAGTTTTTTCACGACCTTCAATACTGGATGCAATCTCCATTAATCAATATCCATCAACCCAGTCTATAAGGATAGGACCTCATAAAGTATTGGTTAAGTGCTCCCTTTTTCAAAATTTTAATTAATATTGTCCAATACTAACATCTGCCATAATATAACCTTTCAAAAATTTAGCATATGATCAGGTTGGTGATAGACTTTTCTAGAATTTGTCCTCGCAAATGGCTATTAAACAGATCTCCCAACCATGACCCTCAAAGATTCAAACTATATTTATTCCTAAACCCAACAGGCTGGTAGATTCGATGCTCTGATACCACTTGTAATGTCCCATTTTTGGGGCATCTTCAGATTCGACATTTCATTTATATGATCTGATGATATTTCTTATGATGATTACCTTAGCCTGAGATATACCATATATATATATATATATATATATATTATAGAGGTCTGTCTATTCAAATATTAATTATATATGATTACATATTAATAATATATATTAATATCAATTATAAATGATTATATATTATTATATATTATATATGATTCACTTTAATTATTTATAATATTATTATTTTAATATAGGCATAATAACATATATTATAGCACATAAAATAGTTGATATATATATATATATATATATATATATATATGCACATATTCATATATATAATTAATATTTATAATTGTATAATATATAACATTTTATATTTGTAACTTAGAATAATTATAATTTATTCTATATAAATTATCGATTATTAATATTATACTCTTTATGTATAATTAATTTATATATTATAATAGGGATATCACAAATAATATGATATGATTTTGTATTTCCATTAAAAAATATTATATTATAACATTGAATATGTTTTCTCTCTTAAAATTTAAAATATTTATTTATCAATAGATAAAAATATTAATATAATTAATCAATAATTTCCATTATAATCATTAAAAAAAAATTAAATAAAATGAAATGTCTCCTTTTTTATTTTTAAAATAATTTTCATAAAATTATTCAAAATTTAACTATTCCGGTTCGGTCAATTTTTTTGATGTCTTGCTTGAAACTGAGGATACGTTAAATATGACAAGCCCTTCTTTTCGAGAAAGCTTGAACTGATGGAGTTTCTTTGCCCTTGCCCTGATAGTGTGATATGGAATTACTTCTTTCAAGGAGAGAATAATGTGAAGACTAAGATATCCTCACGTCATATCAGAGTTCAAAGATGAGCTGACTTTAACTTTAAGAATTTGATTCTTAAAGGGATAGCTAATTTCGAGACAAAATGCACTAAAGACAAAATAAAGTCAAATTTATTTATTTTCTCAGAATCATGATTTTTTTTCCAAATTTTCTGTTGTTTACGACTACAAATTATGGAGATCATGAAGATCAAATGCTGAAATTTTCAGAAAAAAAGAGTGATGTTTTCAATTTTTTTGAAAATTGATCAACTGTACAATTTGTTTGAAAGATAGCCGCGTCCATTTTTAAAAGCGTCTGGAATTTGTTTACCGTGGGATGCTAGAATTCTATACAACAAATCAGCATCGTCATTGGTATATGATTGGGATTGCCAGATTAGATTTCTAAGCTGTAGGAATGCACTTCACGGTGTAAATAAAATGTAGAATATATATACAATTTTATAGCGTATAGCTATACACCGACCACTCCAAAGAGTTATTCCAAAAAATTTAGTATCCCCTGAGCTTGTTTAGGCTTGTAACTGTTCAACGTTGGTTTCCTAAGGAGAGAATTAATTCCAACTTTAAAGAAGAGAGATTTGTCTAGGATAAAATCATTTCACTGGTATTTAAATGCACTGAAACATCAACATTTGAACGTAGACGATATCATCTCCTGGATTGGTCTTTTAATTGTATCAACATTGTGTGGTACATCGTTTAGACGAAGGGAAGATTAAGGGAGCCATTGAATTTGGAGGAAAGGTGAGCGGACTCTTAGAAAAGTTGGTTCCAAGTGAAAGAGCGAGGAGGGCATAGAAGTTGATAAGTGTGGGAATTTAAAAACTCATTTCTCGTTGGTTCATTTAGAGCAAGTTATTATCCCTTTTCATTAATAATTAAAGAATAAATTATTGAAGTCAGCTAAATAATTAATTGCGTTTCTATTGTTAATAATAATTTTTATTCTGACTTTTAAAATTTAAATTATTTTTAAAATTTATTTTAAAAACTTTTTATGTGATTTTCATTTTAATTGTTTGCATGATTACAATTTCAATAATAAATTTCAAAAATAAATTGAATTCAATATTTAAAAGGGTGAGTTTGAAAATTTAAGTATTTTTCAATTATATTTTGCTATACATGTGATCTAACTAAACCATTTCTAGATAAATATCTAGGCTTTAACAATGATGGGTAGGAGCATTATGAAAATCAACATTTGGAAATTAGGCTTTAGGGATTTCTTTGCATTCTTCAAAGGATCACCCTAGAGAGGTAAACTCAAAAGATAGAGATGATGGGATTTGTGGAGAGAAGTTTTCTATTATGGAGGGGTTCATTGAGGGCATGTTCTCTTTGTTTGGGAAAACTTTCATGCCTTTGGATTGTGGTATGTTAGTGAGCTTGTTTGATGGAGGGTTTAATCATCCTTTGTAGTTGGAATCTTTTGTGGTGGACATATCTGCTTTCTCCCATTCTCTATTATGTAAGAGGCTCATGTTCTCCATTAGGTAGGTGTTTTATTCAAACTATGTTTGGTGAATGTCTATCATTTTATATGAAGGGTGCCTCCATCCTTTTCCTTTTTGTCTTGACTTAATCTATTTTTTTGAAGGGCTCTTTTGGTGTGTGTGTATCTTTGTTTGCAGAGGGAGGCAATGTTGTCTTGTGGGATTTCTTTTGTGGTGAGGTGACCACTTTTATTAATCTATGAGGGGATTGTCTTGTTTGATCTTAGAGGAGGTTTTTATCTTTTTCTAAGCAATATTTTTTTTCCTCAAGGACCTAATATTTGTACCCTCTTAGGTTTTGATGGTCTAGCTAAAATTTTATTTAGTTTGGAAGCATTTCTTCTATGATATTGACAAACATTTGAGTTTTTTTTTGTATTTGGCTTGAGCTCCTTTCTTGGCTCTTGTTGACACACTCTTTCATTTTTCTTGGGCCCTTTTTAGTGTTTTAGTGTTTTAGTTTTTAGTAGGGATATTTTTGGTGATATTTTTTTTGTTCCCAATGGAATCCATTTCCTTAGTCTAGGGGATAGTAGTTACTTCCTATATTGTTGATCTCATTACCAGTCAAGCCTTGGGTTTATCATTGGTTATTTTTTTGTTGGAGGGATAAAGGTGGTTTTGTTCTTCCCTATAATCTTTCAATTGGGTTTTATTTCCAATGGACATATCTTTTGGTGTAGGTGTTTTTATGAAATATTGTTATTTTAAGATAACTATTATTGAATTATTTATCTCTTGAGAGGTTATTTTATACTCTTGGGTCCTTTTGGACCTTCTCTATCACCAATGCTCCTATGGGACATATTTTTTTGGCTATTGATGATGAATCCATTAGAGGTGGAGCCTTGTCCTATATAGGTGAAAGGGATTCATGTGGTTGTGTGTTGGGTTTTCCTCTTTGGTTCCCTTTCTTCTTCTACTACTTCTCCTATTGAGGTGGGAGAATCTTCCATTGAGGTGGATATTTGCAGTCTGGATGAGGTGGAAAGTCTTTCCTGAAGGGTTGTGTTCTTTCTTAGTTTCATGATTTGGAAGTTTGAAAGAGACTTTTTCTTCTTCTTGAATGTTTGTATATCCTTAGTCCATATTGAAGTGGGTATCTCTCCTATTGAGATGGAGAGGGTTATTGTTGGTGGTTTTTGAATGCATAGCTAGAAATCCATTATACAATTTTTTTTTTTTTGTGCTATTTTAAAACCCAAGATTAAGGTTAAGGAAGCTTTACAAAATTATTTTATCCTCCTTTAGCATTTTGATTCTACCAAGCACTTATTCTTCCATTATAATGCTGGTAAAATTTTAGGTAATAGGAATGTGATCTACCTCCTTATGGGGTTGGTTTTGGGAGCCAAATTAAAATATTATATAAGAAATAAAGTCAATTTTAGCCCATGAAATTTCAAACATATAAATCTAGCTATCTTAAACTCAATGACTAACAAATCAAATTCACATTCCAAAAAATATCTATAACTTTTTACTAATAGCATGATAAAACTAACTTAAAAGCAAACAAAATTTCCTATTCATGTTTGGATAAAAATGTGTGTGTGTGTGTGTGTGTGTGTGTGTGTGTGTGTGTGTGTGTGTGTGTGTGTGTGTGTGTGTGTGTGTGTGTGTGTGCACGCGCGTGCATGCGTGCATGTGCACATGTGTGTGTGTGTGCGTGCACGTGCACATGTGTGTGTGTGCACATGTGCATGTGCTTGGGCATGGGCATGTGCATGTGCATATGTTTGTGTGTGTGTGTGTGTGTGTCTATATGTATATTGATGCAGGGGACTCCCCTTAATACCATAAACTCATAACAAAAACAAAGAAACAATAGAAAATGCAAGAACAAAATATGGACTTCTTATTATCACCGAAAATGCAGAACTATAGAATTCTCAATTACAATATGCTAACCCAAATGGGCGCCTTCATTACAGTAACCTACAAGACAATGCTACGAATTATCACCTAGAGCTATCCTAGACAATGTTCAGGTCTTTCTTA
Source organism: Cupressus sempervirens (assembly GCA_028749045.1). Taxonomy (NCBI): domain Eukaryota; kingdom Viridiplantae; phylum Streptophyta; class Pinopsida; order Cupressales; family Cupressaceae; genus Cupressus; species Cupressus sempervirens. Next base: position 86,364,034 of record CM053785.1, read on the forward strand.
AATAGGTAGTTTTATGTTGCTCGGGAAGGTTCTAGATACTCAAACTTAATACCTGGGCCTCACAAATCCTAACAAAACATATAGAGTTGGCCAAATACATCTTTGACAATTATTTTAGAATTTTTGGTAGCCCAACTTTGGAAGGCCATAATTCATGAACCATTGCTTTAATTAGCTATTATAACCACTTTTTAGAAATGCTAGCCCCTGACCTACAAGCTTGAAATGACACTAACACCCTTCCATCAAGTTTTTGGACCTTATCTGGGCACTCTAAGGCCTCCAATAGTGAGCCTAAAGATTTTTCTGCAAATTTTTCCACCAAAAATCTGCAATAACTTCTTTGATACTAATGCTTGAGGAATGAGATTTTTTATGGTAGGCTTATAAATCTAAAATGAACCTTCCTATAGAAAATGAGAACATTTTTCTCATATGAAAAACTTACTAAAAATAGTAGGTTCCCATAAATAGTAACCACCCTATCTACTAGTCTTTATAAAAATAGAAAAAACTAAAAATAAAATATTTTTTAGTGATGCAAGATTGCCCTTGCACCCAAGATACTGTACATCAAACACTCGATGTAATTTGAGAAGTGACCTTGTCATGTCTTCGATGTTCAGAGGAAAACCAAGATGGTTAACCACCTCCTTTGCTAGCCATGATGAATCCTCAATTGGTATCCCTTTCCATTTGACTAGATATTCCTCATAAATTCTATTTCTAGTACTTTTTCTCAACACAACTATCCAGTATCTCCTCAATCTCCTTTGTAGCTGAACTAGCTGTTGGAATGCTCCACCACGCTTTTGTAACTTCATCTCCATCACCTCCTTCATAATACTCTGTCAAATCTAAAATATTAAATACTAGTGAAATATTCAATTCAGCAGGCAACTCCACTTCATACGCATTGCCAGAATCATGCCTCTTCATTATCTTGCATGGTCCAAACTTCTTCATCTTCAACTTATTATATGTACCCACTGGAAAATGCTTCTTTCTCAAATGAACCATGACTTCATCTCCAATTTGAAATCCCTTATATCTCCTTTTTACATCAGCCTTAGTCTTATATTCTATATTCATCTTTATGATGTGCTTCCTCACCTCCTCATGGATGTTCTTCAAATATTTAGCAAAATCTTCTGTTTCAGCACTACTTTTCTCTCCTTTATCCAATTGCCTCAATTTAGAAGCAATTCTAGGGCTACTCCCATATACAATCTGGAATGGTGATTTATTGAGTACTCCTATTGACAGAATTATTATATGCAAATTTCACCTATGGTAAAATCATTTCCCATTCTTTTGGTTTATCTACAACCAAGCATCTCACTAGATTTCCCAAATTGCAATTCATAGCTTTTTTTTGTCCATCAATTCGTGGATGGTGTGATGAACTAAAATTCAAATCTATCTTTAACTTCTTCCACAATGTATGCTAGAAATACCCAACAAATTTGGTATCTCAATCTAAAACTATACTCTTTGGAAGACCATGTAATCTCACAACTTCTATGAAAAACAACTCTGCTACATGAACAACATCACTAGTTTTCTTGCAAGGAATAAAATTCACCATCTTTGAAAACCTATCAACCACCACAAAAATAGAATCATGCCCATGTCATGTCCTTGGTAATCCAAGAAGAAAATCCATACTAATATCCTCCCATGACTTCTCTGGTATAGGTAATGGCTGATACAACCTTGTATTCTTTTTCACTCCTTTTACTACCTAACATACTCTACAACTTTATACAAACTTCATCACATCTTGCTACAATTGTGGCCAGTAGTAATTTTTAGCAACGAAAGCTATGGTTTTATCTTAGCCAAAGTGTCCTGCCAATCCTCCACTATGCTTCTCCTTGATGAGATTCTCTCTCATTGAACTTCTAGGAATGCACAATTGGCTTTCTTTGAAAAACATATTATCCTAGATCATGAAATCAAACCACTTTGTCATACCAAGTATAATAGGTTTTGTACAAGCCTTCCACGCTTCACCAAAATCAGGATCATCTAGATACAATATAATTATTTCCTTGAACCCAACCACCTCTATATACATTTCTATCAGCAAAAGTTGTCTTTTACTAAGAGCATCTGCAACTTTGTTAGACTTCCCACTCTTTTATTTCAAAATAAATGTATAACTAAACAAAAACTCAACTCACTTTAAATGCCTTTGGTTCAATTTTCCTTGACTATTCAAATATTGTAAAACTTGATGATCAGTATACAAAACAACCTCAGGAAGAAGATAGTGTCTCCACTTCTTCAATGCTTGAACTATAGCATAAAATTCCTAATCATAAATAGAATATTTTCTTTTTTCATCATTCAACTTCTCATTGAAATAAGCAACAGTTCTACATTCTTGGATCAAAACAACTCATATTGCAGTACCACTAGCATCATAGTCTATTTGATACACCTTGTTAAAATTAGGATGTAAAAAAATAGGTTGCTTAATAACTTTCTATTTCAATAGATTAAAACACTCATCTCCTCCTACAGTCCACTTAAACTCTTTCCTATCCCGTCTCATTGTTTTAGTCAAGGGTCTGCAAATACTACTAAAACTTCTTATGAAGTTCCTATAAAATGTAGCCAGTCCATGAAAAGATCTTACCTCTTTCTCACTCCTTGGAGTAGGCCATTCATGGATAGCCTTCACTTTCTTGGGGTGCATTTTTAGACCTTCTACTAAGACTAAAAATCCCACATACACCAATTCTTTCTTTACAAAACTGCACTTACTTAGGTTTATCAGCAACTTTTCTTCCCTTAACTTATCAAACACCTTGTGAATATGAATCAAATGCTCCTCTAATATCTTAATAAAGACTAATATATCATCTAGGTAAATAATGAAAAACTTACCCATGAAAGTGCTTGGGGCATTGGTTAGCCCAAAAGGCATGACTAACCACTCATATAGTCCTTCCCTTGTCTTGAAAGTAGTTTTCCACTCATCGCCTTCTCTGATATGAATATGATGGTACCCACTCTTTAGATCTATATTTGTAAAATACTTAGCTCCACTCAAACAATCCATAATATCATCCATCCTTGGAAATGGAAATTAGTACTTTATTGTGATCTTGTTGATAGCATGATAATCTATGCACATCCTCCATTCTCCATTCTTCTTTGGTGCTAATACTACTTGTACAACACATGAGCTTAGACTCTCTCAAATCAATCCTTTCTACAATGACTCATGAACTTGCCTATTCAACTCATCACTATCTGTTGGTGTCATTTTGTGTGCTACCTTGTTTGGCAAACTAGCTCCTAGAACCAAATCCATCTGGTGACTGATCTTCCTCATTGGGGGAAATCCATTAGGTACATTATCTAATACAATAGGTACCTCTATAGGTACCTCTTCTACTTCTTCTTTACTATCTTTAGGAATTATAGCAAAAAACATATGCTCATGCTTCATACATTAAAGAAAATTTTTCCATCAACAAAACTTATTCTGGCAACACTGCATACCTTTTCTTCTTTATCCTTCAATGGCTTCAACTTTTGTTTCACTCTATCCTTAGTTAGAGTGTAGGTATTTGCTCGCCCATCATGTACAACATGCCTGTCAAACTACCATAGCCTACACAGTAGCATATGACATATGTCCATAGGTATGATACACATAGTAACTCCTCTTGGTAGCTTCCAATCTTGAACTTCACTAAGCACTGCTCATTGACCATGACCTTGTGGTCATCTTGCACCCAAACAATACGATATGGACACGGGTGTTTTTGCCTCTTCAGCTTCAACTTGGTGACCATTGTTTTTGACACCAAATTGTTAGTACTTCCACCATCGATGATCACATCACAACACTTATCTTCACATCTACAGCGTGTGTGAAACAAGCTCCTTCTTTGCTCAAGTTCATTCTCACCACATAGTAGGACTCTTTGGTTAACTAGGACTTCTCCTCTTTCAGAATCTTCAAAATGTGAGGATCTAACATCTTCATCAACATGTGCAAGTATCACCTAACCTTCTATTCTTTGATCTATCCTTCCTTGGCACTAGGTACATTCAAATGCTCTATGCTCTTCTTCTCCACAATGAAAACATTTTCCACGGAAGCCTCCTCTTCCATATCCTTGTCCTCTGCCTCTTCTTTTGTAATCTCTATTGTTCTGATCATGGGAAAGATTGAAATTATTTCCCCTCTAGTTCTGACTACTATTTCTAGCCTCATCCTTGTTCTTTTGATCATCATTATGACCACCATAAGATCATCCACCAGATCTTCCACCATGACCTCTTCCACTATTCTTATTGTCAAACTTGTTTCTTAGTTTCTCCTCAACTCTTAGGGAAAATTGGTATGCCTACTCAATACTACTCATTTGAACGAGACTTAGCTCATCCTGAATGCTAGGCCTTAACCCAGTAAGATAATGGGAAACTTTCTCCTTATTAGGTTCTACATGGCATGTTCTAATGAGAACTTAGTAGAACTCTTCAATATACTCTTGAACAAATTTTCCCACTTGCTTCAACCCTTGCACCTTCTTCAATAGATCAAACTCATAATCCACGAGAATGAATTGTCACTTTAATTTATATTTTCTCTGATCTTTTGACATATTAGTCAATTTTGTTATTAGTGACACAAACTTATTTAGATTCTATATAGCTACCAAGCTCATTGAACAAATTATAGTGTCTTCCATGTAATTTAGTAGCCATCAAGTTCTATAGTTTCAATTGAGTCTTTTGGACTAATTCCAATCATTATCAAGTAGATTCAATTAGTGTGAAGTCCAGTAGTTCAAACTAAGCATTTCAGTATACACCAAGTTTATCAGTGGTTACTGAGTTTATAGTTCATGTGATGTGAAGTCTATGTTTATTGAGCATTGCAGTATCTATCGAGTTCACAGTTCATGTGATGTGAAGTCTATGTTTATTGAGCATTGCAGTATCTATCGAGTTCACAGTTCAAGTGATGTGAAGCCAGTGCTAACTGAGCTACTTCATGTTAATCAAGTGATTTAGTGTCTATTGAGTTGCACAATATCTACTGGGTCACTAGTGCATACCGAGTATGAGATTACTTGAAAGTGATACAATATGAATCAAGCTTCTACGTCTACCAAGAGCATGATGATGCCAAGTAGTGACAGTGGATGCCAAGTATTAGAACCTCACTGAGTCAGTCTTTAGAACCCAAGTGTCTTCATGTGGGCCAACTTTGTAATATTTGTGTTAATTTGTGTCATGGACAACTTTGTAATTTTGTAAATGGGATTGATATATATATATATATACGATGTATTGTATCATATCCGATGTTTGTATGCAAGAGTAAGAATGTGAATGTGAGCATATGTATTGTGATTGTGGATGTGAAAAGTTCAAGTTGTGATAGCAGTAGATAAAGAATTATAAAGGCCATATCAATAGAAGGAGCAACAAAGAAAAATTTATCATAAAAAGGTGATCAATACACTAAGGAATCTCTATCAGCAAACTCCATTACAAATCAGAGATCTACTACTTCATCCTAATAGGTGAACTAGTCAAAACCCTCCAACAAGGTAGACCTAACAGTCTTTTCTTAATCTCTTTATTGAGTGCATAATTGATTGTATGTTTATAAATCATCTCACAAAGTGGACATAGCAGTCCTATTTGCTCCTAATAGGGCAGATCATCAAAAGTGATCAATGTAAGCCTTAACAAGCCAACTTTATGTTGTAATACTAAAGTTTGTCGGTGACATGCCCACCCCAGTTTTAATTTCTATTTGGATGGTTTCTGGGTCACCAAATCTTTCTATTCAAGTGTTATTTTTAGTTTCTCAAGCATGCAATTAGATTGGACATGATGAATTAAATGCTAATTGATTTATTGAAATTGTTAAATTTTTAGAAGGTACTGATTCACCCCTCCCCTCTTAGTAACTTAGCATAGTCTTGAATATTTCCAACACCTATCCCATCTGGTGATTTTGCCCTTTCCCTTTCTATTTTGCTCCAACTGAACCTCTTGTCACCAGATCCTTGCATGTCCCTTCAAATTTTCCTTCGCAAACTTGACCCTATTAGGAGCATTAATATCTTCATACTCAAAGTACTCCTCTAGTTCATTGATCCAATCAATTAGCTTCTTTGGGTTAAGATTTCCCAAAAATGTGCGAACCTCAAACTTAGGTTTTTAACCCAATCTTGGAGATGGCCCTAAAAAGCCTCTCTTCCTCTAGATTTAGAAGTGCCACTGCATTGGCATTTTCTTATACTTCATCCTCATCCTTGCTTTAATCTCTTATAGGAAGATTTATTTCTCTTTTCATTTGTTCTTCCAATATTTGCATCTGCGTTTGGAGGGCTTGGAAACCCGTAGGTGTAACAACTATAGCTCTTCTACTACACTCTCTTTGTGGAGGCATTTTTACACTTCCACTAAAACCCTAGTGCAAACTCCCTCACAATTAGTGATCTCTCTACATACTCAACCCAAACCATGGTCCTGGTGCAAACTGCCTCACAATCAGCGATTTGTCTACATACTTAGCCCAAACCACGTCAAGATCTCTAGCACTGATAACACTTGATGAAGGGGACTCCCCTTAATACCATAAACTCATAATAGAAATAGAGAAACAACAACAAATGTGAGAACAAAATATGGACTTCTTATTATCCTCACAAATGCGAAATTGCAAAATTCTCAATTACAATATGCTAACTGAAATTGGCACGTTCATTACAATAATCTATATGAAACTATCGCGAACTATCACCTAGAGCTATCCGAGACAATGCTCAAGCCTTTCTTAAATAGGTAGTTTTATGTTGCTCAAGAAAAATCTAGATGCTCAAACTCAATACTTAGGGCCAACAGACTCTAAGAAAACATGTAGAGCCAACCAAATACATCTTTGCCAATTATTTTAGAAGTTTTGGGTAGCCCAACTTTGGAAGGTTGTAACTCACCAACCACTTCTCCGATTGGCTATTATAACCAATTTTCAAAAATGCTGGCTTCTGATCTATAGGCTCAAATCAGCACTAGCACGCTTTCGTTGAGTTTTCAGACCTCATCTAAACAATCTATGGCCTCTAATGGTGAGCCTGAAGATTTTTCTACAAATTTTTCTACCAAAAATCTGCAATAACTTCTTTGATACTAATGCTTGAGCAATGAGATTTTTTATGTTAGGCATACAACTTTGAAATGAACCTTCCTATAGAAAATGAGAACATTTTGAGCTCATATGAAAAACTTATTAAAAATAGTAGGTTCCCATAAATAGTAACCGCCCTGTCTACTAGTCCTTATTAGAATAGAAAAGACTAAAAATAAAATATTTTTGGGTGATGCAAGATTGCCCTTGCAAATAGGATGCTCTTGTATCATATATCTATATGGGTGGTTAAAAGAATTATGTCAAAAAGACAATATAATCAATGAGTATTTGTCAAACAAGATCCACTTGTGAAAAAATAAAAATAAATGTATTAAATTAGTTTTGATCAAGTCTCCAAGTCATCACTTAGCCTAATTAAGGTCCCTTATATTCATGAGTGTAATACATGAGATACTTATTAAATTATAAGTGTAATATAGTTCACAACAATAAAAATCTTTTTTACATAGCAACAAGTATTGTGCCGACCATTGCTAATTAATTTCAACATATAGATAAATTTGTGGGTGGAAATGCCAATTTATTATGGACTAACTCTAGTAAAATATATTAAATATCCTTTACATGATGTATGGTAGGTTCAAGAGAATGCTTATTTAGAGAGGATTTCTATCATGGTGTCTAGAATGTAGTGAAATTCCATTGGGATAGATCTATCCAAAATATTACTCCTCATAGTTATGTTGTGCTTACATGTTTTAGATATCGCATTATTAGTTTTTGGCATTTATTCTAACCTAGTTTGTCTAATATCCTTGATTGTCTAGATTACTCACAAGTTTTACATCCCTATTAGATTGTTGTTCTTGTGGGTGTAGATTATTATGTTAATATTTTGACTTCATGAAAAGATTAAGATCCCTAATTCATGACCTCATTGAGTGTAGGCCAAGATTTTAAAAATCCAAATTTATAAAATGAAGGAAATATATTAAATATTATATTTTATTAATATTTAATAAGTCGAGATAGTATCCAACCACAACTTTCCAACATTATCAACTAAGTCAAGGCTATCTTTGGCTCTCTCACTATTTATCGATGATGGATATTTTTAATCAGTGACAACATCTATAATCTTCTCATTCCACAAGGAAATTGCATTTTATTACTACTTGGTCGACTATTATAGAGCCCAATATTGCACATTTTAGTTGGCATGTTCTATTTGTAGGTATTCTAGGTCATTGTTGTCCCTTTTGTTATTGTCTTAAATGTACATTTTTATCTTTTCTATTTTTTTCAAAGACCTCAAAATTACTATGTTTGGATTCATGACACTTTTCCCTTTTCTAATCTACCATGTTTATCTTGCAAATATTCCTTCTAGGTGACAATCCTAGTTTCCCATTTCCATTTCTACAACTTTGACACACCCTTAGAAAGAAGATTTTATTTGCAATTTGTGACCAAATTAATTTATCTATGTTTGGTAAATCTTGTATTTGGAATAATGTTATGTTGTAGATTTAGGTGTACATATATAAAATTATCCTTGAGGTTTCTTATTTAAAGGAGCTCTAGTGTAGGAGGACCTAAAGCACAAGAACATGAGAAGGTTAAGATTTCTTATATGAGATATTTAAATCCATTTGAGTCATTTATGCTATATTTGGGTCAAGATGTAAAGGCAATGAAGCCATTTTTGTCATAAATTCTAAAAGTTGTCAATTAGCCCCAATTATCTTAGTAAGGTCATAAATTGGTCAAGACATCAAAATGTTTTTGTAAACCCAAGGAAGGGTAAAAGTATTGGAAATGGTGTTTCATTTCAAGCTTTCTCAAAACTATATAAATTTTATATTGATTATGATCAAGATTGCTAGTAGGAAACCATTTCATGTTTATTTTGTCCATCAAGTTGAGAATAAGAATTGTAATCTTTCTAATCATGCATATCATGAAATAATTGTATTTAATTTAATAATTAATGCCAAAATATCATGGAATCATTGCATTTCATTTTGGTATTATTGGGCATTCTGTCAAATGCTTTGCGTAACCCTTTCTCTTTCCATGCTTCAAAATTTGTAGGGAACTATATTAGTGCCTAAACTCTGTATGTTTGATGAATGTCCATTTTATGCATGTCTTTCTTATTCACATCATCAATCATTGTATCAAAAAATATTTGTACGCCATCCTCTTGTATGCATTAACATTTACAGGCCACTATATTAGTGCTTAAACTCTATATCTTTGATGAATGTCCATTTTATGCATATCTTTCTTATTTGCATCATTAGGCATTCTAGATCAAACTATCTTTTTATGCCATCCTCTTCTATGCATTAATGTTTGCATGCAACTATACTAGTGCTTGTACATCTTATGTTTGATGAATGTCTAATTTCAACATTTCTTTAATATTTGCATTACTAGTAATTCAACCAAATAGTTTGCATACCATCTATCTTCTATGCTTCAACACTATGTTTGCAAGTTACCAGTTCTTTCATTCCTTGCATTTGATAGAATGTCCATTTTGTGCTTATCCTAGTTTCTTTGCAATACTAGCCATTCCAGTATGTGAAATGTAAAAATGGATTTGTAAACCCAAGGAAGACAACTATTTCTTTTCGAGATGCAACTATTTTTTGCCAATTCAGTATGTGAATGTTGGATTTTAGCACATGCATGTACGGATTCATCCAAAAGAAAAAAAGATAAAAAGTAAGGGGTTTTATAGTGTTACTTAATTTAAAGAAAAGTCATTATTTTTAATTAATAATTAATTATGTGTTTCTATTTTTAAAATTTATTTTATTTTATTTATAAATTTAAATTATTTTTAAAAACATGTTATGTGATCTTCTTTTTAATTGGTTGTGTGATTTTAGTTTCAATTAGTGAAATATATTTAGTTATCATAAGTTAAAAAATTTGAATTCAAAGGTAGGAGTCTACAACACAATGCTAACTTGTGAACCTCTTATTTAGGAGGTCCTAGGTTTGAATCTACTCAAGCTTAATAAATATTAATAATTAATCTTGGCTTAAAAGTTGAAATCCATAAAAATTAGTAGATTTTTTAATAATATTTTATTAATCTCTTGCTTCAATGTATCTTGGAAAAATGAAAACTTGTGTTTGTATCATTATCAAATTATTGTATGAGGGAATAAAATGACTAAATTAGAAAGTGCAAAGTTAATCGACACTACAACACCATTTCAAGTTATTTAATGTGTTCATACCATGCTTATGGTAATGCAAGTGTGGAATGAAATGCACACTAAAGTTTTTATCAAAATGGCCCTTGGACAAAATGTCATTCTAAAGTATCTACACATTAAGTGTAAAATAGAGAAAGACTTCTTTTTTATCCTTCATGCCCACCTGAAGGTCAAAACCATTAAAAACTTGAATTCAAAATTTAAAAGAGTGAATTTGAATTTTTTAAATATATTTAATCATCTACTAAATAGTAGTTTTGTTGTGCTATATTTTATAACTATGTTTACAACTACAATAACTTAATTCTATTGTGTGTCTTTAATAAGAATGTGGGAGTTATGGTAGAACTCATTATCTTCATTAAAAATTCTTCCTCCAAACCACTAGTGTCAATATAGTAATTCACACCATGTATAGAATTCACTCAATTAATTATACAAAACTTGAAAGCAATGCAAACTAGTCGTTTGTTAAATAATTTCTTATTAATTTTTTGCTTCAATGTATATTGGTATCAATATTGAGTTATGACACGAGAGAAGAAAATAATTATATGTAAAAATGGAAGGTAAATTATAGTACAATGACATCTCAAGCTTTTTAATGTGTTTATACTACACTTAATGGTAAAGAAGGTATAGAATGGAATGGACACTAGAGTATTTTATAGAAAGAAATCTTGGACAAAAAATCATTATGAGGTGTCTAACACTAAGTGTAAAACAAAAAACTAGCTTTTCATTATCCTTCATGCCCACTTGAATCTCAAAACTATTGACACAATTATCTATGAGTAGATTGATTTAGAAAATGAATCTAGTATTTAATTACTTTAATTTCCATGAGTAAAACTAGGCACGGATATGTATTAAAATTGTTTTTGTAAGGTTTCATATTGAAATGTCTCAATGCAATTGTAAATACTTTCTTAACAATATATTTATAGTTTAAGATATTATTTTTCTTTATATAAGACATTAAAAAATTAATTGACTAAACATTCTTGAAAATTCCACTCAATGACTAAGATATGCAAATATATTTGCACTTCAATTTTAGAAACTTTTAGTTTACATAATGGTTAGAAAGAATATGTATTAATTTTCATATAGAAGAATGTTAAGAAAACTATAATAAACTTAAAATTAACTAAAATAAATCTATAATATGATAGAAATAATTTATTGAAAATCATTAGTTTTTCTTACATTTAAAGTGGTGGACAAACTATGTTGTTTATATCACTAATGTGTGTCTTTGTATAAATCTGATGTAACTTTAAAATCACTATAAATGGAAGATTATAGTTAAAAAGGGAAAGTTTACACCTTTGGTTATACTATATATAATCTATTGTCAAACATTACCTTTTATAACGTATTAAAAAAAAACCTTAAAATGCAAATCTAGAACCTTGATTTTTTAAAATAAAATTATTGGTAGAAGTGTTGATAACTATACCCATAAATTATAATTAGGACACATTTGTCTCTCATACTAACCATGAGTAAAACTAGGCATGGATATGTATTAAACTTATTTTTTTAAGGTCTCATATTGAAATGTCTCAATGCAATTGTAAATACTTTCTTAACAATATATTTATAGTTTAAGATATTATTTTTCTTGATATAACCATTAAAAAATTAGTTGACTAAACATTCTCAAAAATTCCACTCAATGGCTAAGATATACAAATATATTTGCACTTCAATTTTAGAAACTTTTAGTTTACATAATGGTTAGAAAGAATATGTATTAATTTTCATATAGAATAATGTTAAGAAAACTATAATAAAGTTAAAATTAATTAAAATAAATCTATAATATGATAGAAATAATTTATTGAAACTCATTACATTTTCTTACATTTAAAGTGGTGGACAAACTATGTTGTTTATATCACTAATGTGTGCCTTTGGATAAATCTGATGTAACTTTAAAATCACTATAAATGGAAGATTATAGTTAAAAAGGGAAAGTTTACACCTTTGGTTATACTATATATAATCTATTGTCAAACATTACTTTTTATAACGTATTAAAAAAAACTTTAAAATGCACATCTAGGACCTTGATTTTTTTAAATAAAATTATTGATAGAAGTGTTGGTAACTATACCCATAAATTATAATTAGGACACATTTGTCTCTCATATTAACCCCTTGAGGAAAACTTTAAAAATAGTAAGTGTAGAAATAAATGGTGTGTGTGTGTGTGTGTGTGTGTGTGTGTGTGTGTGTGTGTGTGTGTGTGTGTGTGTGTGTGTGTGTGTGTGTGTGTGTGTGTGTGTGTGTGTGTGTGTGTGTGTGTGTGTGTGTGTGTGTGTGTGTGTGTGTGTGCGTGCGTGCGTGTGTGCGTGTGTGTGTGTGTGTGTGTGTGTGTGTGTGTGTGTGTGTGAGAGAGAGAGAGAGAGAGAGAGAGAGAGAGAGATATTATTTTAGTTAAAAATCAACTCTCTGAAGCATTGATCTAGTGTACTATTTACTAAAATAAAATTTATTAGAAACACTTATCCATGAATGTTTAAGGTTGTGGCATAATTTGAACCAAATAAGTAGTACAAGTCAATTTAAGTATTTTCAATTGGAAATTATATTTTTTTATACATATGATATAACTAAACAATTTATAGCTAAATATTTAGGATTTAAAAATTATGGGTAGGAGTAGAGAGAAGAGGAATGATTTTTGAAGTGAGGGTTTAGAGGATTTCTAGGTCTTTTTCAAATGATGGCCCTAGAGAGGAAGATTCATAAGATAAAGATGATGGGATTTGTTGACAAATATTTCCTATTATAGATGGGTTCATTTAGGGCATGTTCTCTTTATTTTGGAAGATTTTCATTCTTTTGGATTATGGTGGATAGATCTACTTTCCTCCACTATTTACTATGTGAGAGGCTCATCTTCTCTATTTGGTTAGCTAGTATTTTATCAAACCATGTTTAGTGGGAATCTTTATTTCTCATGCAAGGGGTCTCTTTATCTTTTTCATATTGGTTTGAGCTTAATCTATATTTCTTAAGGCATTTTCTAGTGTTTATGTATTTGTTTTATAGATTAAAAGATAGCCAAAATGAGGGCTGACCTAGAATAGAAAAGAAAAGTTGAAAATCAGCCAAAAATCACTACTATCATATTAACTAAGCCCTTTCCTTAATATAAAAGTCCCCAAAATAAGATTTTTTAAAATTTACTACTAACAATAACAACAGTATTATCATCACTATACATAAGAATGCCCAAAAAATTCTTGTTGGGCGTTAAGCAAGTCTAGAATATATCAACATAGAGAGCCCCCTAGGCTAAATAGAGAGTAACTAGCATAATGAAAAAAATAAAAAGGGAAAAAGAATAGAGGTAAGAAATAACTCTCCTTTCTTTGGTTCCTTGGGTTCCCAAGTAGCAAGCACAATTAATCATCCACCATAGAGTCATAAAGTGAATGAGTCATTTTCATGTCCTTACCCTTAGTGGGATCATCCTTGCCATCTATAACATATGAAGAGTAGTCACAAATAAATACATAACCTTGATAGAAAAGTGAGTGACCCTATCAAATTTTTCCTCTAGGTGCTCATTCTTCTTAATCACACTAGTAATGGTCTCCTCTAGCCTAGCTATACCTAGGCTCCCCTAGAATTTATCGAATTTCCCCATGGAACCCACCTCCTTCTAGATATTATTCATCATCATATTCTCTTCCTTTCTATCAACACCTCCCATAGAAGATCCCCCTTGAGTCTTTTGACTCAAATTAAACATTCTAATAAGGGACATGGCCATTCCCTTCTCTCCCATTACCCTTTCCTTCTTAGTCTCTAGATTGTTGGCCTCAGGTTTGAATGTATTAGAAATGTAAGAGGGTAGAGGGTTTTCCTATTATCCTCACGTAACCTTCTTTTCCTTCTATTCACCACTGGTCTCTTCTACCTCCTATTGCCCATAATTCCCTCTAGTGATTTTCCTTTTAGGTCTAGGGCACGTTTTCTTTCCTGAATTGTCACTGGACTTAGAATTGTCAAGTTTTCCCTTACCTTGAGGGTAGGGAAGGGTTTATTTTATCTTATTATTTTTCTCTCCTTACTATTGGCCTTTTTATCTATATTACCAACACTTTCAACATCTAAGACGTTAATTTAAAAAAAATTCTTTTTGGAAGTAGCTAAAGGCTCCTTATAAATCTAGATTTTGGTAGAGTGGGAGAATGTTTGAGAAATCGTAGTGATTTTAATGGGGAAGGTCTCTAGTTGAGAATCTATGGGTGAAGGCCTTTGTAAAACTAGAATAGAAAAAAAAAGGGTTTGGTGGTAAATAATATAGTTTTTTCCTTCTCTCTTCTTCTGCATATTCCATACACAATCCTCCATAGAGTGTAGTAACATTTAAGGGAGAGAGATACATTTAAGGATAGGGGAGTGGTAATAGTAACAAACCTTAAGTTCTATGTCCTTCATAGCTATATGCCTCATGATAATATAACATACCATGTCCCACATTTCAACAAGCTTTTCACAAGTGAATCCCCTATGCAAATAGACATGGGCTTCATAAGATCAGAAAAATTTCTTCAAACTCATCTCATCTAGAACCCTAGGTTTCTTCCTCCAACTTTTGGTGTAAGTGATCAAATATTACATAACTTCAAAGGAGATCCTATCAATGCTAACCCAATGGTTTTTGTAGGAATCCACAAACTGCCATGTCACCTTCTCATCATGGCTTTTAGTTTAATCTCCATAAAAAAATGTGTCCACACTACCATATCATTCCTAACATTCTCTTTGATTCTTTGTGGCTTGATTTTGGCATTTCCATTTTCCATAGATTCTTCCTCAAAAAGATCCACAACCAAATCCTCCCCTCCTTCTTTCAATTCCAAATCCATACTACCTATGAATTGTAACAACACTAGAGCTAAGATTTTCCTCACTTGATAGTTCAAATCACAACATTGAATGCCTATAATATTTCAAATAAATGAGTGATTCCCATTTAATTTATTCAAATCATATTTTTTCTCTTACCTTCAGATCATCACCCATAGCTAGCTTTCCTTATATAATCAGCGTTTAGAATAGGAAAGTCCCATAATTTGGTACTATAAAAATCACCCCAAATCTTGTTTTGGGTCATGGACCTACACATAGCATGAAGTATCATAGTTCTTATTTTTAAATCTCGCTTAACCCCAACTAAAATAACCCTCTCCAACTATTTCACTAAATTTATCATCATATTAAGTGTTATAAATAGGGAATACTAAGGGGGGGGGGGGGGGGGAGAACTTTAGTTACCAACTCGATATTATTTGTTACTCTGAGCCATACATAATAAAGTAAACAAGTAATATTGAATTAGTAAGAGTAACCATGTACAAAGAGAACTCATAACACCATATTTTGTTAACTAGGGAAACCCTAGCCAAAGGAAAACCCCAGTGGAGATGATACCCAAAATGACTTACTGATATATATATATATATATATTCCTTATTAGAGGATTGACCCTATTAGGAGTTGTGGTACAATGTATGAAAGAAGAGCTCACTGCCCAAATATGCACTTTCAATTACAAGAAGAGCTCATTGCCCAAACAAGTAATTTGTCCTTTAAGTTCCTCAAATATAGAGGTATAGATGCTCTACCTTCTTTCCAACTGATCTCAGACATTAGCTCAATTTTGGATCACAAGATTAGGTTATCAAAAGCTCGCTTCATGCATATGATACAAAATTTTATAGTCACATCTTTCGTACATAATCTTCACAAATAATTTTACTCCAAAAAACTTTGCAATATGTGTTTGAATAAATACATTTTCTTTTCACAAATTTCTACTAGGTTAGCTAAGACCAAAATAAAATTTCCAAGTTAGAGTAAACATCTAGAATATTGTCCCTAATTGGTCAAGTAATTTTTTTGTAAACCAAATCATTCCTTTACCTATCATTCTATTGTTATGTAAATCTTAAATATCTCTTTTCATGGTTATGTACATCATCATTAAAATGTATATTGTTTCCATATATCTTCTTTCTAAAAAATGACATCATATAAACAAGTTATACTTCAAATGTTGTTCCTTGTTTTTGTCTAATAAAAACATAACTGCATTTACTAGAACTTGAATAACAAGTGACAAATTTAATATTTGTGCAAGAAATTTTAACCCCATATTCAGCTCACTTCATTCTTCCTCCATGTAACCTTGCTAGCCATAGTATGATTTCATCAACAAGTTGCATACAAAACAATACACTATTGTAAACTATTTTCATACTTGGACAATTTTCTAAGTACCAAAAAGCTAAGTATCTTTATTTTTAAAGTTTTGTACAAGCATGTACATCATGTATGGCCATTAATGATAACATTTACATATCTAAATATAGCCAATTCTCAACAATCTCCCTCTTTGGCATTGATGACGACAAAGTAGGAAAATTGGCGAAGTATCAAAAATTTTCCAAAACTCACAAGAGTACTATAGTTGCCATCTATTACAAATGCTCCATCTTCATTTATTATAAATGCTCCCCCTTTTGATGTGACTAAAAAATGCATAACTTACTTGCAATTTTCTCATACAATTTCTCCCCCTTTGATATCAATGACAAACATTGGAATGTCCAAAAGAACTATCAAAAAGTTCTATCTAACTACTGTAAAATACCATCAAAATGTCTGTATCATTGACTCGGGCTAAATTCATCTTCATAAAATCAGAAAAAAAAATTCCTTTTAACAACTGTCCATACCTTTCTCCCATGTGTCCTTGACTACTTTGGTAGCAGTGAGAATTGCACATAAGGCATATGATACAATCTCAACTACATTAAGTTTGGAATAAGTGTCCTTTGTTTTAACACATTCCTCCAATTGTCTCTCAATGGCTAATAGTCTCAGAGCTATAGATTCTATGAAATATGATAATGTTCTCAAAATTTTCTCATTTCAACTTGTAGTTTCTTGATGTCATTGTGAACATTGCCAACTTGTCCTTCAAAATCATCAACTCTACTAGAGGGTTGTTGTAATTGACTTGCCAGAGCTTCTAGTTCACTTAGCTTCCCTTCAATATTATTATCAAAATATTGAGTCAACTTGTGAGATAAATTACATTTGTTGTAGAGTAGTTTGTCATCTTCTTGACATCTTCAGAATTCATTGATATAAGTAACAAGACTCAACAAATCATTCTTTATGTTTTGACAAAAAGTGCTAAAAAGATTAGCATCATGAGAAATTTGAAATTTGGACTTTACAACACTTAAGAAATCTATAAATTCATCATCAAGATATTTTACTACTAATTGGGCTCTCTATTTGGGGTTTGCTTCTATATGTTTGGTTGCCAGAGTGCTATGCAATCTATTAGTCACCTCAATTAATGTCCTTTGTAGACTCTTGACATCTTGTTCTTCCCAATCAACTTGATGAAAGATGAGATTAAGTTATATTGATCATCATCATCACCTATAAGGTTGGAAAAAAATAGTGGATTGGATGACCTAGATGCTTTAGTCTCATCTTGCTTTTGTTTCTTCTCTGTTGTTTCCCTTGTTTTTCTCTCTTCTTCTTCCTTCTCCTCCTTTTCCTTCCTTTCTTGTTCTTTATTTTCTTCTTCTAGCTTCTTCTAATCCCCAAGAAACTTCAACTTCACTTCTTCAATCTTTTTCTTTTCCTCTTCTAACTCCCTTTTCTCCTCTTCAATCAATTTTAACTGATCTTTACTATTTTCAAAATGGGGCTCAGGCTGATTAAAACTTACAAAAGGATTATCTTCAATATTGATAGTAGCATTTTTTTGATCAATTTGCATTGTATCACCACCTACTGACACTTCCAAGGTTTTCTCTATAATGGTAGGAGCTTCCTTTAACTCAAACATCACCTTGTTGATGGCTACACCTATTTCACTTCTTATGACATTCTTCTCACCTCCCATAAACAAAAATGGCCTCATCTTACTTTGTAAGTAAGGTGCTAGATTGTTCATCAATTTCTTGATTTCTTCTTCACCATCAATTTTGCACATAGTTCTTGTCATGGATTTATGATGTTCCATGTGTTCTTCATGAACTAGTGCCTTCTTTGCTATAAGTCTATCATAAAATTTTGTATTCATAATTCCTTTAATACCTTCAAGTTTCAAATTGTTAAGAATCATATGTCTCATAGTAGAGATATCAATACACTCTTTCCCAATATCATTGTATAAATCATAAAATTTATTCATTTGCACAAGGTTCTCCTCATTGGCAATAGCTATATTAATCTTTTTTGTCTCTAGTTTCTAGGGTTGCCCTATTTTACCTGCTAGCTCGTTAGAAGCAATAACCTTTTCAACTTGTTTAAATTCATGTTCCTCTTCTTCTTCCTCACTAGAATCTTCAATTGTGAATAATGTGTTCTTCCTTTTCACAAGTCTAGTAGCTTGTTACTTGACTCCTTTTGACTTGTTATTGTCAACTTCTACTATATTTTTAGACATCCTTTTGGGTTCACTTGGTTGCTCAATTGATACAACAACATATGGGATGCTTTTCTCTATAGGATTTGTTCAAATGGATACACCTGATGCTTGACCAATTGATAGAGGTGGCACATACTACACACCTTATTCACTAGCTTGTTTTAGTCCAAAGATTATTTGTCTAACTGCCTTTGATTCTCTTTCTATCATACTGGCCTCAATCAATGCTTTCTTCATCATAGTCTCAACCTTGTTATGAGATTCTTCTTTTAAGTATGCTTGGTAATTTGATTGAATTATCTCTTCATATGTTCCAAATTTTTATGAGGCTTTTTCCTTTCTAGAGTTCAACATTAGATCAATGTAACCAATAGTTACATCATCATTCAATTCATAACCTAAGGGTTTCATAGGGACAACTTGCAATTTGGGTCTCTCAATATTGTCAACATTAAAATACTATGATACCCATGATTTCACCAAATAGAAATTTATCAAAGAAATTCTATGTAAAAAATGATAAAATACCTTCTTCAAAGTAGGATTTTTCTCAAAATTTCTTTGAAAAATTGCTTTTGAGTGCTCTAAGCTTCTAAGATGATCGCAATGTAGAAATAATTATGTTTGTACTCCATTATTTATGCAACTTGAGATTGAATTAATTGCATATTTTGCTAAATCAAAAAGGCTATTAATTTTATTTTGAAATCAAATATCTTCTCAAAATCATCTGTTTAATCTTCAAATGCTACCCGAGGTTAACTGTAGCTTCCTTTTATCATGACAATGCTCCATGAAACTTTGCTTCATGAAATATGCTATTAATACATAGATTTAATCTTATGTCATAGAATAAACTTTCTCTATTGTAACAATAACTCTTATTTCCTTTGTAACATATTCTAGTAAGATCCAAATTGCAAGTGAGCTTAGCTATAGTCTAAAATCATCTAGATACATCTTTTCCCAACCTTGCTACTCATTGTTTGATCTCTAAATGAAGCTTCAATTTCTAGAGCTATGAATAAGCTTAATTCAACTTGGTTGAATCAAACTTGATTACTAACTTTTCATCAAATCCAATAGTTAATCCTTTTACAAATGTCTCATCAAGTTCTTCTTGAAGTTCACTAACTAGATTTCTCTGATCTTCATTATCTTTGTTAGTTCCAAAGTTCCTTTCATGATTCCTTCTATCATTTTCGAAAGTTCTTTCATTGTTTCTTCTATTTTTGAAGTTTCTTCCATTGTTCCTTCTATCTATTCTACAATAATTTTCTATATGTTTGAAGTTGTTCCATAACTAAGATATTGGGTTTCTGTTTCTAGGATTCTATTTCTCAATAGGTGCTTGAAAATTTTGGGCTATGTCCAAAGTTGTTACACTTATAACACATGATCTGCTTTCTTTCTTCATAAGGTCTTCTTTCTCTTAATGTCCTCTCATTAGATCTTCTTCTATCTACATGTTTAGTATTTCTATACATTCTAGATTTCCTTTTATCATTATCATATTTAGATTTCTTAGAATAAATTGCTTTATGATCAATACCATGACACTTATGACCATAAAAATGTGTAACATGATTAGATGACTTATTGTACAATCTCTTTTCATATGACATATTTCATTACATAAAAAACACTTACCTCAAAATTCATACTTGGTTTCTTTAGGAGATTCAACTTGCTTAGGTTCATCCAATTTCTCAGTTTCCTTTTCTTGTCCAACTTCTTTAGATTTATCAGAAGATTGATTGGATTGAATCTTATCATCAGATTTATCTTTCAGCTATGATCCACTTTTAGGTTTCTTTGCAAACATGTTAAATAGGTAACCAAGACCAATCTTATCATAGGTAGGTCTTTGTATTGGCATTTGTTCATCAAGGTTTTTTCTGCTAGAATAAAGTTTTTCAAGCTATATCTTGCTTTGAGTTAGTTCACCTTTCACAATAGTGTTGTATTTTTGAAGTTCTTCATGATCTTCTTTTAATGCTTCGAATTCAGATGTCCTCTTTGCTAGATTAGCTCTAAGATCTAAATTTTTTTGTCTTCAAATTAGATTCAACTTTGCTAGGATCATTCTTCAAAATCAAGTTTAGATTTGTAATCTTCAATTCATGCTTCAAGATCTTGTATTCTATCTTTAGTTTTAAATATTCATCTTCACCAATCCCAAATTTAGTAGATTTAGGCTTAGATTTGAGATGTTCAATCTCGTCCTTCAATTTTCCAATGTATACTTTGGAGTTTTCATATCTATTTTTCAAATTATCTCTTGCTTTAGTAAGGAGATCAATTTTTCCAAGTGCCTCTTCAAGGTTCTTCATCAACTATTCCATATCAACAAGGATCTTACTCAAGATGTTAAGCCTCTCTTGAGTAACTAAGCTCTAATACCAATTGTTAGAAATAGGGAATACTTGGGGGGGGGGGGGGGGGGGATTGTGAATAAATATTATACATACTTTTGTTACCAACTAGATATTATTTATTACCTTGAACCATACATAAGAAAGTAAACAAGTAATGTTGAACAGTAAGAGTAACCATGAATAAAGAGAACTCATAATAGCATTTTTTGTTAACTAGGGAAACTCTGGCCAAGGGAAAACCCCAATGGATGTGATACCCACAAAGATATATATATTTCTTATTAGAGGATTGACCCTATTAGGAGTTTGTAAACACATTCAGTATAAGAGTCCCTATTAGGAGACTTTGAATCCTTGTTAGGAGATTCCAACCCTATTAGGACTTGTGGTGCAATGTATGGAAGAAAATCTCACTACCCAAACATGCACTTTCAATTAAAGGAAGAGCTCATTGCCCAAAAAAGTAATTTATCCTTTAAATTCTTCAAATACAAAAGTATAAATGTTGTACCTTCTTTCTAGTTGATCTCAGACCTCAGCTCAATTTTGGATCACTAAATTAGGTTATCAAAAACTTTCTTCATGCATATGATACTAAACTTTGTATTTATATCTTTCATACATAATCTTCACAAATAGCTTTACTTCAAATAACTTCACAAGATGTCTTTGCATATATACCATACATCTTTTCACAAATTTTTCCTAGGCCAGCTAAGACCAAAATAAACTTTCCAATTTAGAGTAAACATCTAGGATGCCATCCCTAATTAATCAAGAAATTATTTTGTAAAAAAAATAATTTCTTTGCCTATCATTTCACTATTCTTTAGATCTTAAATATCTATTTTCTATATTGTATGTATTGATGTTCATGGTTATACACATAATCATCAACATGTTTATTGTTTCCATCTATCTTCTCTTTCAAAAATAACATCATATAAACAAGCTATACTTCAAATGTTGTTCTCTACTCCTATCTAATAAACACACAACTACATTCACTAGAACTTGAATAACAAGTGTCAGAGTTAGTATTCCTACAAGCAATGTTAACCACATGTTTAGCTCACTTCATTCTTCCTTGATGTAACCTTGCTAGTCATAGTATGACATTAGCGACAAGTTGCATTAAAAATAATACATTGTTGTAAACCATTTTCATACATAGATTATTTTTTGAGTACCAAAATGCTAAGTATCTTTATGTTCAAGGTTTTCTACAAGAATGTACATCATGTGTTGCCATTATTGACAACATTTAAATATACACAAATAGCCAATTGTCAACATTAAGAAGGTCCTCCAAGTCACTAGGTAAAATGGTAGTCGAATTAAAAATTCCCATTACTAAATGACTGATGAAAAAAAAACATCATTATGATAGGGATAAAAATAACTCTATCAATTGATACTCTCATAATATATTGAAAAGGCTTCATTTTGGGAAAGTGATTAAATCACTACTAACATATCACACTCACATTCCCAAACTTGATGATTAATGATTTCATATCCATACCCATTGGTTGTGTACCACTTGATTTCCCTCCCTATACACATGATGAATTTTGAATTATTTTAATATATTCAAAACAATTTGTGCATCCCTTATAATTGATGTGGCATTCCAACTCATCCAATTCATTCCTTTAATGGAATCAATACCTAATAAGGAGTCTCCCTTAATTATCAAATTTTGATTTCTTCTATTTTGAATTTTCTTCATTACTTGAGACTTTCCTACATTTCCCTACATAACGCTTCATGGAAACACCATATTCATTTCTAATTACTTCACTAGCAATAACCACTTCTCTCTTTCTTGATCCATCAAAATTTATTTTCCATTAATTAGGGGAGGGTGCCTTCCATTTGGTTTCTTGCTTTCTTTAGGTCTTTCACCTATCCACCTTCTCCACTAATTATGAGATATCCCATATTTTACCCCAACACCTATCTAGTAGTGTGGGGAGAGGGGCAATTGAGGAGGTAGTTTCCACTTCCATATCTGAGCACCCTCCTTTGTTAAGCCCATCATTATTTGGGAAACCACCATAGGAGGAGGGAATTTCTCTCTAAAAATACAATTATTTCTCTCCTTCTATATTTTATAGAAAACATAGGGGTGATAGCTTTCTGGATAATTTTAGTAAGGGGGTGGTTAGAGCAACTCCTCCATCCCAAGATGAATTGATGAGCATTTGTATTCAAAACCTAGGATATTCCCAATTGATTAAATAGTCCTTTCCAAATCTGAGTAGAATAAGTGCAATGAATCAATAAGTGGGAGATAGTTTCACCCTCCCTACAACATAAAACACACCAATTTCTCATTTGGAAGCCACATCTTTTGAGCTTGTCAATTGTAAGGATATTATCATGCATAATAGACCACCAAAAGAAATTGATTTTGGAGTGCAAGGGAGATTGAAACCTCTATAATAATACTATTATAAGTTGACTTTACACTAAATTCCTCACTTGAGTTCTTGTCCCATATGAGTTTGTCTCTTTTTGGGAAGGACAGAAGCTTGGTTTTCCTTAGTGGGACACCAACTCCACATACATGACTTTATCAATCTTGAGGTTCCTAATTGTCCACCTCAAGATCATTAGCATTCACCCCCTACTCCTGTAGACCAAAAAACTTCATTAACCTCAAAGGGGAATCACCAATCCATTTGTCTTCCAAAAAAATATCATCGAATTCCCATAAAAAATGTTCCACCTGATTCTCTCTCTTAATAATTTGCTAGTTTTAACAATGTTAGTCCATATATTAGAACCAGTAGGAAGACCCTTCATATAAAGGTATTAATTGAAAGGCTTCACTCCAAGATATTTACCTCTCATTATTTTGTACAAGCACCCTAGTCTCAGGAAACTTTCCACCCAATCTTTATCATTAGGACCTTACTCAAGTCCCATATTCTTCTTAGATTCAACCCCCTGTGAGACTTAGGTCTGTAAACTTTCTCCCATCTTACAAGACTTAATTTTGACTTCTCCTCTATTCTCGACCATAGAAAGTTCCTCTAATTTTTTTTGAGAGTGTCTTTCACATGTATAAGTATTTTTAGATAATGACCAAAAGTAAATAGGGATTCCCAAGATAGAGACAATAATCAAATGTTATTTCCCAACATTACTCAGAACCTTATCTTTCCAACTAGACAACTTCCTCTTCTTTCTTTCAACCACAGTATTCCAAAATATTTGGGAACATAGGTAAGTATTTGGGAAACTAGCCACTTGGTAATTTATTTCCCTGGTAAATTTTGTTTGTAAAGCCAAGTCGGTATTGAAGAAATTAAGGTTTTTTTTAATAATTAATATGCTTGCCCAAGACATGGACATACTTGTTCAACTCTTTCTTTGAGACCTTAGATTTTCTAATGGATGGCAATCTATAGAGGAAGGTGTCATTAAAAAATTGTTGCAACACTTCTAGTAGGAGAGTTGTGGCCGATTTAATCCCTACAAATTCTCTCTAAGCCACCATAGCCATTTTATTTTTCCCTAGAATTTCAGCTATTGCAATGAATAGATAAGGTGACAAAGGGTCTCCCTATCAGATTCCACTCTAAGAATAGAAGAAATCCCCTAGGTAGCTATTAGCCAAAATAGAAAATTGGATAGTATCTATCATTTCCCTTATTATAGAGATGAACTCTTCTCCAAAACCAAAGTTCCTTAGAATTTTGTTAAGGAATTATCTCCTCACCTTAACATATCTCTTTTAAATATAAAGTTTTATTTGCATACTTGGGTTCTTTCTCCTTTCCATAGAGTGCAAAACCTCATGGGAGGTTATTATAGCATCTAGAATCTGACATCTAGGAAAAACCCCATTCTAAGTGGAGCTAATAGTCATGTTTAGAATGGGATTCATACAATTCACTGTCACTTTAGCTAAAATATTGTATATGGTGTTACACATAATTACAGGTCTAAACTCTCCTAGATGAGTAGGATTGGAAACCTTAGGAACCAAAGCAATGAATGTCTAGTTTAGCTCTTTAAGGATTCTACTTGTTCTAATGAAGTTCTTTTCTACATGAAGAAGGTAATATTTAATAATCTCCCAATGCTCTTGGAAGAGGGCTTGGGGGAATCTATCTAGTCTTGAAGCCTTGAATGATCCCATAGAAAAAACAACCTCTCTCGCCTCTTCTTCAATTACTTTCCTTATTAAGTTTTGGTTTTTTCTCTCATCAACCATTGGATTTATGATTTCTATATGGTTATTTTCCATCATCATGGTCACTTGTAGCTGTGGGGGTTATAAGTATCATGGAGGTAACTAGTAGTCAATCTTCCTCATCAATGATCTCCAAATTATTATTATCAATGAGCTTCCTAATGATGTTCTTTCTCTTATGTTTAGAGGCCAGCCTATGGAAGAAAGTCTTGCTCCTATCTCCTTCTATGAGCCATTGAATCATCCATCTCTATTTCTAGAATACTTCTTCACTTTCAACTACGTGTTTCCATTTCCTCCTATATTTCTTCTCCTATGCGTGTTGTCATTGAAAATTCTCCCTTCACCATTCTTTCTTGCAAAAACTCCAGTTTATCCTCTATTTTTTTTCTATTTTTTTAAAGATGTCTGTAAATGAAGATTTGTTCCAAGGCATGACCTCCCACATGATATTTTCAAGCTTCTTATCTATATGAATCCTAGTCCTAACCTAGACCCTTAAATTCTACCACCTTTTTATACATTTTTTAAAGTGGAGGTGAGAATGCCACATGATCTCATGCTTGAAAGGTTTCTTTTTGCATAGCTTCTTATTTATCTAGTTAAAGATAATAATTTAATGATTTGAGACACTCCTACAAAACTCATGAAGAGAGGTATAAGGAAGAATATCCTAATCAACCAAGAGCAACACCCTATCTATGAGATTTTTTCCAAGTCTATTATTGGACTAGGTGAACTTCACTCCTTGGAGTTCCATATCAATGAGATTATTCCTTCAAAAAACCCATCTAGATCATGCATACTTTCAAAAAAATCCTCAAGACCACAAATTTTTTATAAGGGGTATAGAGGTTATTGAAGTTCCCTTCAAAAATGACCTTGGTACCATTAAAATTCTCAATACAAGCTGAGGCCTCCTCCCAAACCTATAGTCTCCCTCCCCTAGTGTTAAGAGCATAAAAATTTAGGAGGGACCATTCCCTATCCTCATCAAAAAAACATCCTAGACAAGTGGTGAGGGTGGTCACATATTTCAACTTCATTCATATTTTTTGGATTCAACATAGTCGCTATCCCTCTTATAGCTCCTGATGCTTCATTATAGACATATTTATCCCCTTTCCATATGTATCCCACAACATTTTGAAAGTTTTGTTTGCTCATTTTGACCTCTTAAATTATATGATCATAGACCTTAGCATTTAGAGAAAATTATTTTTCTTAGGCTATTTAAGCCCTTAATACTTGTGGTGATAAACTTCATTTCCTACCTCTTTTGGTATCCTCTGATGTCCTCTTCTTCCCTTGGAAAATATCTTTGGAAGTGACCTTACTTCTTTCCACCCTTCTTGGAGGCCTTCCAGTTCCTTTCTTAAAGCCTACATCCACCTTTGATTGTCCATGGATTTTCTTCTTTAGTTCTTGCCAACCCCCCTTGTCCATGTATGTTGTTATTATACTAGAAGAAAAGAGAAATTCTTCAACAAATGTGAGTGTGACCATAAGATTTCTCTTTGAAGAAGGGTAGCCTATCCCACTTGGTAGAGAAATTTTGCATATTCTTCACCCTTGTTTGTGGCATTGAGATGAGCCTCCCACCCTAAGATCCTCCAAGTTTGGGTGGGATAATTACTTCAACCATCATATCTTTACAATCTTCCTTGATTGTAGTCTGTGCTACCTCCCTTTCCTTAGTGTTCTCCATTATTTCTTCTTCCTTCACACAACCATTGGGATCATCCATTTATTTTCCTATCTCAATCGCTATCAAGGATGAATTTTTGAAACCCCCCTTTGAAAAATATATAAAATCATGATCAATCCAAAATTATTGATGCCATTATTATATATTGGCATGTGTTGAAGTGTTCGTTAATGTATACCAATTGATCTTTACTTTTTGTAGTTACTTCATGTTTTATTACTCCAAGACAAACCTCAAACAATATTTCATTTTTCATTAGTTTTAAGTTAAAGTCAAAGATGTAGACACTTGACACATGACTTAGTATTTTGTCCACAACACTTTGTTAGAATCGACCAGTACAATTCTAGTATCAAAATATTAAGGAACATGATCTCTTGGATTTTAAAGTGAACAATACAAAACATAATGAAGATTACTACATTGTATGGTACTGTACACTAAAATAACTATTGTCTAGTATGGAGCTTGATCAGTCCCCAAGTGGAAGATTGTTAGATTGTGGTGACTAATCAAGAAAGTATTGTACATACTTCATAAATTCTTGTGGTTGACTATGGCCAACATATGGATGACATGTTGTAACCCTAAAGTGGCATAAAATTACTTGTATAAAAGGGCTTAGAGTTAGGTATTTTCAAAAATTTGTGATGCGAAATAGGTTCGAAATAGGTTCTTGTGGTGGTATTGAGCTATAAGGAATTATGGATTGTAATCAGGTTGTAATCATTTGATTGTAATAATATTAGACTTTTTTTTTTGGTGGACGTAGCCTAGGGATTGGGTGGACCATGTTAAATCTTGGTGCCTTTTGTTCTTTTCAATGTCTTCTATTATTTTCTATTATTGGTTATATTTGCATGTAATTGCTATCTCTGTCCATGGTTTAATCCTAACAAGTGGTATCAGAGCAAGGTTCCTTTTCAATTATCCTCTAAAGAAAAGTTTCACGGTTGATTTGGAGTCTCATAGTTGAGTGGGAGCAATGGCAAACAAGGGTAAGTTGAGGGTTGATAGGTTTAATGGGCAAAACTTCAAGTTATGGAAGATGCAAATGGAAGACTATCTATATCAAAAGGATTTATGGAGCTGTTGGAAGGCAAAGACAAGAATCAAGGATCTATGTTAAATGATGAATGGGATCTTTTATAAGGAAAGGAACTTGGAAGCATTCAATTATGCTTGGCACCATCGGTGGCATTTAATATTACAAAAGTGAAGACAACAGAATAATTGATGCAAACCCTAATGAAACTATATGAAAAGCCCTCCACTTCAAACAAGGTATTTCTCATAAAGAATTTATTTAATATGAAAATGGTAGAAGGTGGATATGTTGCAGGTCATTTAAATGAGTTTAATACTATTACTACTCAGTTATCTTTGTGGGCATCAATTTTGATGAAGAAATTAAGGCTGTCTTGATTTTGTGTTCTTTGCCTGAAAGATGGAATGGCTTGGTAATGGCTATGAGTAATTCTATTCCTAGATCTAGTACCCAAAAATATGTTAATATGGATTTTTATGAAAATTGTGTGTATGGAAAACAAAAGAGAGTGAGTTTTGTGAAGACTAGGAAGGAAAATAAAAAGGAGAAATTACAGCTTGTGCATGCCAATGTATGGGGACTAGCTCAAGTATCTTCCCTTGGTGGCTCTCATTATTATGTCACATTTATTGATGATGCAACTAGAAAATTATGGGTTTATTTCCTTAGACAAAAATTTGATGTATTTTGAACTTTTAAGAAATGGAAATGCTTGGTTGAAAATGAGACTGGAAAGAAATTAAAATGTCTCAAATCTGATAATGGTGGTGAGTATTGTAGTCATGAATTTGAAGATTATTACTCCACTAATGGTATTTGTAGACAAAAAACTATTCCAAGGACACCACGGGAAAATGGAGTGGTTGAATGTATGAACGGGAATATAATGGAGTATAGAAGGAGCACGATGTTGTATGTTGGGTTGCCCTTACACATGTAGGTAGAGGCTATCAATACTACTGTATATTTGATTAAGGGTATGTGCAGGATCATGGTGTACCAAACTATGGCCTTAAGTGGCAGTGAAAAACCAGCAAATTAGGGTTATGTCAACTTGACACATAATTTAAAAGTGGTTTTGGACTTTATATCAAAAAGTTGTAAGAAAATAATCTGTAGGAAATTGAATCTATTTTTTAAACTACAAGGCCTTATCTAGAGGAAAAATTATTTGATTGGTCAAAAGTTTGGATTTTAATGCAGTACTACAAAAATTTCAGGGCAAAAATAAAAAGTAGGTGTATGTCTGACGACCTTAATCATAATCAAATGATAATATTTTTAAATATAATTTTAGATATAAAAAGTAGACTCATGCTTAGATGTGACGCATATTTTTGGCAATTTTTATTCCAAATAAATAATTAATTATGAATTTTCTACTATACTATTTTCAGAATTAAAAAACTCCTGTGTCTGACCACCTTAACTAGTTCAAAAAAAATCAAAATTAAGTTTTTTTTTTCTTATAGTAGTCAAAGCATAGAATGTGACACATCTTTTGGATTTCACAAATCTTATACGGTTTGAAAGTTATAGCTATTTTTCAACCAGTATGTCAATCAGCACTTTGTAGCTAACTCCATTAGAAAATAAGTAATAATTACTTACTAAACTCGTAATTTGACAAAACTTACATTTATGAAAAGCTAGGAACATTCTTAAGAAACCCTTTTCATTACATCAAATTTTGGTTTAAAAAAGTCGTCAGCTACATGCTTGAAGTAAAAAACACGTAAGAACATGCCAAAAACACATTTTCGGGATGTTTTAAAGATGACCATATAAGTTGGTATTGAAAGATATAGTAGGAATTATAAAGGTATTAATTGTTTTCATTTAGTATCAGGATGGGTGGGAAAAAAGTGGGAATAGATTTTAAAATTTTTTGAGGCATTTCAGAACTACATATTTTTCAGATCGCCACTTTTTGGCACACCATGATCCTGAACATACCCTTAATAGAGGTCCCTATAATCCTTTGGGTTTTGGTATTCCAGAGAAAGCATGGACTGGTAAGAAGGTGATTTATTCTTTTCTCAAAACCTTTGGTTGTGAAGCATTTTCTCACATAGATTCTGAAAATAGAACCAAGCTAGAAACTAAGTCAAAGAAATGTGTATTTGTTGGATATGGCATTAAAGAATTTGGTTATAGGCTTTGGAATTTTAAAAATCATAAAACTTTTAAGAAGCAAAGATGTTATATTCAATGAGAAAGTGTTGTACAAAGATCTATTGCAGCAACATGAGAAGAAAGAAGATGATTATGTAGTGTTGGATGATACTCCAAAAGATGATGTTCCAACCATTCCTCATGATGTGCAACAACCACAACAAAAAATACCACACACACTAGTGAATGTTAGATGACCAACAAGGCACATTAGACCTCTAGAAAGATTTTCTCCCTCTTTATATTCTATTTTACTTACTGATGTTGGTGAACCTAAATTTTATGATGAAGTTGTGCAGGTGAAAACTAAGAATCAGTGGGAGTTTGCAATGAAACACAAAATGGTCTTTGCTAAAGAATAAGACATGGGATTTATGCAAGTTACCTATAGGTAAAAAGGCTTTATAGAATAAGTGGGTTTATAGGTTGAAAGAAGAGGAAGGAGGTAAGAGAAGATTTAAAGCCAGGTTAGTTGTAAAAGGATTTGCATAGAAAAAAGGAATCGATTTTGATGAGATATTTTCTCTTGTTGTTAAAATGACTTCTATCTATACTATTTTAAGTCTTCTAGCTACTAAAGATTTGTATTTAGAGCATCTTGATGTTAAAATAACCTTCATTCATGGTGATTTGGATGAAGAGATATATATGGCTCAGCCATAGGGATTTGTGGTCAAAGGTAAGGAGAACTTAGTGTGCAAATTGAAGAAAAGTTTATATGGCTTGAAGCAAGCACCTTGGCAATGGTATCTAAAATTTGACAATTTTATGCATGAGCATGGCTATAGTAGGTGTCATTAAAATCATTGTGTTTATTTTAAGAGGTTGGATGATGATAGCTACATTATTTTATGTTTATATGTTGATGATATGCTTGTAGCTGGCTATAACATGGATCACATTAAGCGACTGAAATGCCAGTTAGCACATGCATTTGCTATGAAGGATTTGTTGGCATTAAGTTATTATTTCCACTAGTGACAACACTTATCTACATCAGTATAGCCATCAAGCTTCATAGTTTACACCAAGCTTCACAGTTTACATCAAGCTTTGTAGTGTTTACCAAGTGAATGGAAGTCCAGTGTTTATCGAGTGATGGAAGTCCAGTGTTTATTGAGTGATGGAAGTGTAGTGTTTATCGAGTGAAATCAAGGTAAACGAGGGATTCAATTTTTACTGAGTGACACTATATCTAACAAGTCTCCAATGGTTACTAGGTTCCAAGCTACATTGTGTGGTTAGTATGGATCGAGCTTCAACTTCTACTGAGTGCATAACGATGCCATGTAATGTAGTGGACGTCGAGTATCAGAAGGTCACCAAGTCAGCTTGAAGAATCTGAGATTTTTATTGTTTGGCTAACATAGTAATATTTTGTTCACTTGTGTTTTGGCCGACATTGAAATTGTAATTATTGAAATGGTATATATGTAATGTATTATATCATTTGCAAAAAAATCTAAATGGAGTGGTATGGTCATGTAATGCTTTGAAGAATAAAAGCGAATCAACAGCAGAGTAGAGTATTCAGCAAGGTCTACAAGGAGTAGTAAAGATTCATCAATCACAAGAGGTGATCTGTACTTCAAGGATCTAATCAGAAATCAAGTTGTAAGTAGATCCACTGTTTCATCCTAATAGGTGAATCAGTTTTGTAAATCCTTTAACGGGGTAGACTTAACAGTCTTTTGAATAAATCTCCTAACAGAGTGCATACTTTAATGTATGTTTGTAAATCCTCTAACAAGGTGGACCTAGCAGTCCTTTATGCTCCTAACAGGGCAGATCACCAGAAGTGGTCAATGTAAGCCTTAATAGGCTAACTTCATACTATAGTAACGAAGTTTTTTGGGTATCATCCCCACCCTAGTTTTACTTTCTATTTGGAAGGTTTCTTGGTTACCAAATCACTATGTACATGTGTTATAAATGTTTGATCTCTCATATATGTAGTAGATTAAATGAATGAATGGTGAATACTGTATATGGTTAAAGTGCTGAATTCTTTTAAAATTTTCAAGTTACTGATTCACCCCTCCCCTCTTAGTAACTTATCATATCTTGAATATTTCCAACAATTGGTATCAGAGTATTGTGGTTCTCAGAAAAAAATTTGATAGCTTGAGCAAAGATCAAGGACAATGGAGATATTCAGACTTGACAAAGCTATTGAAAATGAAAAGCTAGATCTGGAAATGGCCATGACTCAACTCAAAGAAGAAAATGAGCATCATTCTCAATCCCTGAAGAGAAGGAAGGAACTTGCAAGACAAATGAATGACCATCAGTATGTTGAAGAAAATATTGAAGACCTTTTACCATCGAGCAGCTCGAATGAAGCAAATGAGGCTATCAAGGAACTCCTAGCAAAGAATGGCTCTTTGTAGGAAGAAGTAAGAAAGCTTAAAAGAGAACAAGAAATCCAATCAATTAGGCTATGTTAAGTTTTGGAATAGAGAAACAAGGAAAATGAAGACTTGGAGGCAAGAAATAATCAATCCCTTTAGCATGAAGACCTCATGGATCAACTATCTAATGCAAATGAAGAAATTATGAATCTGAGATCTGAAAATGAAAGCCTAAGGAATTATTTAATCACTAAAAGACAAATCAATGAAATCTTGCAAAGTGACTTGAGATCTAAAAGAAAAACCAATGAAAGTTTGGAAAATGACTTAATCGCTAAAAAGAAAGTCAATGAAAGGATAATGAAATCTCATGTAGACATGACTCAATTAAATCAACAAAGTGAGTAGAATCTTCATAGACAGAAGGGTAAAGCAGAACTTGATTATAAGGAAGAAGGTGAAACCTCCAAACAAGGTGACCAAAGGAATCAAAGACCTACTTGCAATCACTGTGGTAAGTTAGGTCATACATCAAACAAATGTTGGAGCAATGGAAAAGGTAAATTCAATGGTAAATGCTACAATTGCAATCAACATGGTTATAAAGCTAATGAATGCAAGGAGAAACCAAAATTTGAAGGAAATTGTCACAAATGCAAGAAACATGGTCACAAGGCATTCCAATGTAGATTCAAATCATTCAATCTAGCTGAACAACTTGTTAAAACAATATTTGGATGGGACTACAATACCTGGTGCAGATGTCATTATTGTGGAGAATATGGACATATTGGCATAAATTGTGCAAGACATCACCTAAGGAAGAAGGACACTATTGTAAGGTGCTATACATGCACAAAACTCAGTCATATAGCCAAGAATTGCATGAACATAGGAAGAAATGAAGATGAAAAGAAAGATAAACTGATAACATTCGAAAACACACGAGATAACAATGGATTCCTAAATCTACCGAGCAGAATAGTTCAAATAATGGCCATGTCACTCAAGAAATGCGTGACTCCATTTCCAATTAGATACATAAAGGAGGATCTGGAACTGTACCATCAAGCTATATCTAGAACAGTTCTAAATGAAAGAAAGTAAAAGATCCAATTAGTATTTCAAATACAAAGGATCACAAGACATCAGGTCTTAGCGAGAAAAGTCAGTCTTAGACTCAACCAAGCTAGGTTGGGAGCAACTAGATTTTGGTTCAATCACCGAGTTGTAAGCTTCTACTGAGCAAGTGAATGAATGACAACCTATCAAGCACTATGTCATCTCAACTACCTTCATATGGAGCATTTATGGAAAAAAATTCATCAAAAGGGTAGAATTTGATTTCATTCTTCACCACAATTTTAGAGCTAAGAAGTTTCCAGCAATTCCAAGTGATTTTAGGTGATTTTCTAGCAAAGGACTTGTTTGAAAATTACTATCTTTTACCCAGCATCAATGGCATCTATGAGTAGCAGAAGCACCAAGGAAAAAAGAGGTTCAAAAATGCTAGTTAAAGGTGTGGAGAGGAAAGTGCCAAAATTCAAGCTAGTTCCAGCAATTGCAAAATCACTTGACCCCAATGGAGCTCAATCGCAAACTCCACCAAAGGTACTTCTTATCGACGATATTCATACTCATTTCAAATGTTCTATTCAAGAAATTGGAAACCTAGAAATGGACAATGCCTTAGGATAAATGAGTGTTTATGGCTCTTTGAAACTTGAGCATAAGAATCTTGAGACCAAAGGATTAACTCATATCTCGCATATGCCAAGAAGTTTCCAAACTAAGTGGATTAGGTACATACTAATTCATGTTCACAATGGGAAACTATGGTTAGAGTAGCTAGTGTTAATTACCAAGAAGATGATTCATAAGATTACTAGTCTCCTCATACTCAGCAAAGCCAAAACCACCAAAACCCTAGGTTGGGAGGAGTTGTAGAAGAAAACCCTAGCTGAGTGGGATGGTAGAGGTCTGAAGGTTTGCAATATATCTAATGTTGAATTAAGGT
The DNA here is from genome assembly GCA_028749045.1 of Cupressus sempervirens. Taxonomy (NCBI): domain Eukaryota; kingdom Viridiplantae; phylum Streptophyta; class Pinopsida; order Cupressales; family Cupressaceae; genus Cupressus; species Cupressus sempervirens. Next base: position 86,398,771 of record CM053785.1, read on the forward strand.
TTCGCATTCACATCATTGCACACAAAATTTATAGGTCTAGTCATTTGAATAGTGTGCCCTATGAGGCTATTGATTTGGCTTTCAAAATTGTAAAGAAGAACCTTGAATTCGACTTGTCACAATTATTGTTGAAACAATTGAACAAAAAAATGGACAGGATAAGGACTTCAAAGAATAATCTCTACAGATCTAGTTCTCTATTGACTTGTTTATTTTTCTATGTTCAAAAATTATTTCTATCAAAAGGAATTATAGTGTGGAGAACAGATATTCCAATTTTATATCAGATTAATGAGTTTATTGGTGACATGGGTGAAAACTTTGAGAAGGTTATGGATAATTATTTTGAAGATTTCAAAGAAAGAATGAATAATAGGTTCTGAATTCCACCAAAATTGGTTGAATATTACAAAGATGATGTATGCTTCATGGTTGACTATGATAAGGTATACATTCAGGCAGCCAATCCCTAAGTTGTATGGGTGAAACCTTTTCCTTATGAGGTGAATATTGATGAAGCCATGGACATTATTGAAGCACTGGTAAATGAACTTGTAGATCCTAAGCTTCCTACCCTCAGCACTTATGATGAAGCCAAGACTAGAATTGAGCTTGAAATCAAGCTACCCTAGGCTATAAGAAAAGGCAAGAGAAAGATAGCAAAGTTGAAAACTACAACCGGCCCTCTTATGATTACTGAAGGAAAAGGTGAGGATGAAGAAAAAGAAGAAGAAGAAGCTAAATAAATTGAATTTGAAAAAGAAAAGGAACTTCCAAAGAAGAAAGGGAAGGTGATTATCACCAAACCTAAGAAGCAGCCTACTACAGTATTCTCTAGAAGAACAAGAAAAGGAAAGTAGGAAACTATACTTGTTAGGCCTCCACTCACATTTGAGGAAAGGCTAAAAAAATTGGAAGAGGGAGCTGGCATCACAAATTTCAAGGCATTGAAATTTGAAACAAGGACTGATGCAGAGAAAATGCAGATTGAGGAACTGGTACTCAATAAGATGGGGGAATGGAAATGCTCCCCAAACAAGCTCACCCCTCAAATCTCCAAAGAGCTGTTGGAGAGATTACAACCAAGAGGGAAGTTAGCCACCCAAATGGCCAAAGACATATATGAGAAAACCCTGAAGAATCTTCTACCGAGTCTTACTAATGTAGAAATAAAGGCAGCAATGAAGAACCACAAAGGTAAAATGATGATTAGATTTCACACATGTTTGATTTTAATTAAGGACATTGAGCATGTTGTAAGAGATGCAACAAGCATGTGGAAGAACATCTATCATCTGCAAAAGCCCAATGATGATCCTATTGAAATCAAGGATGATGATAGCAGTGACAGTGATGATTTTGATAGCACTCAATCCATCATAGTTACTCTAGGAGAGCTGCATGCACTAATGGAAGAAAAAGAGGAAGAAGACAAGGAGGAAGAAGGACATGAGGAAGAAAAAGATGAAGAAAATCCATTAAAAATTGCAGCAGAAGTTATTGCATCTCTTCCTCACTCTCCACCAAAGACTATTATATCTACTATGGAGATAGCTTCTGCAAGTGAGACTATGAGCACAATTGCCACATCAATAGCTCAATCTTCACTAGCCTCCTCCCAGCTCCAGGTATCCAAAATAGATGTGCCAAGAACTTCATCTACCGAGCTGTTTTTCACCTCTTCATCCACCGAGTTAGCCTTTTCAGCTTCTTCACCATCAATGAGTGTAACAATTAGTTCTAAAATTTTGTCTCCATCAATTCCAGTAAGTTCTAAAATTTTGCTCTCATCAGCATTATCTGTATCCACTTCAGCTCCATTTAGTTTAGATACTACTATATCGAGTGTGTCATCATTTTTGGGAAGTAGTTCAGTTCTTGATCCAGTTAGTACTTCTATTGACATTCAATCCTTGAGTCATATCCCAATTTTTATTGCTAGCCCTTCTATCTCTGCTATTGTGTCTATTCCTAAGGTCAAACTAGTCATCACAGAAGTCAAACAAGAGCATCCATTAAAAATTTTGATCATTGGAAAGGAAATTGGAGAAGATATTCACTTAGACACAGAAATAGTAATTCCAAAGATTGACTATGACAATGCTACCATTGAAGATATGAGGTTAGCCAGTCAACTCATAGAGATGAAAGCTACGTAGACACAATTAAGATCAGAAAGGGATAAGGAATACAAAATAATTGAGAATGCCAAGGATATCATTACGGATGCTATAGGTGTTGAAGTAGATTCTACTCAACATATTTTGATTTAGTTAGAAGAGGTTGTACATAAATTTAATGAAGATCCTTCTGGACAAGAGAAACTAATTGAAAAGGCTGAAAGGAAATTTGATGACAAGGTGCTAGAGCATATTGCTCAACAGATAGCAATCAAGCAAGTTGAATTGTCAACATTTTTGGGTAATTTTGAAAATTCTTTTAATAATGTAGCATCACTTTTAGCCAAACTTTGTGATGTTTCTGCTTTCACTAAAGAAATAAAGGATAAACTAAATAAGATTGACATTGATATGCAATCAAGTGCATCCAAGCTAAAGGTGGAGTCCTCCTCCACAAACTCCCATCACACCAAGATTAGATATCTGGTAGATGTTCAGGTAGAACTATTGAGAGAGGAAGCATGGATCTAGTCTACACTCTTAGACATCTAGAATTTGATCCTTCCTATCATGGACATAATGTAGAAACATATTGCTCATAGAAAAACATTCGTCCAAGATCAAAACTTCTTAGTGGCTGATCACATGATCCATCTATTAGCAAAAGTTCAAATTTCTCTCTCCACCTGTCAAATTTTGTAGCAAACTTGGGATAATAATTTTGCCACCATACTTAGGGTACATCAAAATTTTCTATCTCACTTTGGTGTAGCCATATAAGCTATATATATGTAGTCCTTTGGAATTATTGTCAAAAAGGGGGAGAGATTTAGCATAATAAATGGAAGAGTTAACAATATAAGTGAAAGGGGGAGTTAGCACTCAATAGAGTTAGCATGTGTACATAAGTATCTTTGTATATACATTATAAGTCATCAAGAAGATATATGTAGAAATGTATATAGAGTTCTACAAAGATCAATTTTGAAAAACCAAAATTTAGTGAGTCAAGTTATGTACATATGTTTTGGCTTATAAGTGTTTTGTCACTAATGCCAAAAGGGGAGATTGTTGGCATTAAGTTATTATTTCCATTAGTGACAACACTTATCTACATCAGTATAGCCACTGAGCTTCGCAGTTTACATTGAGCTTCGCAGTTTACACCAAGCTTTGTAGTTTACACTGAGCTTCGTAGTGTTTACCAAGTGAATGGAAGTCTAGTGTTTACCGAGTGAATGGAAGTCCAATGTTTACCAAGTGATGGAAGTCCAATGTTTACCAGGTGATGCAATTGTAGTGTTTACTGAGTGAAATCAAGGTAAACAAGGGATTCAATTTTTATCGAGTGACAGTATATCTAATGAGTCTCCAATGGTTACTGAGTTCCAAGCTATGTTGTGTGGTTAGTATGGATCGAGCTTCTACTTCTACCAAGTGCATGATGATGCCATGTAATGCAGTGGATGTCAAGTATCAGAAGGTCACCAAGTTAGCTTGAAGAATCTGAGTTTTCTACTATTTGGTCGACTCAATAATATTTTGTTCACTTGTGTTTTGGCCAACCTTGCATTTGTAATTATTGAAATGGTATATATGTAATTTATTATATAATTTTCAAAAAATAATGTGAATGGAATGGTATGGACATGTAATGCTTTGAAGAATAAAAGTGAATTAGCAGCAGAGCAGAGTATTCAACAAGGTCTACAAGGAGCAGTAAAGATTCATCAATCACAAGAGGTGATCTATACTTGAAGGATCTAATCAGCAATCAAGTTGTAAGTAGATCCACTGTTTCATCCTAATAGGTGAATCAATTTCGTAAATCCTTTAATATGGTAGACTTAACATTATTTTGAATAAATCTCCTAACAGAGTGCATACTTTAGTGTATGTTTGTAAATCCTCTAACAAGGTGGACCTAGCAGTCCTTTATGCTCCTAATAGGGAAGATCACTAGAAGTGGCCAATGTAAGCCTTAATAGGTTAACTTCATACTACAGTAACAAAGTTTTGTGGGTATCATCCCCACCCTAGTTTTACTTTCTATTTGGAAGATTTTTGGGTTACCAAATCACTGTGTACATGTGTTATGAATGTTTGATCTCTTATATATGTAGTAGATTAAATGAATGAATGGTGAATACTGTATATGGTCAAAGTGTCGAATTGTTTTAAAATTTTCAAGTTACTGATTCACCCCTCCCCTCTCAGTAACTTATCATATCTTGAATATTTCCAACACGATTTGGGGGCAGCAAAAAAATTCCTTGGTATGAAGATTATCAAAGATAGGAAGAATAGAACACTAATGCTGTCTCAGGCTAATTATGTTGAGAAGGTGTTGCAATGTTTCTCTATGAAGAATGCTAAAGCTGTTAGCACACCTTTACCTGGTCATTTGAAGTTGACTAGGGAGATGTGTCCCAAGACACAAGAAGAGGAGGATAATATGTCCAAGGTAACCTATGCTTTAGCTATAGGAAGTTTAATGTATGCTATGGTATGTACTAGGTCGAATATTGCACATCCAATGGGAATCATTAGCAAGTTTATGAGTCATCCAAGAATTGAGCATTGGAATGTAGTCAAATGGATTCTGAGATATTTGAGATGAACATCCAATACTTGTGTTTACACTATGGGGGATGTACTACTAATTTAGAGGGCTATGTTGACTTAGATTTGGCAAGGGATATTGATACCAAGAAAAGTACTACAGGCTATGTCTTTACTATTGGTGCAGTAGCTATGAGCTAGGTTTTTAGGTTATAGAACTTTAATGCTTTATCCATTACAAAGGTAGAGTATGTTGCTACTAAAGAGGTAGCCAAGGAGATGATATGGCTTTAGTTGTTCTTGGAAGAATTGGGACATCCTCAGAAGGATAATGATTTGTTCACAGATAGTCAAAGTGCCATTCATCTTGCAAAGAATTCAGCTGTGCATTGTAAAACAAAACACATATAGTTGTAGTACCATTTCATTCAATTTGTTTTGGAGGATGTACAGTTAAAGCTAGACAAGATACAAACAAATGACAATTTGGTAGATATGTTGACAAAGGTAGTAACAAGAGAGAACTTGAACTCCTCTTTTAGCTTTGGTTGGTCTTCTAGACTGAACAAGAATACAAGAACAATAGAGTCAAGGGTGGTTTGATCCAGTGGGAGCTAACATGTTGTAACCCTAAAGTGGCATAAAATTACTTGTATAAAAGGGCTTAGGGTTAGGTATTTTCAAAAAATTGTGATGTAAAATAGGTTCTTGTGGCTATATTGGGCTATAAGGGATTACACATTGTAATTAAGTTGTAATCACTGGATTGTAATAATATTGGACTTGTTATTTGGTGGATGTAGTCTAGGGATTGGCTGAACCACATTAAATCTTGGTTTCTTGTGTACTTTGTAGTGTGTTCTATTATTTTCTATTATTGGTTATATTTGCATGTAATTTTTATTTATGTCTGTGGTTTAATCCTAACAATATGTTGGACCTAGCCTATGACTATAGAACATTTTTAGGTGGATCGAAGGCAAGATATCCCCTCTTTTGAATGTGAATGGCCTTGATTTGATAATAATGGTAGAGTACAATATTTGGCTAGTAAAACATTTCAACATGAAGAAGCCATCGAAGATCATTGGATGAATGTGACAAATGACTACAATATCTGAATAAGGGATTATTGTAGGATGACTTTGTATCTAGTAGAAAATGCCTTGAAAATAAATATTCCATTGAAGATATTGCAACAAGACTCAAAGGAGTTACTTGATCCTTTGTTCAATAGGGATAAGATTTATGAATGGCCCATTATGAATATTAAGGTTGATAGAGACGAGAATTTTGATATCAAGCATAGGGCAAGGCATGTCATTAAAATGACATAGGATTGGATCAAGAAACCATTCAAGCTTGATCCAATTCTAGAAATGGTGATATTTCATGCACAAGCCCATCTAGCCAAAGGTAGAGGGAAGAAGGTCACCATCCCTATGTTTACAGCCCAGTCACTGGTAAGGCCAAAGATGGTGCACCAACTCAATAGGTCGGTTGGTTATCATAGAGATAAAAAGGGTAAAGGTAAGGGTAAAGAGGAAGATAAATTATCCTCAACAAGAAAAACCTAAAGAGAGAGAAATATTGGTGCCTCCGTAGCAAGGAGAGGAAAACATATAAGGGCCGGATAATGTAGAGGCCTCACAAGCCCTAGAGGATCCCCTAGTGCCACTAGATACACCAAGCCAAGAAGAAAGAGAAATTGAGTTACAAGAGGTTTCCCCACATCAACAAATAGAGCAAGCCTCCCCCTCAACACCAAAAAGAAGGAAAATTAAGACTTTGGTGAAGAGGAGACAAAAGGTGATAAAAAAGGTGATATCTTTTCCATTAATTCTTGAACCCATTTTGGAAGAGGTAGAAGAAGAGGGTGATGAGGATGAAGAGGATGATCTACCTTTGAGTCAGAGGACTCAATTAGCTAGGGCCACAGAGCAAGAATGAAGAAGAATTTTGATGACCATGCCGTCATCTATCTCGAATGGACCCCTACAAACCACTACATTAGAGGATGAAATGCTATAGTGGAGAGATGAGCTAGATGTAGAGGGCACTGATGTCTTTAAGATGTCAAATTTTGACCTTATGCCTATGGGTACCGAGTTGGTTGGAGATAAGATCAAAGACACACCAACCAATCAACCTCAATAGGAGGATTGCACTCAAATTCCCCCTGAATCACAAGGACCTAAGATAGATTTTTTCATGTCCCCTTTTCAAATAATTAAAAAATAATAATCTTTGCTAAGGCAGCCAGGCCCAAGAAAGTGAAGTTTCGAAAAAAGGGGGTTAATCTTTGGAAATCGTTGGACTAATAAATGAAAATTATTATTAAAATATGTTTCATTAACCTCTCTTGGATGTGAGTTACGGTTATTCCCTCTTTTAAGGGGTTTGGAGGCATTTTGGGCTGATTCCAGAACTTGATTTTGCTCATTCTTTGTTATTCTTCAGAGGCTGCCAAACCTGTGGAGAAGGAAACCCAAGAACGAGAGTTTGCAGGTTTCTAGGGAGACCCAAGAACAAGAGTTTGCAGGTTTCTAGGAAGGCTAAGGATGGGATTTTGAAGCCATTCCATGTGCATGCTCATACAGAGTTTGCCTTTGTGCTGAACAGTGCAGATTTGTGGGTTTTCGGGTGTGTTTTTTGTATGAGTTTGGTGTTTTCAGTTGAGTATTTCATATCAGTTTGGGTTGCTGCTGTATTTAAAACTTTAAGGTGTTAAAATAGAGCTGAATATATGTATTGGGATGTGTTTAAACTTCTGAGATGGATTATTAGTGTTTTGTGGTGTTTCCAGGCATTTTTGTGTTAATTTCGGGAGCCCGATGAGCATAGTTTTTGTCTTACATTTGTGAACTGTTGTGTAAAGGCTATAAGGATTTGGAAATTTCATTTTGTCAACTTTTATGCTGCTGAAATTTCTGTAAAAATTTCCATTTTCAGATTTATTAATAATTTGTGAAGTTGTGAAGCTTTTGGCACTATTTTCAGCATACTTGATTTGGGGTTTCTTGGGAAATTTGGTGGATCTTTGAGATATTAGTTGTTTGATCTTAAAGATCTGATTAGAGGCATGAAATATCATACAAAACTAGTAAAGGGACATTTTAGTGGTATCAGAGCCATGATCTTGCTAGCCTGAGGGTTTGTAGAAGTTTGCATGTCAGTTTTGACAACTACCCAGATCTTGCATTTCAGTTTTGAGAACTACCCAAATCTTGCATGTCATAATTTATGGTTGCATGTTGCTTCTAATCCGCTGCATGTCAAAATTTATGGTTGCATGCTACTTCTAATCATTTTCATGTTAGTTCTTGGTGAATTTGGTGGTTGTATAAGTTTGCATGTCAGTTTTGACAACTACCCAGATCTTGCATGTCCGTTTTGACAACTACCCAGATCTTGCATGTCATAATTTATGATTGCATGTTGCTTCTAATCAGTTGCATGTCAAAATTTATGGTTGCGTGCTACTTCTAATCATTTGCATGTTAGTTCTTGGTGAATTTTGTGGTTGCATGTTGCTTCTAATCAATTGCATGTCAAAATCTATGGTTGCATGCTACTTCTAATCATTTGCATGTTAGTTCTTGGTGTTTGAAGGAGTTATATCCTATTGGGGTTACACTCTACTTTATCCAGAATGGATAGGTATAGTACAGAGTCTCAGAGGACACGATCTTGGACAATTGATATCCAGAGTCAAAACAGTAGAAAGGATGTTTATTTAGACATTCGAGATAAACTTATGAAAATAAGCCATGACATGTCTAAATAGTTGGTTGAGCACCACCATATAATGAATGACATGTTGTCCGACCCAGCTAAGGTGGATAAATTGACTGGATTTCTATTTGGCAGATTTTCTCATAGGACAGATGACACAATTCCCAAGAACTTGCATGAGGAGTTTGAGAAACTAGCTGATAGCCAGGTAGAGGTCTCAGATTCTACTCTACCACAGGAGGTGGTGGGAAAGGATATTACATAGATTGATAGTAACGGTCAACTTGATACTCAAATTGAGATAATTGTTTACAGGTCGTCAAAGGGTGATGTCACAGGTATTCAGGATGGTATAGCTACAACAGCCAGTGACTACAGTGTAGTGGGTTCAGATGATGATTATGAGGATGTTGTTGTGCAGGATGGTGAGATACTTGGTAGAGATGAGCAGACATTGAGCATTCATGAATTTTCTAAGAAAGAGTACCAGGCATAGCTAGATGCTTCATCACATGAGGTTGAGACTGGTAGTACTTCACATGATTTGTTCAGCCAACTGAAGGTGAACAAAGATAGTATTGTGACTTCATTATCTCATCATGACAGGTATGTGGAGTTAGTTGGTATTGGTCATATTACTAAGGTGAGGAGTTTGCTTGAGTTACCAGTTGATTCTAGTTTACGAATATGGACTCGAGATTGTCATATTGGCGTTTGGGATTCAGTTGACTGGAGATCTTTAACACTTTTTGGTACCAGTGTTTGTTTGGGTGCTATCATGGATTTGATTAGAAGATTACACGGTGTTGTCTTTTCTTGTGCCAGTATCTTGTCTGATGTTGGTATTAGTTTTTATACATCGATGTTGGGCTTTGTTCATATATCCAGTCGACCATAGTTGCCGGAATGTGTTGATGATATTTCATATTTGGCAATGTGTATAGATGAGTCCCAGGATCATATTGGCATTGATGACATCCAGGAGGATGCAGTGGGCAGTTTTGAAGACTTAGTTTCCTTGGGTATAGAGGAGTTGGACAGCAATGCTAATATTTTTGATACTCCGTATGTTGATATGAGCTTTAGATTTGATACACACGATATGGATGGTAATACTCTAGAGACTAGTAACTTTGAGGATACTCCTTTAGACAGTGTATTAGAGGAGGTTTGTAGGAGACAGTCAAGCTAGTGCCATCATGTGTCTAATCAGTTGAGAGTTAGTGACCGAGACATTGCTATCACTTGCCAGCATTTCGATGCTGCTCGTCAATTGTTAGCAGTTTATGGATGGGGTTCTCCTACTAGTGATGAGCAGGGAGGTAGTTATCTTTCCTTGATAGAGTTCCACTCTTTATGGGAGGTTATCCAGATTCTGAGACAGGATTATATGCAGTTGGTAGCCAACAGAGATTATCTTATGAAGTGGGGCAGTACAGCATATGATGCATTGTTAGCCAAGGAAGATGAGGTGAGTGAGCTTACTGAGCAGCTTGAGGTGACTTCTGAGATTCTTGAGAGTACACAGTTGGCTTTCAAGGAGTCACAGTTTCATTTGGGTAAGGTGACCATGGAGTTAGAGTGACTACAATCTTTACCTATTTCTATACAGTCACAAGTTGTGGTGTTTGGTGATCCAAGGATGTCCATGGCCAAGATTATCAGAGACAGTGGAGATGGGGATGCATCCATTCTTGATACTAACATTGGCATATCAAGTTCATTCCCACTAGAGTCAGGTTTAGTTGAGTTGGGTGTTGTAGTAGATTGTTGTATGCCTGACATGGTGGTGGCCTCTAGTACTGATGGCATGGAGACTAGAAATGTATCAAAGATCATGTGTGATGTTGGTGAGTCGACAGTTGGCATGGTTCCTGATAGTAACACTACTCCCTTGGTGATATCTTCGGAGGTAGTAGTCAGTTCCAACATGGTTAATGATCAATTGCAGTTAGTTTCAACTGGATTACAGTCTGAGCCACTGACTGAGATTGGCGCATTCTATCGACATTACACTATGAGGTATGCTCATCAATTTACCTTTGATGACCTTGTTGATGAGATAATGATACAGATATGTACTTTGGTTCCTAGTGCTTATCATTAGTTATAGGATAGTTTGATGCCTCAAGATGAGAGTTGTGATTGGCATGACATGGTGATAGGTTCTATAGTTGATAGTTTGATAATATGTGACTTAGAGCAGGAGTTTGGGAGTGATACTTCAATGGGTGTTGTTATTGATTCTACTCCTTTGGCTATGACATCTCCTGACTTAGCTAGTGATCAGTCACAATGGGTTGTATCACTTGTTCATGGTGAGCTATTAACTGAGGTTGGTTTTTTTAATCAACATTATATTGTAGGATATGTACATCAGTTAGCATTTGATCCTTGTTTTGAGGAGTTGATGGCAGGAAAATCTGGTTTGGATTCCATTTCTTACTCTTTATCTTGTAATGTCTTTTCACCATCAGTAGTGCATGGGAGATATGGTTATGAGATAGTGGCCGGTGATTTGCAGAGTTGTGTTGACTGCAAGAGTTGTACAGTGTGTGGATTCTCTATACTTGGTACAGTTTCTTTTCAGAGCATTCACCATTGTTGCAGAGTTGGATTGTACATTCCATATAGGCCAGTGGGATGCGTTGATGGTATTTACTGTGTTGGTAGTTTGATTTGTCCACTTTACTTGTGTTTTGATGTTCTAAGAGTTTGTGTCTCATGGGTTTTTGACTGTGGTAGTGGTGATTTTGGAGTTTGGTTGAGCTATAATTATCAGTTTGATTATGGATTCCTCTTGGTCATATTGCAGAGGATATTGCAGGAGCCTGTGTTAATTGGTAGTAGTATAGTTTATGACTACATTTGGGATCCAGGTGGATTGATTGGTTTATTGTTCAGCCATTGCTTGAGGACAAGAAATTTTTGGGAGGGGAGGACTTGTCATGTCCCCTTTTCAAATAATTAAAAAATAATAATCTTTGCTAAGGCAGACAGGCCCAAGAAAGTGAAGTTTCAGAAAAAGGGGGTTAATCTTTGGAAACCGTTGGACTAATAAATGAAAATTATTATTAAAATATGTTTCATTAACCTCTCTTGGATGTGAGTTATGGTTATTCCCTCTTTTAAAGGGTTTGGAGGCATTTTGGGCTGATTCCAGAACTTGATTTTGCTCATTCTTTGTTATTCTTCAGAGGCTGCCAAACCTGTGGAGAAGGAGACCCAAGAATGAGAGTTTGCAGGTTTCTAGGGAGACCCAAGAATGGGAGTTTGCAGGTTTCTAGGAAGGCTAAGGATGAGAGTTTGAAGCCATTCCATGTGCATGCTCATACAGAGTTTTCCTTTGTGCTGAACAATGCAGATTTGTGAGTTTTCGGGTGTGTTTTTTGTATGAGTTTGGTGTTTTCAGTTGAGTATTTCATATAAGTTTGGGTTGCTGCTGTATTTCAGAATTTAAGGTGTTAAAATAGATCTGAATATATGTATTGGGACTTGATTAAACTTCTGAGATAGATTATTAGTGTTTTGTGGTGTTTCCGGGCATTTTTGTGTTAATTTTGGGAGCTCGATGAGCATAGTTTTTGTCCTACATTTGTGAACTGTTGTGTAAAGGCTATAAAAATCTGAAAATATCATTTTTTCAGCTTTTATGCTGCTGAAATTTCTATAAAAATGTCCATTTTCAGATTTATTAATAATTTGTGAAGTTGTGAAGCTTTTGGCACTATTTTCAACATACCCGATTTGGGGTTTCTTGGGAAATTTGGTGGATCTTTGTGATATTAGTTGTTTGATCTTAAAGATCTTATTAGAGGCATGAAATATCATACAAAACCAGTAAAGGGACATTTCAGTTTTGGAATCCTAGCTACAAGTTGCATTTTGTGTTGACAAGGGATCAATTACCCCTCTTGCCCTAGGCATAGAAATTGAATAGGTTCAAACAAAACATCAAGAAGAGCCACAAAAATTATCCACTAATGAAGTGTCAAAAGAGGGACAAATAGGTGAACAACCTTATCAAACTTCCGAAGACACAAAGGTGAGAACTATGGGCTCCATAGATATAAGGACAGTGGATGAAGAGCCTTCACAAAGGGAGAAGACCCCAAAGAGGAGTGATAAGGACAAGGGTATGGCTAAACAAACTCCTTCATCCTCTAAATGAAAGTCCCTAGTGCACCATGTTCCAAGGTGGCTTTGAAAAGAAGTGATTAGAAAAAAGAAAAAATAGTTCCTATTGAAGAGGAGGATAGAATGAAACTAATAGAGGTACTAAGAAAACCTAATTAACCTCCAAAGGATGCTAGAGTATTAGCCTTCATCATGAGCAATCAGAATCAGGACCCTTATGCTTACGTGGATATCCCTCATCCATAATCAAATGGTGAAGAATTGACTCCTAGGGATTATTAGATCTAGGAGGTCATACTTGGTAAGCCAACCTTGGAAACTATAAAGCTAATGGTTACAACAGGGATGAAGGAGGTGTTTAGGAGCCTAAAATAGGATGGGGTAGAATTGATAAAACTTTGGCATTAGAATGAAATCCTAATAGGATATTTGAGCAAAGATGTTGGCCCTTTGGATCCCACTAACCCCAAAGTGACTCTAAATGTAGTAATTCAGAGAAGGGATAGGGAAGGAGTGTAATTGGACCCATTTTTGAATGCCTGTCAGCAATGGCAGGAAAGTTTTGAGGAGAAAGGTGTACTAATTATCCAAGGGAATCTTAAGTTATTACATGTTATGCAGGGGAATGTTGATAAGTTGGTGGAAATTTTGAACTAATATTTTGGCTTCATGGATGAGGTGCATACCTAGGGAAAAGATCTATAGGCATTATAAGGAATCAAAGGCTAGAGGTATCGAATGTTAATGGATGTATATAGCCGAGGAGCTAGATAAGATAGATGATTGGATTGAGAAGATAGCAGATAGTAATAAAGTAATGGAATCATTACACATAGATATCTATAGGCTCAAGCACCAAGCCCAAGAGAAAATTTTGGAAGATGAGAGACTTTATAGTGATGCATGTCTAGACATTTTTGAGGATGATGCATGAGAGAAATTAATACTTGTAGAGGTAAGAGTTGAGAGATTCTACAAAAATTTTGATGAAGTTTCTAATGATGAAGATATCTACAGGCATTTAGGACAGAGGAAGCTTTATTAGAGCTTGATACAAAACTTGGGGATTTTGCTAAAACTCATATAGAGGTGGATAACTATAGGCAAAAGGTAAAGGATAAGTATAATGCCTTAGATTTACTAGATGTGGTGCAAGTCACTAAGATAATTAAGAAATTCGAGGGCAAGTACCTAGACATAGCTCTAGTATAAAGGGGAACAAAACCCATAAGCCAAAATTATATTTTTGACACTTAGTGAAATTATGCATTTTTTGATCCCCTAGGTGTGCTAGTGCACAGGCGCACCAAGCATGTAGGTGCACCAGGTACATAGGTACACTATTTGCTACAATGTTTTGAAGAAATTAGAGGTGTGCTAGGTGCACTTCTTTTAAGTTGCACTTTTCTAGAGGTGCACTAACAGTTAACTACTACTTCCAAAATTAGAGCTTTCCATGCATTTTTAATGCATTCTGACAATAGTTTAACTCCAACAAATGTGTAAAGGTGAAATTTATATTTGTAGGACTTCTAAGCACTTCTACATCAACTAAAGGCTCTCTTCTTCTTATTTTCTCATCATTTCTTTGTTTTATGACATGTAAAGGCTCATGCATCCAATTAATGATATAAAAATGGATGGAGTCCTATTAAGCACTAGTTAGATAGTTAGTTTGTATTTACTTAGTTTTTTTTATTAATTTAGCATATGATTACATGAATATATCTCTCACTCTCAACACAAATTGAGGAGATAATTTCTTATAAACATGGGATTGTAATATATAATCAAGGCCACTATTATTTTACAATAATATATGCTTTTGGTGCTTTTATTTGAAGTATATTGATTCTTGCCAAAGTGTGTCATATTTTTGTTAATGTATGTTCATGGAATTGCGATTGAGAAAAAAGTTTATTGCATTATTTCTAGTTGTGTGATCTTTTAATTTTGGTGTTTGCTATGGTTTTACGAATTTTGATAATGTATCTAGTTTGAGAAGAGATCACCCATTTTGTTCCTACATAGCTTTTCGTCTCACATGAGTGCAGTTTCCATAGCCTTGCAATTCGATGAAAATTGAAACATCTCATGTTCGATGAATTCCCATCAATTTCTTTGAAAGCTTAACTCACAAATGCACTATTTTACATATCTTATGTCCATTAGGATTTTATTTCCATGTTATTTTCTTAATTTTACTATTACCTTATCTTCATTATTTTCTTTACTAATCCCTCCCTAAATTAGGAATTCATATTAGTTGCATTGTTAGATTGCATTCATTGAAAAATAGAAAAATAGATAAATATAGTTCTTTTTGTGTGTTTATTTTTAAGTAGTGAATAGATTCAATATCTTATCCAAAGTTATTAGAACCACTAAAGGCGTTCTCATGAAAAAACACATTTATCTTAAACTAAGTGGATTCTAGTAGGTGGCAAGATCGCCCAGAACCTTGGAGTTGATCCCCAAGATTGACTTTTCAAGAGAAGAATTCAAAAGGATTCCTATCATTAAGCATCATGCAAAATGACAACTCAAAAAATACCACATTTGAAAAGGTCTTAGAGACATATGATGAAAAGCGAAGGAGAATTGGTGAAATGGAAAAGATCATTGCTAACTTTGAGAAGTAGCAAGGAAAATAAAGGTGGTGAAATGACCATCTCAAGATATGATCTTGCAATAGCCCTTTCTCTAGACCTCCTCCTATTGGTTCTATTATTGAAATAAAAAATACCCCTTACATCCAAAATATAATACTAAAGAAGAGTTGGAAGAAGAATGGCCAAACTCAAAGTAACACAATTAGATGTGCTAAAAATACATGAAGGAAAAATTAGGGATACAATTCTAGTTTTTGTTGATTGTGTTAGTTGGCCTTTGTTTCATTATGAAATATCCAAATTGGTAACCATATAAACTTATTTGACAAAGAATGAATTTACTTTAAGAAATGTTTTGGATAAATGGATCAACAAAGAACAAGAGATAACTAGTTTGTGTGTCAATATAATTGATGAGACTGATACTAACACATGGGTAGAAAGAACATATGATTAGACTATTGATATGCTAGATTTTGATGCAAGAAGAGAGATACCAGGTAGAGAAAAATAAAAACATGTTTTTCTAGGTATGTTAATAAGAGATTGATATTTTCCCTCATGCCCTAAGTAAACCAACTACTATTAAAGAAAATGAAGCATGTGGAAATGAACTTAAAGAGAATGTGGGCTCATGAATGACTAACATTATAAATCAGGATGATAACATTTTGTTTGCAAGGATAGTCAAACAAATCATTAGGTCCAAATATATATTTTTTTTTTGAGCCTGAATTTGAGGAATTAAAGAGAATGTGAAAGAATGTTATGATTAACGACAAAAAAATATCAATTTTGATTGGCCAAGTGATCAAGTTTATGATGAATTGGTAAAGGAAAATTTCTCAATAATAGAATCTTCACAAGTGATGATAAAAGATAAACCACAAGACTTGGGCAAAATTGAAAAGGAGAAGGAATTAGTTGTAGAAAGAATTTAGCAAGTGGAGAAGGATATTAAATTAATAATTGAGAATATAGAAGAGAAAGGAAGAGATCAAGGAGAAAAGGACAAAGAAAAGGTTGCCCCATAACATACAAAAGAAACAAAAGTAAAGAATGCACAAGAGGTTGTTATTGAGCTTGAAAAAGAAAAAAAAATTGAAGAGGCTCCTATTGGAATATAGATGGAGTAACTAAGAGGGTGGGGGTGGGGGGTGACTCAGTTAACAAAAATATCTCCACAGATCCTTTAGATGTCTAATAATACTAATTACTGCTATCACTCGATAAACATACTGAAGAGGTTGTAACTTGGTAAATGCAGTGTTTGTTTTACTTTAGTAGATCTAACATCAATAGTAATAATTTACAAACATGAGAGAAAAGAAATGAATACAAAAGACACTAGATTTAATGTGGAGATCCAATATGGGAAAAACCACCAATGTAACTAGTTATTGTTTTTCACACTTCTGAAGTGAGCCCTATTAGGAGCCAACCTAGTTAAAAATTACAAAACACATTGCTAGGTGTGACCTTGTTAGAGGATTTAACCACCCTATTAGGAGTGGCCTTGTAAGAGGTCTTGAAATAATTCAATGGAATTTCCACCTTGTTAAAGGATTTACAAATGGCTATTAAACCAACTCTGTTAAGAGGTTTTTTCTCATTGCTACAATGGTAAGAAAGTAAAAATGAAATGACCTACTTGAGATGCAACTGAATTGCTAAAACCAAACCTCTTTTCTATTCACAAAACTTGATCTTTCTTGATTGAATATTACTTTGTTGCTCCACAAGGATCTCTGACCATCCTCTAAGTTCAATCACACACTTTCCTTCTTAATTAATCAATACACTTGCATACTCACTACAATCTCAACTTAACCTTCCATTTATACAATCCAAATTATCAAGTCAGCTCAATTACAAATTACAATGACCAATAATCATTACCATAGTCAGCTAGAATCAATACTTGAAATAATTAAACTTCATATCCCAAATCAACAAAATCCTTCGATAGCCAACCCATCCTAGTAAACATTGGTCCTAAAATGATTTCATGTGTTAACCAACAAAAGCTTGGTTAACACTGCAAACTTGCAAAATTCTTTTGCAACTGAGTGAACTTAGTTAATACTAACTCTGACCAACTTTCCTTTGTGAACCATGAGAACTCATTTACATTGCTTCCTACCCTAATTTCCTTTGATGCCTGAGTTAACTCAGTAGACACTATCTATATTGACTAATCTCTAGGAATGCTAGGTAGACAAGGAAAACTATCTTGTTAACCAGGTGAACTTGATAAGCACTGACTAACAACTAATATGAAATTTGTGTAACATCAAAGACAACACATAATTGGACAATTGTATCCAATAATCTCCCTCTTTGGCATTCATGGCAACACAACATGTCATAGCATAATGAAATCTAAGAATAAGACTTTCTTTGATAGAAATTTTCTCCCTCTTAGATTTTATAGCACAAGCTTCTCTTTTATGTAGTGACCTCCCTCTATAAAGGAATTACATAGCTTATTTCTCAAAACAAATTTTAGACTATGATAGTAAACTCTCCCTCTTTGACAACACATGCCAAAGACAATACATACCAAATGAGTATCAATGTACCTTGAGTACTAATTCATATGTAATGTTCTCTTGATTGTTTAGCATCAACTAATTTATTTTCATCTAGGTTCATGTCGATGCATCAGTAAAGCTTTACTTAGTGAGCTTTAGATAGGGGAATGACCCCTAACTTGCCTCTTAGATATAAGAATACATCCTTAGGTAATGGCTTGGTAAATATATTTGCAATTTATTCTTTTGTATGCACATATTCTAATATGATTTCTTTGTCCTTCACTAGTTCTTTGAAAAAATGATATTTTATAGAAATATACTTGGTTTTGGAATGCATCACTACATTCTTCGATATGTTAATTCCACTAGTGTTATCAAATACATAAAAATTGGTTCTTTGATCTCAACCTTTATGCCTTCGAACAACTATTTAAATCGAACAATATTAGAACAATTCACTACTACTAGAACATATTCTACTTCTA
Organism: Cupressus sempervirens; assembly: GCA_028749045.1. Lineage (NCBI taxonomy): Eukaryota > Viridiplantae > Streptophyta > Pinopsida > Cupressales > Cupressaceae > Cupressus > Cupressus sempervirens. The sequence continues at coordinate 86,416,959 of CM053785.1, forward strand.
CTGTGGATTGGGATGTGCAATTTTGCTTTTTGCTTGTCCAAGATACCAACCTTTTACTAAGAAAGAAAGCTCCACTACTTGTGCTTTTTTTATCATCCATATTTCCTACCTAATTAGCATCAGTATACACTTTTAGGTCCAAATTTTCTACAAATTTATACCATAAACCATAGTCTTCAGTGTCTTTCAAATATCTGAAGATTTTTTTGATTTCCATCATATGATTTTCTCTAGGTTGTGCTGAGAATCTTGCCACTATACCAACTGGAAGAGAAATATTAGGTCATGTATGCACTACATACTATAATTTTCCAGTCATTAATCTATACAATGTTTGATCTACCTCTTTTGAATCATCATCTTTGGTAAGCTTTAGTCCATTACACATGGGTGTTCCAACTAGTTTTGAATCTTCCATTCCAAATTTCTTGAGTATCTCTTTGATATACTTAGACTAAGTGATGTAGATGCCATTCCTGCTCTACTATGTTTGCAATCCAACAAAGAACTTAATCTCACCAAACATAGACATTTCAAACTCTTCGTTCATTTTCTCTTAAAATTCTTTGCATAGATCATCATTCCCTATAAATAGAGTATCATCCACAAATATTTCTACCAATACAATCTTGTTATCTGGTCCTTCCTTGATGTAGAAATTATTATTATCATAGTTGTTTGGAAACCAATCTATATAAGGTAGTTATCTAATCTTTCATACCATTCTCTAGGAGCTTGTTTTAGACCATATAAAGCTTTGTGTAGCTTACAAACCATGTCCCTTCTATCTAGATCAACAACACCTTCTAGTTGTTCAATGTAGACTGCTTCATCAAAAATACCATTGAGAAATGCAGATTTAACATCCATCTGATATACCTTAAATCCTTTATGTGCTACATATGGAAGTAGGGTCCTGACACCTTCCAATCTTGTAACAGGAGAAAAAGTTTCACCATAATCAATGCCTTCTTCTTGAGAGTAGCCTTTACATACCAATCTAGCTTTGTTTCTTGATGCCTTACCATCTTCATTCAACTTATTCTTGAATACCCATTTTGTGCCAATCAAATTTTTGTCTTTAGGTCTAGGAACAATGGTCCAAGTTTTATTCTTCTCTATTTTCTCTATTTCTTCATTCATAGCCTTAATCCAAGCTTCATTTTCCAATGCATCTTTAACATTAATAGGTTCAAAATCAACAAGTAAACATGTACTTTTTAGCTTACTTCTTGTCATAGTACCTTCTAATTTATTTTCAATAATTTGATCAAGTGCATGATGCCTTCTAAATACTTAACCAATATAGGTTCTTTGCCTTTTGAATGAATTCCACTATCCTCATTTTGAATTTCAACTTGTGGCTCTAGTTGCTCAAACATAGTAGGCATTGGCTTAGTAGCTTTAGAATGTGACTCGGGTCCTTGTGACTTGGTTTGTACTTCTTGCAACTTGGTGACTGAGGAAGACTTGCTAGTAGAAGTCTCCTTATTGATAGATGTATCTGACAATGTATCAGGTTCAATGTAAACAAATCTCATGTAACCTTTTGGTTCCCTTTTGTTGTCTTCTTCAGTCCTTTCTGCAAACTCATCAATTCTCACATGTGCACTTTCTATGATTTTATGAGTAGACAAATTTGAACATTTATATGCCTTGCTTTTGTTAGAGTATCCTAGAAATATACCTTCATCACTTTTTACATCAAATTTTCCTTTTCTAGATTCTTTCAAGATATAACATTTACTTCCAAATACTTTTTGGTAGCTTACATTGGGTTTATATCCATACCATAATTCATAGGGAGTTTTATATGAATCCTTCTTCAACTATACTCAGTTTAAGGTATGAATTGTAGTGTTGATGGCTTCCTTCTAGTATTTGATAGCAACATTCTTTTCAATCGTTAGAGTCCTTGCACAATCCATGATGGATCTTTTCCTCCTTTTAGCTATTCCATTTTTCTCAGGAGTTCTAGGGGCTAAGACTTGTCTTTTGATTCCTCTTTCAATGCAAAAGTTGTTAAATTCATTGGAGATGAATTCACCACCTCTATCTAATCTTAAACATTTCAGTCTTTTCCTTTTTTCTTTCTCTACTCTTGCCAAATACCATTTGAATTTCTTAGATGCTTCTGACTTCTCTCTTAAATACATAATAGTCATCATTTTAGAGTAGTCGTCAACAAAAAGAATAAAGAATTTTTCTTGATTGTAGCTTTCTATTCGAATAGGTCCACACAAATTAGTATGCACAATTTTCAAGATATCTTTATATTGATAGTTTTTTATTTTAAAACTAGTCTTTCCCATTTTGCTAATTTGATAGTTCTTACATAAACAAACATCTGGTTTCTTCAAACTAGGAATACCTCTTACTTTCCTAAATTTTCTTATTTTCACCATGTTATCAAAATTTACATGACATAACCTTTTGTGCCATAACCAACTTTCTTCAACTTGAACAATAAAACATGAGAAATCACCAAGATCAAGATAAAATAGGTTACCTTTTGTTTGTTTGTTAGATCCAATTAGTTTTCCTTTGTCATCCAACAGTCTTGCATTGCCATACATAAATTCCACCTTGAATCCAATGTTGATTAGCTATGCCACACTAAATAGATTATGTTTTAGTCCTTCAACCAAATAGGCATTATTGCATACAAGTTCTTTGGTCAAAGAGATTCAGCCTCTTCCTTTGATGCAACAAGGTTCATTGTTTCCAAACCTTACACTACCACCATCATAGTCTTCAAAGTGTTCAAACTTTGTTTTATCTCTAGTCATATGATGTGAACATCCACTATCTATGATCCATGCATCATTTTTGCTAACATGAGAGATAAGTGCCATCTTATCTCCTTCATCATTGAATTCATCTTTTACAACAATATAAACTATTTCATCTTCCCTATTATCTAAATCCTTAGCCATAAAACAAGTCTTCTTACCTTTGTCCTTTAATGATTTGTGATTTTTGAAATCCTTCTTGGTATTGCACTTGTGACTTTTCTTCTCATCCTTTCTTTCTTTGTTTGGGCGCCTGGCAACAATATAACCAATTTCTTCACATGAAAAAAAGAAGGGGGAATGTTACCTTTGTATTTTCCTCTACCTCTTGAATGTTTTCTTTCATGTAAAGCTTCAACAACTTCAAGATCACTATCAAAACCTTCCTCTGATTCTTCTTGACTTTTTGACTAAATGGCCTTTATTTTCTTGCCTTTCTCCTTAAGTGAAAGGTTAGCCTCAAATGTAGATTCAATATGTTTAGAAGCTAGAACATATTTTTTCATAGTTGTCTAGTTCAAAAGCTATCAATCTTCCCACTAAGGTATCCAAATTTATCTTATGATTTGTCTCACACCTCCTTTCCTAAATAGAAAATACTGTAATTGCATAGATAGGAAGTAATGTTCTGAGAACTTTACTCACAATAGTTTCTTCCTTGATTTCTCCTCTAGATGCTCTAATTGTACTAAGACTGGCTTTGACTCTTTCCACATATTTGGCAATATTTTTAGCTTCTCTCATTCTCATCTGATCAAATTGTCCTCTAAGTCTTTTTGCTTTGGCTCTCCTCACATTGTCATCACCACCATAGATGTCATTTAGCTTGTTCCACATTTCAAAAGTAGTTTTGCAGTCCTTGATCTCATCAAATTCTTCATAGCTAAGAGTAGATGCAATATCTATCTGCATGGTGTTATGGTTCTTTTTCTTAGCAATATCTCCAATAGATAATGTACCAATAGGAGTTGTGTATTCTTCATCAAGTTATTTCAAGCTTGAATCACCAATGGAAGCTAGATGAAGTATCATAAGTCCCCGCCATGGTAAAAAGTTGTCTTTGTTAAGCTTTGGAATTTCTCTTTTGTAAGACATCTTCATCTTTTAGCTTAGGTCCTTGAATCCTTTCCTGCAGGCACCAAAAGCTTTGATACCAATTGTTGGATAAATATACGAAATAATTGGAGGGCAGGGAGTGAATCAATTAAAAAAATAATCTCCATAGATCCTTTAGATGTCTGATGAACTAATTACTACTATTAGTTAGTAAATATACTAAAGAGGCTGTAACTCGGTAAATGTAGAGTTTGTTTTACTTTAACAGATCTAACATCAATAGTAATAATTTACAAACATGAGACAAAAGAAATGAACATAAGAGACACTAGATTCAACATGGAAACCCAATATGGGAAAAACACCAATGTAACTAGTTACTATTTTTCACTCTTTTGAAGTGAGCCTTGTTAGGAGCCAACATGGTTAAAGGTTACAAAACACACTATTAGGTGTGACCTTGTTAGAGGATTTAATCACCCTATTAGGAGTGGCCTTGTAAGAGGTATTGAAACAATTCAATGGAATTGCCACCTTGTTATAGGATTTAAAAATTGTTGTTAAACCAACTATGTTAAGAGATTTTTGCTCATTGCTACAATGGTAAGAAAGTAACAATGAAATGACTTGCTTGAGATGCAATTGAATTACTGAAACCAAATCTCTGTTCTATTCACAAAACTTAATCCTTCTTGATTGAATATTACTTTGCTACTCTAGATGGATATCGAACCATCCTTCAAGTTTTCTTGCACACTTTCCTTCTTAATTAATCAATACACTTGCATACTCACTAGAATCTCAACTTGACCTTCCATTTATACCATCCAAATTATCAAGTTAGCTTGATTACAAATTACAATGACCAATAATCATTACCATAGTTAGCTGGAATCAATACTTGAAATAATTAAACTTCATATCCTAAATCAAAAAAGTCCTTTGATAGCCGACCCAACTCAATAAACACTGGTCCTGAAATGATTTCATGTGTTAACCAATAGAAGCTTGATTAATGCTATAAACTTGCAAGATCCTTTGGAAACTGAGTGAACTTTGTTAATAATAACTCTAAACAACTTTCCTTCATTAACCATGAGAATTCAGTTAACATTTCTTCTTGCCATAATTTCCTTCGATGCTTGAGTGAGCTTGGTAGACACTGTCTTCATAGAGTACTCTCTAAGAATTCTCGGTAGACAAGGAAAACTATCTTGTTGACCACGTGAGCTCAGTAAGCACTGATTGACAACTGATATGATATTTGTGTAACATCAAAGCCAACACACAATTAGAAAATTATATCCAATAGATTCTATTCCAACAAAGAGCATGGGTGTCTAGGATACATGGTAACAAATTATTATTAGAGTAAAGAAAGTAGTTATTATAATAGGATACCTTAATTTTGTGGTTCATCCACTATTGGTATGCCTACATAAAAAATTGTGAAACTACTTTCAGATCATATGTAGTATGCTACATCTACTTAGACCAACTATCCAGTGAGCTTGTTGATAATGACCTTTTTTCTTAAGTGTAATCATGTTTTTGTTAAAGGACAAGTGTCCTTTTCCCTCTAAGTCATAAGATTGTTGTAAATCACCGCATATAAGTGAGTTCCAAAGGCTAGAGGAGGGTTCTAATTTTCATTTGTTGGAATGAATGTATATTCTATTATTTTGGAGTCATTCCATGATTGTATAGTCTTATTGTTCCAAAATGTCATTAATGGAATTGCAGAGTTAGATCATTAAATTTGTCTAGGATTTTTCATTAAATGTGATACAAAATTGTAAATTTTCAAGGAAGATAATACAAATGCACTTACTAGTTAGTTACTTAATCTAGATATTGTCTCTTCTTTTCTTCCTTTTAGTTTTCTTAAGTTTTCTGAAAAGTTAGTTAGATCTCAATTGTAATTCATTTTGAATTATACCTTAGTTCATGTTTTGATGATAATCTAATGGATTATGTAAATTCTTGATGTGAGTTAGGGGAATTGAGAGTTTTCAAAAGAAGATTATGATAAGAATTAATTTTAGATTCAATATTGTTCTTTTTTTCACCAAGTGATAGGATAGATCCGATATCATGTGTCAATTTTTCTAGTAACAACCCAAAATGATAAAGCATTCATCATGGTTTAAGGATTGATGGGTCCTAGAGTGATTATATGGTGCAAATTTAATTAAACAAAACTTCAAATTTTATTGTTATAGATCTATGAAGAAATCTTGTACTTGATTCAAGAGTTGTAAGAGTGTGAAGAATTAGCCATTTTCTACTACTTTTTCAATTTCTTGAATTAGAAGAATTAGAGGCATTTATCAACTAAATGGGAATCTATACTATAATTTGCTAGCAGGAAGGGAAATCATAAATTCCTTGGTTCAGCTGCTTGAATTTTGTAGAGTTCAAAAGGAAGAAGATTGAAGTAGTCTTGATAGTTGGCCTTATAAATTTTCTTTTAGAATAAACACAATGGTTTTTGGCTAATTGCTAGGTGTTCCTTGCATTTGCAAAGGGTAGTTAAAATCTTGTCAAATCAGAAGCCACCAATCATCAACCTTTTTCTCAATCTCTACAATCTCTCTCTCTCTCTCTCTCTCTCTCTCTCACACACACACACACACACACACACACACACACACACACACACACACACAAAAAAAAAAAAAAAAAAACTCACGTGTATGCTATGTAGTGGGGTTTGTTCAAATCTTTGATAGCTTGCTTCCAACTAAGGGAAACCTAAAATATCCCAAGCCCTTCCTTTGGATAAGGTAGGAATTGATGCAGCTACTTTGGCCTCTTACAAAATTATTTATCATTCAATAAGAGAATAAATAAAATAATTTAAAGACTAAGATTAAATTTTAAATCTACCTTATGTCACTCATGCTATAAATATAATGTATAATGTATATACCTATACATGTTGAGACACAATTCGGCCTCCAAAAAATATTAAATACTAAACACCTTAGAAGGCTTACAACACTCATTAAATACACACAGAACAAATAACCAAGACCCAAATGGGTCCACACAAACTCCCTCAATCTCTCCATGTCATGATCTCAATCCTCATGCAATAAATGCACCAAGTTAGCCGAGAAAATCCATGAGAACTCCATCCAGTAGGCCACACTATCAAGCCTTAACAACCACTAGCCAAATACTACTGAGTTCCCACAATCATTGTTGAGAAATATTAAATGTTGAGATCCTTTAGTAGCGAAGTCCCCTTTAGTGTCTAAGCTCCTCGACCAAAACTACACCTAGAAATGACTAAGAACCACTGCTTTAGTGACTAAGTCCACAACTCCAAAGCCAATATCCCTCCAACATGCAAGATTGCCAACTACTCAAGGATGCTCCTACATCAATTTTCATGCTTTCTAATTTTGAGGATAAATGAACACATTTCAATTTGTTCAAATGTAGTTCAAATGGTTTTTATATCATTTCACAGTCACTTTTAATTCAAGGAATTATGTAATTCCTTCTGTGGAATGATAGGGTCATTATAAGCGTGCGAGGGATATCATAAGTAGAGAATTTGGAGGTTAATAGCTAATACATCCAATTGCAAGTCAATTAAATAGATCTATTGATATTGATTGATGTGACTCTGTTATGACAATGGATTAGGCACAAGTCATTAGTTGAAGAACCAAGAAAATTATTTTTAACTTTGCATGAATTAATCTTTAAATCAAAATTATTTTACATTGTTTTTAAAATGGGATATAAAGTTGGTCATCACTTGTTACAATAACTTATCAAGTTAATTGTTAACTACTATAACTTTTTCACTGAATAGAAATTACAAGAAGTTTTAAGGCCAAATCTACTATGAGGGATTTGTGAAATAAAGTTTTATAAAAGAATTGTCAAATCCTAGGTTTACCCACCTTGGCTTAGCAGAGTCTAAAGAGTATAAAACATCATTACTTTTTTAGTTGGCCTAGGATCAAATAGGATGTACCAAGCATGGGAAGTAACTAACCCCTAGGTATTATTTTACTTGTTGTCTCCTAGTATTATTAAATCTGTTAAATATGAATCTGACAAGGATGATATCCTAGATGTTAACCCAAATGTGGGAGAATATAACATGAAAATTTAGAAAAGTAGAATGTAGCACAAGGTTGACTTATGAATATTAGTAAACATTGTACAAATGATCTAATGAAATAGCTAATATATTAAAGCCCTTTACTACTTCTTTGACTTGTTTGTAATTGTTCTTTTCTTTATCACAACTCTTTAACTTTAGACATGATCACTTGCATTCTTAACACTTCTCTATCTTGTATGCATTCTCACTTGTTTCGTTTAGGATCATTAGCTTCTCCTCAACACACTAACTCTCTAGTTGTGACTTCTCTATGTCACTCTTTTTCACATCGAGATTATACTTAGCTCAAATCTCTTAGCCCTCTACTTAATTAATCAGTAATCTAACCTTTTCTCTTGAAACAATGTTCTATTTTATAGTCTTTTCTTGTTGATCTTTGAAACCCTAATTTGTGAATTCAAAAGTTGAATTCTCAAGACGAATCCTAGCTTGTCTTTCCATTTTCTTGGAGGCCCCTCTTATCAGATGTAGCATGTTCATATAAGAGTCATGGATGTCTTGTACCCTTAATGAATTAGATCACTAGAAAGTATTCAAATTTGAATTCTTTCAACTATTTCTCAATATGATAACTTCATCATCATCAAGTACAATGATTAGTGTACTTATACCTACTTTGTGACATGGTAGTCACAAGTATCCTTCTTCATGCTTCCCTTGTTGACTTAGCCAATTCATCTTGTATGATCACTAGTCATTGTAACTTCCTTTCCTATGTGTCATCCTTCTACTCATTTGTACTTCACTTAACTCCATCTAAGTGGATATTCTTTTTTGTCACATTTGATGGGCTTATTCTTCATCTTTTTATGATAATCCTTATGAACTAGAGTCCCACATACAAGATTGGTGTAACTTGTTGGTGTTGACTTTATACTAGTCATGGGTACTTCTTTACCTTGATATCAAATAAAATATAGACATAAATGTATGCTCTAGTCATTCTTTTGGTTAGTCATCAAGGTTTGAGACAATTATGCCAATAATCTCACTCTTTGACATTGATTGCAACACCTCAACACTATCATCACTTTGGTGGATTTTCCTTTGTTTTTTCTTATTCTATCAACATCTCCCCATGCAATTACATGCCCATATTCTTTTACCACTTTGAGTCCTTCTTTGTGGGTTCACTTTAACTTTACAAGTTTGGAGCTTCTTCCCTTTATTGTTCCTCTTTTTTCTTCTCAACTTCTCTTAGCTTTTCTTCTTTCTACTTATTTGTCTCAATTTATTACTCTTCTTCTTCTTCATTTTCCCACTTTTGGATGGCTACCTCTTTGACGACTTTTTTATTTCCCAATTTTTCCCCCTTTGAAAACCATTCCAAAGGTGCACATCTTGACTCTATGACTACTCCCCTTCTGGAGTAGTTCCCTTTACTCATCATTCTACCATTTTCTTTCACTACTTGCTAATCATGGATTGCTTCTTTCCTAACTATCTTAGTTAAGCCTTAATAGGGGTAGTACCCCTAATGTCTCTTTGAGATACTCGAAGTTATTCTTTTGAAGAGGTTTTGTGTATATATTAGCCATTTGTTCCTTGGTTGGTAAATATTCCATCCTTACATCTTTTTCTTGCACTTGTCCTCCCAAAAATTATACTTCAATGATTTTGCATTACATTGGGACAAAAAGTAATTCCCTATGGTGGAAGGACTGGAGATGGTCCCCAAACACATCTTTCCAACATTGCCAACCAAGGAAACACTATTTTTGGCTCTCTTGAATTTTTTTGATAATGGATGTTTTGAATCAATTATTACACATGTAATATTATTATTCTACATAGAGATTTTAGTTGATTACCATCTTGTCTAGCATTATAGAAACCAAAATTGTACAACTTAGTTGTTGTGTTCTATTTTAAGGTTTTGCTTTGGGTTCTTGTCTCCACCATTTGGGTATTCTATATCTTCAATTTCCCTTTTGTCATCATCTTGTATGTATCCTTCATCTTTTCTAGCTTTGTGAAAAACTTCAAAATTATGGTTTTTGGATTCATGATTTTGTTCCCTTTTTGTCACACCATGTTTACATAGAAATTGGTTCTTCTAGGTTAAATTTCTAATTTTCAGTTTTTGTTCTTACAAATTCAACAAACTTTAGGATGGAGATTTTATTTGGATAGAAAGGAATACATCATTTTTTTCATATAAAAAAAATTTATACTAATGTATCTTTGTTTGCAAAGGATTGCATTTGTAGTAATATTATGCTATAGATTTAGGTGCACATAGATAAAACTATCCTTGAGGTTACTAATTTACAATAGCTCCTTTAGCATTATGGAAATTCTTCTTGCAATATAGTTTGACTACCTCCAAATGCCTTGACTTTTGGTGCCCATTCCACTTCTCACGATTGATTTTGTGGTAGAAGCAACTCTACCAAGTGGAGTGATTGTCATTCTCATCATTTACATTACAAATTTCCCCCTCTTCATCATTTACCAAAAATTTTTATTATGATTTCATGCTAGGAAGGTTCTCTCTCTATGTGGATAATTGCAATTGCACCCTCTTTGCCCCAACCTCCTTCAATTGGTTCGTTGCTAGATGATGAAGGCTTAAGATGGCCCTCAACTTCCAAGGGTTTTCCTTAGGTTGCACTCACAATTTCTTCTCGGAGAGAAATCAAGGTGAGAGAACCTATTATTGATGGATGAACACTCCCAAACCCCGAAGTCAATGTAGGAAACTAGTTGGGGAAGAAAGAGAGATGAACTAGACCTTATGCCTCTTTCCACTATTGGTTTTGCATCCTAATGGTGTTCCACTCCTAGGCTTGAACCTTTATATTATCAACTCCTATTCCTAGGTTTTGCCTATTTGATATTGTTTTTTTTTTTTTTTTTTGCATTACCCATACCACTTTATTACTAGAGCTTATCTCATATTACCTTTTGGAGATATGAAAATTTTATTTTTTCCCTCCCTTTCTATTCAAATATATTAGTTGATTTTTTAAAATAATACGACATCATTTTATGTTTCCAAAAAAAAATATTATATTATAACATTAAATTTATTTTTTCTCTTTTAAAAATTTAAAATATTTATTTATTAATAGATAAGATATTAATATAATTAATTAATAACTTTCATTATAATCATATAAAAAATTATATTAATTAAATAAAATGAAATCAAACTTTTCTTTTGTCACACATTATTACTTCATCTTTAGCCCTTTCTTTATGCACTACAATCATTCTCTCTCCTTTTTTATTTCTAAATTAATTTTCATAAAATTATTCAAAATTTAATTGTTCGGGTTTGGTCAAATTTTTGATATCTTGCTCAAAATCGAGGATACGTTAAATATGAGAAGCTCTTACTTTTAAGAAAGTTGGAACTGATGTAGTTTATTTGCCCTAATAGTGTGATATGGAATTACTTATCATTCAAGAAGAGAATAATGTGAAGACCAAGATATCCTCACATCATTCAATTTATCTTTTTAAAATTATTATGTGATTTTCATTTTAATTGTTTGCATGATTTCAATTTTAATAATGAAATACTATTCATTATCATAATGTCAAAAATAAATTGAATTCGATATTTAAAAGAGCAAGTTTGAAAATTTAAGTATTTTTCTATTAAATTTTATTATACATTTGATCTAACTAAACAATTTCTAGATAAATATCTAGGCTTTAACAATGGTGGGTAGGAGCAGTACGAAAATCAGTATTTGGAAATTAGGGTAAGGGGATTTCTTTGCATTCTTCAAGGGATCACCCAAGAGAGGTAGATTAAAAAGAATGTCATAATGGAATATTAATCACCGTTTACAATACTTTTACCGTTCCTTGGGTTTACAAACATATTTTGACCAATTCATGACCTTACTAGGACAACTAGGGGAAATTGATAACTTTTACAATTTATGACAAAAATGGCTAATAGCCTTTGCATCTTGACCTAAATAAAACATAAATGACTCAAATGGATTTAAATATTTCATATAAGGAATTAATCTATGTTCTTGTACTTTAAGTGGTGTTGCACCAAGCTCTTTCAACATTGGGGAAGTAATCTATGCACTATGGTCCAAGAACCTCCAAATTTGTCAACTTTTGTGCTAGTTCCACTTCTTGTGACTTGTATTGTGGAAGAAGTGGCACTAGTAGACAGAGTTATTCTCATTCTCAACCTTCGCATCATAGGTCTCCCTCTCATTTTTTTTCACTAAAAGGTTATGTGATGCTTGCATGCTTGTGAGGTTCTCCCTCTATATAAGCGATGATCATTCCAACTTCTTTGCTCCCCACCTCCTACAATGGGTTGGCCATCTAGTAGTAATGGATCAATATGACCATCTTCTTCCAAAGGTTTCCTTGGCTTGTACTAAAATTTCTCCTTAGAGAGAAGACACTCCTAGACCACAAAACAACACAAGAAAATGGATTGGGAGAAAAGAGAGATGAACTAGATCCTTTGCCTCCTTCTACTACTGCTTTTGCAACTGGAAGGTTTTCCTCTTCTAGGCTTGACCCTTTATATTGTCAACTCCTATCCCTTGACTTTGCCCATTCCTCCTTGTTATTTTTATTTTTCAGACTTTTAGCCATATGAATTTATTAATAGAACTTGTACCACATTATCTTTGAGAAAGATGATTTTCTTCATTTTTTTACTCCCTTTTAATTCAAAATATAATTTTTAAAATATGTGTTGTATCTAAATATAAAAACATATATTTCCACTCTTAAAATTTAAACTATTTATTAGTTAATGAATAAAACTATTAATAATTACTAAATAAATTTTATTATAATCATAAAAAAACTATATTAATTAAATTTATTGAAATTTATTGAAATACAACTTTTTGGATCATTATTATTTCATCTTTAATAAATAGTCATCAAGATTTTCTTTAAGCACTATAATCATTCTCTCTCTTATTTTTTATTTTAGCAAATTTACATGTATGCTTTAAATTTATGGAAATAAAACTTTTTCTTTTCTAGGTCATTATTATTTCATCTTTAATTAGTAGTCAACCTTATCTTTAAGCTCTATAACCATTCTCTTCTTTTTTATTTTAACAAACAAACATTTATGCTTTGGAGTTCGGTCAGAGTTTCGATGGCTTGCTTTCAACCGAGGGACACGTAAGATTTGACAAGCCCTTACTTTGGAGAAAGAAAGAATTGATGCAGTTGCTTTGGCCTGTTACGGAATTACTTATCATTGAAGGAGAGAACAATCACGTCACATTAAGGCCCAAAGATAAGCCGAATCTAACTTAAAAAAATTGATTTGTAAAAGCGTACATAATTGTTGTTTACAAAGGCCGTATAGTATTTTATACAAGAAATTCCAACGACTTAAACATCATATATTAAGGCTTGATTCCTAGTACAAAAGTGTTAAATAGTCAAAGTTTGACTTACTTTTCCAGGCTTAATTTCTTCCTTAGTGTGTGATGTTTAAGGCTGGCCCAAGAAATCAGCATCGTCACTGGTATATGATTGGCATCGCCAGATTAGATTTGAAAGCTGCCTTATTTTCATCACGGTGTACATATTCTGTATAATGTATATGCCTATACGAACACAAATATGTGGGATGTACGAATGCAATTTTATAGCATATAGCTGTACAACGACAATTCCAAAGAGATATTCCTTTTTAATTTTTTGATCACAGCCATTAAAGAGATTCGCTGAACTTGTTGAACGGGGTAACTACTTAACGTTTGGCTGAAGAAAGATTTAATTCCAACTCAAAAGAAGTGAGATTTAAAGTGGGGGACTGAACAATTTGTTTGTATTTAAATACATCGAAGGATTAACATTTGAATGGGGAGGTAATAAAAAACATTTGAATGCAAAGAATATCATCTGCTGCATTGGTGTTTTAATTGTATCATTATTGTGGTCTGTTTGTTTTGAGTTTAGGAGGGTCGGGATCGCAAATGGAGTATAATCTGGATGATATGAAGATGATACTAGCCCCCTGTGCTCTTATTATATGTATCCTATGGGACATTGCACTGTATGTGCTTAGGGACTACCTTGATGTAGAAACACCCTCCTGGATCCCAACCAATATCTTCGTCTTAAGTGCCCTCACCATCCAAATTTTGGGTTATGTTGATGTTCAGAGAGTGAATGTATTTGGGGCATCCAATGAAAAGGATGTGCAACTGATGGTCGATAACCAGCTCAAAATGGATGCTGCGAGGCTTACAATGTGTGTCTTTGTGGGATGCCTTCTGCCTGGGATGGCCGCGGTGGGTAACGTGGGGAGATGGAGCAATGTAGCAGCCTTGTTCGTATCTCTGTCTTTCCACATTGCTACCGAGATTTATGCATTGCACAATGTGAATGACTCCAAAGTCGAAAGCGAAGCAGGCCCATGGTTCGTGTCATCTGGCGTGGTACTCCTTGTGGGAGCCTCATCCCTCCTCTTTTTGTTAGGGCTGGTCATCTTGAATGGTAAGGTGTACCGTGATGCTCTCCGTCCCGAGGACACAGATGTTTCGGAGAATCAAGGTACTGAGTGGAAGACATTAAGAAGTGAGGTGACAAAGTCGTGGATTGTAGTTCGTGCATGGAAGACAGTCTACTTCCTTACAAGCTCCGCGTTCAGTCCAGGAGCTGGTGTGATTGTGACGACTTGTGTTGCGGTCATGGCCGCTAAAGTTGTATGTCGTTCATCGCTTCTTCATGGAGGAGGTAATCTCACATTTTACCTTCAGTGCATTTTCATTTTAGTGGGATGGATCCTCATGCTCTGCAGATGGTTCAAGGGCTTGCTTTATTCTGGTTTATCAAGTGTATATGGCTATAGCGTGTTCATGATAGGTATCAAGGCTGTGCAACATGTTATTGTAGTGTACTGCCCCAGGCTGGCAAATATCTTCAAAAATCCGAGAGATTTCTCAATTCGAGAATTTAAGTGGGGAGACATTTTGATTTCCCTTACCCTCGCTGTACTGGTCCTTCCTTTGTCTGCTTTTATTTTAGCATTCTCTTTACTCCTGTTATTCTCCTTCATCTGCTGGTTCTTTTCGTATCTGGTGTTCAGCACCAACTATGTTCAGCGTCTCTGCAAACTTGACAAGAAGGCCAATTCAGTGAAGGTTTTATCTCTACAATACAAATCAACACTGGAGGACACCGTCTTCGATGAAGATGACGAACGCACTTTCTGGATGTTGAATAAGAAATCATATCATAGAATGAACCGAAGAGCGGATGAAGCTCATAAAAAAGCGCAAAGCTGCACAGCACTGCATTCAATAACGGGAAACAGTGGACTGGATCAAAATCAGCGCCTTCGTAGAGTAAGTAGAAAACATAAGTGGATTAAAATAATGTCATGCATATTCAGGCATATAGCTGATATTGGTGTTGAAATGGAGGATGCTTTTGAAGCATACAAAGAGACAAAGGATGTGTTAGAGTTTGTGGACTGTCCAGAAAACATAGTTGTGGACCCCGTCAATATCTTCGGCACATTGAATATTAATGGTTTTCTGGAAAGTCTTGAAAATGAAGAAGAAATGTTCGATTTGGAGAGGGAGTACAAGCAGGGAAAAGGACATTTGCAAGAGCGTACAACACAAGAGTGCGTTACGAGAATTAACAGTTTGGGTGAAGAGATGTTCAATAGTCGCTTGATCAGAATGGATGCAGCTCCATCTGTGGAAGAGTTGCGCTCACTGATGGGGCGTGTCATTTTTTCATGCCTGTTAGAAGCTCCGGATGTGATGGTAAAATACACAAAGCAGTGGGTAAAGAGTTTAGATGAAGGGAAGATTGAAGGAGCCGTTGAACTTGCAGGAAAGGTGAGCGGACTCTTAGGAAAGTTGGTCAAAGAAGGGGACCTTCACTCGTCAACAGAGACAGGAGAAGTCCCAAGTGAAAGAGAAGAAGGGGTAATAGAACTAGAGCGTCCTGCTTGACAGCTATTTCTTTTGGGGATGTAAATAATTTTGCTAGTTCAGTATGTGAATGCTGAATTTCAGCACATGTATGTACTTTAAAAGTGGGGGATTTTATATTGTTACTTCATTTAAGGAAAAGTCATTATTTTTAATCAATAATTAATTATGTGTTTCTACTTTTGATATTAATTTTATTTTATTTTTAAATTTAAATTTTTAAAAAAACTTATTATGTGATTTTCTTTTTAATTGGTTGTGGGATTTTAATTTCAATTAATAAAATACATTTGATTATCATAAGTTAAAAAAATTAAATTGAGAGGCAAGAGCCTACAACACAATGGTAAATTGTGAGCCTTTATTTGCGAGATCTTTGATTGAAAATTACTCGAACTTAATAAATAATTAATAATTAATCACAACACACAATAATGATTGATCTTGACTTACCTATGATAACATTGATTATCTTAATTAGAAATTCATCATCCTAGCCACTGGTGTGAAAATAGACATACACTCATGTATAGACTTTATTCAAGTAATTATACTAAAGTTGAAAGCCATACAAATTAGTAGTTTGTTTAGTAAATATTTATTAGTTTCTTCCTTCAATGTATCTTGGCAAAATGCAAACTTGTGTTTGCATCAATCTTGAGTTATTGTATGAGAGAATATAATGACTACATTTGAAACTACAAAGTAAATTGACACTACAATGCCACCTCAAGTTATTTTATGTGCTCATACCACACTTGTGGTAATGAAGGTATTGAATGAAATGCACACTAAAGTTTCTATAAAAAGGCACTTCGACAAAAAATCATTTTGAAGACTCTATACACTAAGTGTAAAAAAGTGTAAGAGTTCTTTCTTATCCTCCGTGCCCACCTAAAGCTTAGAAATATTAAAAAATTGAATTAAAAATTTAAAAGAGTGAATTTGAATTTCTTTATATATTTAATCATCTACTAAATAGTAGTTCTATTGTGCAATATTTTGTAACTATATTTACAACTACAATAACTTAATTCTATTGTGCATCTTGGATAAGAATGTGGGAGTTATGGTAGAACTCGTTATCTTCATTAAAACTTCTTCCTCCAAACCACTAGTGTCAAAATAGTAATTCACACCATGTATAGAATTTACTCAAGTAATTGAATTAGAATATTTATGTCATTCTAGTTTAAGTAGGCATAAACTTTACAAAGACACAAACATTTGTAGGAGTTTACAAATTTGAAATATGATGGTTTACTACAATTGATCTTATAGTTATTGTATATGTGAAATTGGGGGCCTTTGATCCTCACATACACTTCAACATGGTCATTACTTGTGAGATCATCCCAAAATAAGCATTGCATTGTTTATTCAAAAAGTCTAACAAAGTGACCTATTGCCTTCTAACTAAAAGGATTCTGCCTTTTCTCTCAAAACGAGAAACGGGCAACCAAACCTCTAGAATGAAGGATTTATTCAACTAAATGAAAGTGCAATGAATCTAGATGAGAGATGCAATTATTAATCTAAGAAATGAAGAAGCATAATATACTAAATGGATGCATATTTAAAATCTAAATGATATTACAATGAAAGAAATAAAGCTATGCAAATATGAGCAAAGCGAGTAAGAATTTCAGCATAAGTTTGACACAAATTCCAAAATTCATCCTCTATAATGAGGAATGGAGAGCTTCTTTTATAGAATCTAGGAAATAATTGATGGTTGAGATTAACTAAAATGTACGATCAAGATTGATGAGGAGAGTCAGTCATAAAGGTAACTTCATCATGAAAAGGGAGTTAACTAGTTCCCTTTGAGTGATAAAAGGAGCTAATTGGTTCTTTTTTGAGTGATAAAAGGAGTTAACTGGTTCCTTTTTGAGTAATAAAGGAGTTAACTAGTTTTCTTTTTTGAGTGAATATTTAATTTAATAAAATAGAATATGACCTCATAAATAGATAACTTTAACTAATTGAATAATTAAATTCAATAATTAAAAAGAGGAGATATCTTATTAAATTAAATGTATTTAATTCATTTGTATATTAGATAAAGAGGTAATTTTAATTTAATTAAAGTAGAACACTTATAATTAAATTAAATTAAATCAATAGGTTTATGTAGCTAATTTGAGTTGATATTTAGGAATTAAATAAATAATATGATTAATACAGATTAAGATTTTTTGCATTTGACACCTAGGTCAACTAGCGATTATCAGAATTAGAATTGCCTAGTAAAATAGGACTTAGGAATAATTGAATAAACCAAAGTTGTTTAATATGGCAATTTGCCAATTTTGGGGTATTATAGTTATATATAGTAATAATTTAGTTAGAAAATATCCATTGTATACAAAATTTTGTTTTTGATCATACCATGATGTATACGAGAGTCTTGCTATATTTCTAAAAATAATTAGATAATGTATGAGCTCAAAAATACTCTATTGGAAATACTTTTAGGAGAGAGAATTGATTGCAAATGGGAAATTTGGATTCAATGATTCATTTTTAGGGTAGTGAAAAAATATTTTTCTATAAGAGAGTTAGAGAAACACTTTTTAAAAAAATAAAAATTTGTCTAAGCTGTAAACTCATCTATTGTAGAGATTTAGTTTACTGTGGCACAAAATACAATTACTTGTTTACTAGAATTTATTAAAGCGGACTTTTTAATTTTTCGACATCGATTTAATTTGTTCTTGCTTAGATTTTTTTTATAATATATATTTGTTAATAATTAGTTATTAAATTTTAATGTATAATAAATAAATAAAGGTTATTTTTCAATTGATTGAATGTTAAACAAAATAAATCATAACAATAATAATACACAAAATCCCTTATTCTTAGGAGTAGTCTTTACATTAATTTTTTGTTTATTTTCTATTGTTGTCATGGTTGAGATGAAAATATCTGTTGATTTTAATATATGTTAGATATAATACATTTAATATATAAATATGATTGAGATGAAAGTGATGCAAACTCATTGTTTGTTAAATAATTTTTTTATTAACTTTTTGCTTCAATGTATCTTGGTGATATGCACAATTGTGTTTGTATCAATATTGAGGTATCACATGAGAGAAGAGAATAATTATATCTGAAAATGTAAAGTAAATTGCACTACAATAACATCTCAAGCTTCTTAATGTGTTCATACTACACTTAATGGTAAAGAAGGTATAGAATGGAATACACACAAAAATATTTTATAGAAAGACTCTTGGACAAAAAATCATTAAGAGATGTCTAGACAATAAGTGTAAAAGAAAAAGAGAGCTCTTTGTTATCCTTCATGTGCACTTGAAGTTTAAAACTATTTATACAATTATCTATGAGTAGATTGATTTAGAAAATAAATAGTAATTATTTACTTTCCATGAGTTAAAGTAGGTATTCCTAGGTATTAGATTTTGTTTTCTAAGGTTACATATTGAGATATCTCAATGCAATTTCAAATACTTTCTTAGCAAGATATTTGTAAGAATTTGCCTTAGGGAAAAATCACCCAAGATCAAGGAACTCAAGCACAATCACAAAATGGACCAATAAAGTATGATTAGAATAACAATATCAAATTGAATTAATGTTCTGTTATATTGTACATACACACTAGGAGTGTCTGTATATAAAGGCCTCTAAGATACATCTAGAATGTCTTTAGAATGAGCTAGGAGATAAGCATTACAACTAAGCACACATCCACTAGAAGTGGATTATCCTCCATTGTGCATGAGAGATAAGTATGACAAGGTCTATCTCATACAGAGATGATGTAGACACCATGTGCTTAAATTAAATGCTAATTCATGTGTTGTAGACACCATGTACCTAAAAGAGTTTTCAACTCCCGTGTTGTCAACAAGACAACTCAGATGAGTACGCATACTCCTAGGTGAATAATTAATAAATGATAAAATAATGCATTAACCTAAGTAAACTTAAGTAAAGTGTAAATAATAAATACGTATTTACACCAACAATATTTACAGTTTAAGATATATGGTTTTCTTATATAGGCCACTAGAAAATTAGTTGACGAAACATTCTCGGATAATTCCACTCAATGCCAAAGGTATGCAAATATCTTCACACTTTAGCCACTAGAAAATTAGTTGACGAAACATTCTTGGATAATTCCACTCAATGCCAAAGGTATGCAAATATTTTCACACTTTAGTTTTAGAAACTATCCCTTTAGAGAATGGTTAGAAAGAATATATATTAATTTTAATATAGAACAATGTTAAGAAAACTATAATAAACTTGACAGTAATAAAAATAAATGTATGGTATAATAGAAATAATTTAGTGAATCTTTAAATTACATTTTCTTACATTTATAATGGTGGACAAACTATGTTTCTTACATCACTAATGCGTGTCTTTGTATAAATCTAGTGTAACATTAAAATCACTATAAATGGAAGATTCTAGCTAAAAGGGAAAGTTCACAACTTTGGTTATATACTATATATAATCTATTGTCAAACATTACTTTTTATAACATTTTAGAAAAAAACCTTAAAATGCACATGTAACACTGTGTTTTTTTAAAATAAACTTATTCATAGAAGTGTAGATAATTATACCCATAAATTATAATTAGGACAAATTGTTGGAAGTCTTATTAGGAAACAAGATACTCAGTGGGGTGGTGGTGGGGGGTGAATCATGATCTTTAAGACTTTTAGTTCCTCAAACAATATAACATATTAACTGCATTCACTCCTAATCCATCTCATATCTTAGATCTCATACCATATAATCATAAGCTGTAATACTGAAATGAAATTTATTTGAGCATAACATCCATGAAAATAGAAACACATAAAATAAAGTTTTTGATAACCCAGAAACCCTCCAAGGTAAATGTAAAACTAGGGTGAGGATGAATACCATATATCTTTACTGTTGCAACAAAAAAGTTCACTTGTTAGGGCTACAATTGGATCACTTCTGATGGTCTACCAAATGAGGGGTCTATGTGGTTATAAGAAATATAAGACTATTTAAGTCTAAGTTGATTAAAGGATTTAAACTTACAATGAAGTAAGAACTATGTTAGTAGATTTGAAAAGGTCTGCTAAAACCACCATGTTAAGAGATTTTCCCTAATTCACTAGTTAGAATGTCTCAATACCTAATCTTTCAATTTTCTCTCACAAATTTGTATATGTATCTTCTCTCTTCAATGTATAAATATGATCTACTCTTTTCTGCCCTTCACTGCTAGGTTGGCTGTCTAATCTCCTTATCAAACTTAGCCTTCCTTGCTCTTTCCTTAGCTTGTTCACTCCTTCAGAATTTCATCTCGCTCAGATTAATCTCCCATCATGATTTAGGGTTAGATTCCTTCTTAAATAGATAATAATAGAAATTTTTAGATCATAATAAATGATCCATAATTCATCCCTTTGTCATTAAATCCTTCTGATTTTTTGATTGGTTAATCTTCCTAATTTCCTAGGATTAATGTCTTCTGAAAAAATGCATAATTTTCCCCTTGACAATCTCTAAAATCCTTAAATATCATATAGAAGTCAGCAAATATGGTTTATATAAGTGTTTGTGCCATTACAAACACATATGCCAAAACTGCTTTACTTAACAATTGAATGATCTAACACTCAGTCATAACTAACATTCATGCTATCTCTCAACTTCTATAGGCTTGGAATATACTGACTCACCTGACATATGTGAAATTTACATTGCTTGATTTCCATTATTTTACTTGACATGTTTACTTGATCAGTCTCTACTGGGGTGCTCAACAACCTTTTACTTACTTGGCATGTAATGAAATACAGATAATTCCATGTAGCTCAGCCTTCTTTGGATGAATTAGTCATAGTGATGAATGACCAACATTGTCTACAGAATGACGAAGTGTTGGATGTGCTAATACCTATAACTAGGCTTAGAGATCAACAATTTGTCTCTTATCGTAACCCTTTGAGGAAAACCTAAAAAATAGTTAGTATAGAAAAAATTTATACCAAGGAGAGAGGGTGAGGGAGATGGAGAAGAGAGAGTGGGAGAGAGAGGGAGAAAGGGGCATAGTTAAAAGAGAAGAACCATTGATCTAAATAAGAAACATTGATATAGATAAAGAAAAATTATTTGAGTTTAAAATTAACTCTCACAAGCATTGACATAGTGTATTGTTTACTAATTATTTTTTATTATTAACACTTGTAAATGAATTTTTAAGGTTGTTTCATAATTTTAATGAATTAAGTAGTAGAAGTCAATTTAAGTATTTTTAATTGGAAATTATATTTTATTATACATATGATCTAATTAAAAAATTTCAAGCTAAATATCTAGGCTTTAACAATGATGGGTAGGAGTAAAGAGAAGAGGAATGTTTTTTGAAGTGAGGGTTCAAGAGATTTCTAGGTGTTCTTCAAATTATTTCCCTAGAGAGGAAGACTCCTAAGATAGAGATGATGGGATTCGTGTAGAAAATGTTTCTATCATGGAGGGGTTCATTTAGTGTGTGGTCTCTAGATTGGTATTCTATGGTTTCTTTTGATTCGCTTAGTTATGTTATCTAGAACTATTTTCTTGATAAAATAATTTATTTCTATGGTATCCTTGATTACTTTCTTGATATCCATGATTGTGTCCTTGATTATTATCGCAATGTGGAGGGGGATTCCCATGATAACCTTGATTATTTCCTTGATATGGCTAATAATTCCTCTATTCATTTTGTAATGTTTAGTCTAAATTTTAAGGTAAGTAACCTTAGTGGATAATTATTTTACTTGTTCTATCCAATATTTCATCTCATCTTTTCCCTCTTGAGTCCTTGTAGAAGTTGTCATGTTATAAAGATAAAATATTTGCATAGGCATTGCCTATGACATAGGATCTCCATGATACAACACCAACTAGTTAGGAGTAGAAGGAATTGGATTGATAGTTGGAGCATAATTTAGAATTTCTTGATTTAATGTATTTGTATTTCCAAATTAGTTGGGTGCTCCATTCATAGTTGCAAGTGATTGGAAACAAACTCCCTTAGCCTCAAACTATGCTTGAATTAGACATGTAGGAGTTAGATGAGTTTTTTGAACAAACATGGATTTGAATCAATCCAAGGTTGCATAGTAGATAGGTCATGCAACATTATCTCTTATGTAGAAAGAATCATGCAATCTTGAATAAGCCTTATGAAATGAGTTACTAAAGCATCAATTGGTTCGTGTTCTTGTCTCCTTATCTTGTTGAATTATGTATATAATTCAATAGGGCTAATAGGAAATCTAAACTTCCTTAGGAAGTCACCATTCAGCTCTTAACAAGATTTTATTGAATTCAAATGTAGGTTGATATACCAATAAAATGATTCCTCACCCAATAAATAAGAGAAATATTAGCAAGAAACATCCTCTTCTTGCACATTTCTATTTTGGAGGACATCTCAAAAATCATAAGGTTCTCATTAGCAATGTGATTGATAAAATTCACAAAGAATTTAGAATAAAAGTGTTTAGGATTCTTTGGCATATTATGTTAGGTAGAAAATTTTTCATGGGATGATGCATTCTATGATTTTCAATGTTGAGCCATTACTAGAACGTTTTTTGGATAGTTGTGGGTGCAATGACCTATACGGGTATTTTCACAAACAACTATTGAATTTATGTAGCTCCTTGTGGACCTTGTCCTTCATTTGATCCTTGTTCTTGATGTTGAGGTGGTGAAGTTTGGAAAATCATTTTAAGATTAGTCATAGTTGGTGAATTCTAACTTGTAGATGACTTTTTCTTACCTCACCTAGGCTTTGGACAAAAATTCAACTCTTTCAATTCTGGTTCTCCTAGAGTGAATCTTCAGGTTCTTTGTTATACCTCACATGGGGATGAACTAATGAACTCAAGTATGAAATGTCTCTTTTCTGATTTTACATGATATTTCATGCCTCTAATCATATTTTCAAGATCAAACAACTAATATCACAAAGATCCACCAAATTTCTTGAGAAACCCCAAATCGGGTCTGCCAGAAATAGTGCCAAAAGCTTCACAACTTCACAAATTATTAATAAATTTGAAAATGGATATTTTAAAAGAAATTTCATCAGCATAACAGCCTACAAAATGAAATTTCCATATCCGTATAGCCTTTACACAACAGTTCACAAATGTAGGACAAAAACTATGCTCATCAAGCTCCCGAAATTAACACAAAAATGCCCGAAAACACCAAAAAAACACTAATAATCTATCTCAGAAGTTTAATCACATCTCAATACATATATTCAGCTCTATTTTAACATCTTAAAGTATGAAATACAGCAGCAACCCAAACTGATATGAAATACTCAACTGAAAACACCAAACTCATACAAAAAACACACCCGAAATCCACAAATCTGCACTGTTCAGCACATAGGCAAACTCTGTATGAGCATGCACATGGAATGGCTTCAAACTCCCATCCTTAGCCTTCCTTGAAACTTGCAAACTCCCATTCTTGGGTCTTCCTGGAAACCTACAAACTCTCATTCTTGGGTCTCCTTCTCCACAGGTTTGGCAGTCTCTGAAGAATAACAAAGAATGAGCAAAGATCAAGTCCTCCCATCTGCCCAAAATGCCTCCAAACCCCTTAAAAGAGGGCATAAACATAACTCACGTCCAAGAGAGGTTAATGAAAAATATTTTAATATTAATTTTCATTTATTAGTCCAACGGTTTTCAAAGATTAACCTCCTTTTTCTGAAACTTCACTTTCTTGGGCCTGCCTGCCTTAGCAAAGATTATTATTTTTTAATTATTTGAAAAGGGGACATGACAAGTCCTCCCCTCCCAAAAATTTCTTGTCCTCAAGAAATGACTGAACAATAAACCAATCAATCCACCTGGATCCCAAATGTAGTCATGAACTATACTACTACCAATTAACACAGGCTCCTGCAATATCCTCTGCAATATAACCAAGAGGAATCCATAATCAAACTAACAATTATAGCTCAACCAAACTCCAAAATCACCACTACCACAGTCAAAAACCCATGAGACACAAACTCTTAGAACATCAAAACCCAAGTAAAGTGGACAAATCAAACTACCAACACAGTAAATACCATTAACGCATCCCACTAGCCTATATAGAATGTACAATCCAACTCTGCAACAATGGTGAATGCTCTCGAATGAAACTGTACCAAGTATGGAGAATCCACACACTAAACAACTCCTATAGTGAACACAACTCTGCAAATCACCGACCATTATCTCATAACCATAACTCCCATGCACTGCTGATGGTGAAAAGACATTACAAGATAAAGAGTAAGAAATGGAATCCAAACCAAATTTTCCTACCATCAACTCCTCAAAACAAGGATCAAATGCTAACTGATGTACATACCTTGCAATATAACATTGATTAAAAAAACCAACCTCACTCAACAGCTCACCATGAACAAGTGATATAACCCACTATGATTGATCACTAGCTAAGTCAAGAGATGTCATAGCCAAAGGAGTAGAATCAATAAAAACACCCACTGAAGCATCACTCCCAAACTCGTGCTCTAAGTCACATATTATCAAGCTGTCAACTGCAGAACCTATCACCATGTCATGCCTATCACAACTCTCATCTTGAGGCATCAAACTTTCCCATAACTGATGATAAGCACTAGGAACCAAAGTACATCTCTGTATCATCATCTCATCAACATGGTCATCAAAGGTAAATTGATGAGCGTACCTCATAGTGTAATGCTGATAGAATTTTCCAATCTCAGTCAGTGGCTTAGACTGTAATCTAGATGAAACTAACTGCAATTGATCATTAACCATGTTGGAACTGACTACTACCTCCGAAGATATCACCAAGGGAGTAGTATTACTAGTCGAAACCATGCCAACTGCCAACTCGCCAAAATCACACATGATCTTTGATACATCTCTAGTCTCCGTGCCATCAGGACTAGAGGCCACCACCATGTCAGGCATACAACAATCTGCTACAACACCCAACTCAACTGAACCTGACTCTAGCAGGAATGAACCTGATATGCCAATGTTAGTATCAAGGATGGATGCATCCCTATCTCCATTGTCTCTGACAATCTCGGCCATCGACATCCTCAAATCACCAAACACCATAGCTTGTGAATGTATAGAATCAGGTAAAGACTATAGTCGCTCTAACTCCATGGTCACCTTAGCCAAATTAAACTGACTCCTTGAAATCAAACAGTGTACTCTCAAGAATCTTAGAAGTCACCTCAAGCTGCTCAGTAAGCTCACTCACCTCATCTTCCTTGGCCAACAATGCATCATATGCTGTACTGCCCCACTCTATAAGATAATCTCTGTCGGCTACCAACTGCATATAATTCTGTCTCAAAATCTGAATAGCCTCCCATAAAGAGTGGATCTCTATCAAGGAAAGATAATTGCCTTCCTGCTCATCACTAGTAGGAGAACCCCATCCATAAACTGTTAACAACTGACGAGCAGCATCAAAATGCTAGCAAGTGACAGCAATGTCTCAGTCACTAACTCTCAACTGATTAGACACATGATGGCACTAGCTTGACTGTCTCCTACAAACCTCCTCTGATGCACTGTCTAAAGGAGTATCCTCAAATTTACTAGTCTCTAGAGTATTACCATCCATATCTTGTGAATCAAATCTAAAGCTCATATCAACACACGAAGTATCAAAAAAATTAGCACTGCTGTCCAACTCCTCTGTACCCAAGGAAACTAAGTCTTCAAAACTGCCCATTGCATCCTCCTGGATGTCATCAATGCCAATATGATCTTGGGACTCATCTGTACACACTACCAAATATGAAATATCATCAACACATTCCAGCAAGTATGGTCGATTGGATATATGAACAAAGCCCAACACTGGTGTATAAAAACTAATACCAACATCGGATAAGCTCCTGGCACAAGAAAAGAAAACACCATGCAATCTGCTAATCAAATCCATGATAGCACCCAAACAATCACTGCTACCAAAAAGTGTTAAAGATTTCTAGTCAACTAAATCCCAAATGCTAATATAACAATCTCGAGTCCATATCCGTAAACTATAATCAGCTAGTAACTCAAGCAAAATCTTCACTTGAGTAATATGACCAATACCAACTAATTTCACATACCTGTCATGATGAGATAATGTAGTCACAATACTATCTTCACTCACCTTCAGTTGGTGGGATAAATCATGTGAAGTACTACTAGCCTCAACCTCATGTGACAAAACATCTAACTATGCCTAGTACTCTCTCACAGAAAAGTCATGAATGCTCAATGTCTGCTCATCTCTACCAAGTATCTCACCATCATGCACAACAACATCCTCATAATCATCATCCTTGAGGTCAAATCTATCTATCACTCTTCGACTAAAATCATCAAATGTAGTTACCTGATCATGACCTTGAGTAGTCATTCCATGATACCACCAATCATAGGCTGCATCTTCCAAGTGTAGACTTGCAATTTGAATAGCATCACTCTCCTTCATGGGGTTAAGTGTGAAGAAGGTCTGTAATTTTTGTAGCCATGCTCTAGCTGAAATTTTATTTGTTCCATCAAAAGTAGGTGCTATAAACTTGCTTATTTTATTTTTGAGCTCTCTTCCACTTATGTCATGCTCCCTTCTGTACTCTTTCTTGGGCATCAAAGTGTTCATCATATCGACATATTCTCTAAAAGGAACCAAACTACGAAAGTCGTCATCTAAGCCATTGTAAGTAGCTCTTAATGTAATCAAGTTACCTGTAACCTCTTCCACAGGATTAATGGTTGGATTTGGTACTGGTGGCTCATTTGCAGGCAAGAAAATAGTTTTGGTTGATTTAGATGGTGTGGATTTCAGATTTCTTGGCTCCTCTAAAGTGCTCCCTTTCTCATTAATAGATGCAACTCCTTGTAGTTTTTCTGTCAATATTCGCAAAGCCTCTCTAGTTTCTACCAAACTATCCACTGTTTGCTTCTGAGTATTTTGGATGTCTTCGAAGAATTTCTTTGCCATCTCATCTGGATCAGCTATACTTTTCCCTTCCTTGGATTTTTTACTTTTACTTTCAACTGAAGGTTTGATCAAAATTTCTTTATTCTTTTCTCGCTGCAAATATCTTTTTTCTCTTTCACTTAGTTGCATGCAACTATAAATTTTGACATGCAGCTGATTAGAAGCAACATGCAACCACCAAATTCACCAAGAACTAACATAACAATGATTAGAAGTAGAATGCAACCATAAATTTCAACATCCAGCTGATTGGAAGCAACATGCAACCATAAATTATGACATGCAAGATCTGGGTAGTTGTCAAAACTGACATGCAAGATCTGGGTAGTTGTCAAAACTGACATGCAAACTTCTACAACCACAAAATTCACCAAGAACTAACATGAAAATGATTAGAAGTAGCATGCAACCATAAATTTTGACATGCATCTGATTAGAAGCAACATGCAACCATAAATTATGACATGCAAGATTTGGGTAGTTCTCAAAACTGACATGCAAACTTCTACAAACCCTCAGGCTGGCAAGATCATAGCTCTAATACCACTGAAATGTCCCTTTTCTGATTTTACATGATATTTCACGTCTCTAATCAGATTTTCAAGATCAAACAACTAATATCACAAAGATCCACCAAATTTCTTGAGAAACCTCAAATCGGGTATGCCAGAAATAGTGCCAAAAGCTTCACAACTTCACAAATTATTAATAAATTTAAAAATGGATATTTTTAAAGAAATTTCAGCAGCATAAAAGTCTACAAAATGAAATTTATAGATCTGTATAGCCTTTACACAACAGTTCACAAATGTAGGACAAAAACTATGCTCATCGAGCTCCCGAAATTAACACAAAAATGCTCGAAAACACCACAAAAACACTAATAATCTATCTCAGAAGTTTAATCACATCTCAATACATATATTCAGCTCTATTTTAACATATTAAAGCCTGAAATACAACAGCAACCCAAACTGATATGAAATACTCAACTGAAAACACCAAACTCATACAAAAAACACACCCGAAATCCACAAATCTGCACTATTCAGCACGTAGGCAAACTCTGTATGAGCATGCACATGGAATGGCTTCAAACTCCCATCCTTAGCCTTCCTAGAAACTTGCAAACTCCCATTCTTGGGTCTCCCTGGAAACCTACAAACTCCTGTTCTTGGGTCTCCTTCTCCACAGGTTTGGCAGCCTCTGAAGAATAACAAAGAATGAGCAAAGATCAAGTTCTCCCATCCGCCCAAAATGCCTCCAAACCCCTTAAAAGAGGGCATAACTATAACTCACGTCCAAGAGAGGTTAATGAAATATATTTTAATAATAATTTTCATTTATTAGTCTAATGGTTTCCAAAGATTAACCCCCTTTTTCCGAAACTTCACTTTCTTGTGCCTGCCTGCCTTAGCAAAGATTATTATTTTTTAATTATTTGAAAAGGGTACATGACAAAGTATGTGAAACTCATCTTAAATATTTCAGTTAAGCCCTCCTTCTAGCACCAATTTCTATTGATGTGTGTTTTATGATCCACCAAATAGTAGAACAAAATAGTGAAATATCTTATCCTCTCTTGAATTAATTCTCATATACATGCTAAGGTTGCAAGAATATGATACAATGACTCAAAGGTTCCTTCAATGTCAAGTATTGAATGTGTATAAACTCAATTGTTGGTGTGCTTTGCTAATGATTACAAGGGGCCTTAGGTGTCTTTACTCAAATTCATTTCACACCATACTAGATGTGGGAGTTATATAAAAAATTTCAATGAAGTAGATTTTTTAGATTTTCACAAAAGATGTAGAGATAAAATGGGATAGGGTTTAGGAATTCTATTATAATCCTAAGAGAAATGATAATAATAGATAGTACTCTGGTGGTAAAAATTCTCAATTGTCAAGCTCTTCCTCACTATGTTATACTACAATTACATTTGAATTAGTACAATCTTCAAGGATTATTCCAAATACATTTGTAGAGGGAATAACTTTGAGGGTGTCAAAAATGTGAGACAAGCTAGGGGGGCTAGGGGCAGGTTTCTTGTCTTGGGGTAGTCTCTTCTTTTTGGAATTTTTAATATTACTTTTAGTTGATTGAGAGCTAGAATCATGCTAGAGGGGTGGGAGGGACTTCAATTTTTCCAATTGGAGGTGTTTGCTAGCTCTCTTGGCACTCTTCTTACTCTTCCTAGTGTCTATATCCGAATCAATGATTCTAATTTTAACCTTAGGGCCAGGGTTTTCTTGGTATTTTTGTGGCTAGGACTAGGGCTAGTATCCAATGAGACTTGGGGGGTGTCATAAGCCTGTAGGATGACCAGGAGTAGTGGGTTTTGGGAAAGATGGTAGATATATAGTTTGTTCATGAACCCTTGGTGGATGAGATAAAAGGTTTTCTCCTCCTCATTTTTCCTCCTAGCCTTATAGATACAATATTTCATAGAATACAATAAGAGAAATGAAAAGGAAATATGGTCCAAGTTCCTAAAGTGGTTAAGAATGAGGACATGGTAATAATAGAGTACCTGAAACCAGTCCTTGAGGGTAATGTATCTCATAATGGCATAGTAGATCACCTTCCAGGTTTTAGGAAGGTCTTCCCTTGAAAATCCACCATGCATTCACATCGGTTCCTCCTTAAATTTGAAAAAAAATTGCAAACTAGTTTCCTAAGTAACTTTGGCTTTCTTGCACTAGTTCTTTCCTTCCAAGACAAACCCTCCAGCCTTCCCAATGACATCCTCCATGATTTTGAAATCGATCTCATTGATTGTCACTTTATTGTCATTCCACAAATTAAAGAACTACATGGAGATGTTCTCATCATGTTTCAACATCACTTCCATAAATGGTAATAGGCCACCCTCCTATAGATAAAACATCATCACTTTGCTCTTACAAATGCAAGCCTCCACTCCCATAGGTTCAATGTGATCACTAGTGTCCATGTCATCACCTAGTTCAACCACCAACTCTACAAAATTTTATGACAGAGCCTTGTTGCAGGTTTGGAAGTCCATAAGGTTGCTAGAAAATTGAAAAACCATCCTCAGTAGCACATGTTAATAGTCCCTTTCCAACTACAAATAGCCATTTCCAACTATAGTAGGAGTCAGAATTTAACAAATCATCTTTTTTATCATTTATAGTCTATTTTTATCTTAGAAAATCCACCCTTTGCATCCCTTTTTGAAAATACTTAAAGCTCGTAGCAATTGAATCATTAAGGAAAATTTGCATACAATTTTACCAAACAATCCCATTATGAAGAGCCTTGTCTTCTTGCCCATGTAGATAATTGAAGGCCACCACCTGTTGTGATGATTCATATGGAACTATTATAAGTACACTCCCTTTCCATCATAACTTCAGTTGATGATGAAAACTGTTTGATGTCCTCCCATTCAATTAACCATGAAATACTATGGAAAACTTTTGCCAGCTCATCCACCATTCCATTCCCTTTGTGATATATGTGATCCATGTGGATCTCATGGCACTCTTCCATCAACCTACATATTTCATCAATTATCTCTTTAATTGACTAGCTACTCCAACCATGTCCCTTAATAGCATTAATAATTAACATTGAGTTCCCCTTAATGACAAGCCTGCTCATTCCACATGTTTTTGCAATTCTCAAACTTCATAGAAGTACCAAGGCTTCCACTTCATTTTTTGAGCCCCATCAATAGTTTCCATTATAGGCAACCACCATATTTCCCATACCATTGTGAAAGAAACCTCCTATCATAGTACTACCTATCATGGCCAAACCATCAAAATTGAGTTCTATCCAGGACTTATGGAGAGGGTGCCACACCATCTTCTTTCTACCCATGTCTTTTGAGTTGTCAAATTGTGTCACCTTTGAGTCTACATCCCAAGAAGAAGTCCATTCCATGTCAAGTCTTCTCAAGGGTTTTGTGGGGGGAGGCTTCCACTATCAAATCTCACTATATTCTTTTAGAAGTCTGATAACCTATTGGGCCACTCCCAAAAATGTAGTGGCTTGACTTAAAAATTTTATAGTTCCACTCCTTCCATATTTTTCATGAGACATACAGGGGAAGTATATACCATAAGTTTTTAAGGTAAGGGTAGGAAAATGGACCATCCTATTGAACAAATTATTTCAACTCTCCATCAACACACCATTAAACCTCCCATAAGGAAAAGACCTCCCTCCAAACTTTTGTGGAAAAAAGGGCAGTGGATAAGAAGTTGTGGAATATATTCAACGTCTTGGAGACATAATATGTAGTAGTTAGCAAGTTGAAACCCTCTTCTTTGGAGGTTATCCACAGTGAAGATAGACCCATGGAAAACAATCCATTAGAAGAAGTTTATCTTTGGTAGGATCCAAGGGTGCCAGACCTTTCTCCAATCTCCCTAGGCCACCTCCCCCCTAAGAGAACATAAATAAGATCACTTCACTATGAAATCACCCAATGGGATAATTTTTCAAAGCAATGAGTCCTCTACTGGGGTGAGGGGGATACTATAATTCTAAAGAAGGTCTTCCAGTTCTAGGGAAAGGCCCATCTCTGTAGGCTCCTAGTTCTATAATTGAATCCATTGTTGATTTGGGGTGATAAAGCTTCAACTCAGTGAGCCATACAATCTAGTACACATCTTGTGCAGAGGTTGGAACTTAGTGTGCATGAGGGGGTTGTCTTGGAGCCATTGATCTCTCCATAAGTCAATAGAGTTTCCATTCCCCATGATCCAATGACAACCCATCTTCAAGATTTTTTTGGTGTTAACCATATTGTTCTAGAGTTTGGAACCCTAGGAGAGAGCATGTGCCCAAAGGAAGTGATGGAAATAAGACCCTCTAAGGTACTTAGCCATCATAGTGTTGCACCAAATACCATAAGAATTCACCGATTTCCAACTGATTTCATTTAGGAGGGCCTTATTCAAGTGTTCTATTCTTCTTATATTCAATGCTCGAACTGCTTTAGGATGATAGGCTTTCCCCTGGTTTGCTAAGCTCATCCTAGATTTCTCTTTAGTGCCAGACCATAAAAAAATTATGTTGGATTTTCTCAAGAATGTCCCTAAATCTGCTTGAGACATTGAAGATGGAGAGGAAAATACACTGGGATGCCCCTTCAAGGAGGCTGAGTGAAGCTGGAGTTTCCCTGCGTTGCTCAAAATTTCACCTTCCCAACCTGCCAGCTTTCTCTAGAAGTGTTCAAACATGCCATTCCAATATTGATTTGGTACTTCTTTAATTATGAGTGGGAGAACAAGATAAGTTTTGAGTAGAGATGCCTCCTGGCAACCAAGAATTTTGGTCATCTTTTCTCTCAAACTGGCAATAGTGTTAAAGAAATACACTTTTCTTTTCTAGTAATTGATGCATTAACCATAGAGCAATGCATAATAATTTAGGGTGTCTTTTCACTCTCTAGTTTCATGGATAGAGGAGATACCAAATAAGAGTCTATCATCTAAAAATTGTTGGATAATTTATAGGGGGCATAGGGGTGAAGGTTTAATACCTGTAATTCTGCCAGAGTTAGTCAAAGAAACTAAATTTCAGCTTAACACCTTCACCACAATGATGAATAGGTAAGGATATAGGGGGTCACCTTGACGTAGACTTTAGAAATAAGAGAATAGTTTTACAAGAGCTCTATTAATAAGCACCAAAAAAGTAACAAAGTTTATTATTATTTTTATAATTCTAGTAACATTCTCATTAAAGAAAAGGGTAGAGAGTAGAGCAAAACTAAATTCCCTCCTAACCTTATCATAAGCTTCTAAAATATCCAATTTAAGGGTAATGCATGTGTTATTACTTCTTTCCATAGAATGAATTACCTCACAAGTGGTTATTACTGCATCCAAAATCTGCCTCCCTAGAACAAAACCATTCTAGTAGAGGCCTATGAACTTGTGAAGAAGGGACTTGATATGATTTTCCATAACCTTATCAAGAACTTTATAAATTGTGTTGCAAAGGCTAAAGGGTCTAAAATCTTCCATCCTTCTAGGGTCCTCCGTCTTAGGGGTAAGAACAATGAAAGTCTAATTGAGTTCCTTCAATAGTTTACATGTTCTAACAAAGTCACAAGAAACATGGATCACATTGTACTTGACATTGTCCTAGAATTATTGAAAGAAATTAGGAAGGAACCAATCAAGACCAGGGGCTTTGTACTAATGCATACTGAAAAACAACTTTTCTGACTTCCTCATCATCAAACTTACTTGTCATGTCCTCATTCATTTCATCATTGACCACCGATAGAAATGACCTTAGGATATCGCTTAACAAGTTACTATTGATCTGGGCAGCTTGGGGGTTATACGTTTCCTGGAAATAGTAATTGGCTTTACCTTCTATTTCTTCCACTTTGGTAGCTTCCTGCCCACTATTATCCAACAACAAGTTAATGGTGTTTCTCTTTTTCCTTTTTGACACTGATCTATGGAAGAAAGTGGTGTTTCTATCACCCTCCTCTAACCATTGAACCATAGATCTCTATATCCAAATGACTTCCTCCCAATTTAGGAAGGTCTTCCATTTGTCCTAATAATCCCTCTCCTCATGTTTTTGCTCAACATGAGCATTGTCTTGTGCAATAAGATTTTGGAGAGAATCTTGCTTCTTTTAAGTCAATTTCTTTTCTTTGGAAATGTTCCCAAATGAGGATTTTCTCTATTCTCTCACCTCTTTTTAGATTTGATCAAGCTTTCTAGCAATATAGAACATGGTCATACCTTCCACCAAATCCTTCCAGTAACTCACAATACAATCTCTAAACTCTTTATGTGATTGCTACATGATCTCATACCTAAATGGCTTTCATCTTGTTGGACTTTGTGTCCAACAGAGAAATAACATAGAGTGGTCTGATATGGTCCTCAGATATGCCTTTAAGAAAATGTGTTGGAGAATGTTCCATGTAGAAGAGATGAGGGCCCTATGAAGCCTAACATGAATCAAATTTTTTCCCAACCTATTGTTAGAACAAGTGAATGTAGAGCCTTGAAGACCATAATCAATTAAATCATTCCTTTTCAAGAAATCCTCTAAGTCTTGCGTGCTATCCAAAAAGTCCTCCAAGCCCCCCATTTTTCTCCTAAGGGTAGAGAAGGGTGTTAAAGTCTCCCATGCATAAAATAGTTTCTTGTCTCATTGAATCAACCACACTAGTAGCCTCATCCTAGATAGTAAGTCTACCATTATGAGTGTTGGGACATATAAATTAAACAAATTCCAATGTTCAACTAGTTTGGGTGGTGAAGCTTGTGACAACAAAATGGGTATTGATGAAGATAACCACACTCACCACCTTGTCTAGATTCCACATAGTAGCAATGCCACTAGAAGTTTTGTTAGCATCACTATAAGAAAATTTAGTGCCTAGACAAATGAAGTTAGCCACTCTAGAGAAAACATTCTTAGACATTTTCACTTCCTACAAAATAATCATATTAGTATTAATTTCAATGATATTTTGTTTAATTTAATACTACTTCCTAGGGCTATTCAACCCTCTCACATTCTAGGATACAATATTCATCTCTTATCATTTTGGGTTTCCTTGAGGGTCTTTTGTTTCCCATGTGCTATATCCTTTTCTATTTCCTTTTGAAGGATGTTCCTAATTGGAGGTCTCCCAACCCTCATGGTTGATCCAACATTAGCCTTATTTCCTCCCCTAAACATTCTCTTCGAGATTGTCCATTTCAACATCATTACAAAGAAAGTTGAGGAGTGGGCCCTCATAAGTGAGATAAAAATAATTGACAAAGAGACCACTAGGGTTCCATTTGTGAGTGGTGAGCCAAACCCTAAGTTAAGGGGTGGGCTACAAGAGTTAACAACTTCATCAACCACCATTTCTTTATTCAGCAGTCCTCCTCCCAGATGAGGCAATTGCAAGATCTACGTGTCAAAAATCTCCCCCTCTTCATGTACATCAATGTCCATTTTGTCGGTTTGATCACTTATGGTCTCCTTACCCTGCCCATCACCATTCACTTTCACAAGGGTTCTGACTTTCTCATCAATTTTATTAGGGGTTTCTTTTAGATTTTGAAGATTCTCCATGCAAGTTTAAGTCAAACTTACTAGTTCCATATTTTTGTGGGCTTTGGATGCAACAACCATTTTTGTTATTTTTGAGCTTTCAACTACCTCCACACTTGGTGAGGATACTTTTCTCTTCAGTTTCTCATCCTTCAAAAAATCCACAAATAAATGACCAAAGCTACTGCATTTTTGGAAAAAGGGAGCAACATTCTCATAGATTAACAGTTATGACTAGGTACCAAACTTGAAATTAAGATCCACTACGGTTGCTAAGGGTTTGTTCATACCCACATCCACACAAATTTTGGTGAAGCCCAGTTTAGTCTTTGAGCCCCAATCATTGAATCAATTTTAATGAATTGTCCAAAGGAGTTACCAATCCATCGAAATACACACTCATCCCACGATTACAAAGGGAACCTAGGAAAATATATCCAGACTAGAGCATATCTGTAGAGATCACTCTCTGAATTAAAACCCAAATTCTATTTCACCAACAACAACTAGCGTTTGCCATAGTTCCATGATCTTGCCATGACCAAATCCTGGTCTTTTTCAGCTGTGAAACTCAACAAGAAGAGGGAGCTAGCCATCACTGAAATGGAATTGGAACCTATAAGTTTCCACTTCGTCGAGCACCATTTTCTAACCATATCCACCATAGGTTAGAATGAGACAAACTTTCCAACAAGGCACAGGGTAAACCTCAAGGAAATCAAATCCACCACATAATCAAGTAGTGAAATAAGAGGCACAATGGGTCCTGAGGAAAATGTGGGTTTCTCACCAGAGTCCACATGAGTCTTCAATCTAACAACAGCCCCCATACAATTTTACTCTGGAGCTGCCATTATTGTTGCTTCTAGTGTGAGATCACCCAAGGGTTTGGGACCCAAATAGGCATAGTCGCCATGAATGACATAGGGTTCCATCAAGACAAGAGTGGATTATTATGTTAATATTACATTATTGTTCTTGTGGGTGTGGATTATTATGTTAATATTTAAATTTCATGAAAGAAATGAGATATATTAAATATTATATTTTATTAATATTGGTAATGATGAGAGGTTTTCTTTTCAAATATTGTATGACAAAGTTAAATGTTTAGTATGATCATATTGTTAGTACTTTTTAATTTGAGTATTTAATTAGTTTTGTATTTTTCAAAATGTTGCAATGTTGCCTAGCTAATTTCTTATCATTGATGTCCACTCCTTAACTTGTCTTTTATTCTAAGAGAATGCTCTTTAATTTGTGTACAATAAAACTAATGTTATTAGTAATCCATATAACCAACACTTCTCTTATATCAAATTATGTATAGTGTTATTACATAATACATTTAATATTTTATGTGTTATTTTATAATTAATTATTTATATAAAAGATTCATAATAAGATCAAATTTCTTGACCAATGAAATTGTAAATAATTTATTTAATTTTTTAAATAAATTCAATGTTTTACATCTTAGCATTAGAAAAGATACGTTACATTTAAGACAAATATTCAAACTATTTATTCTTTATAAATATAAATATTAATATGTAATTTAAACAATTTTTTGTTATAATAATATTAAAAATTATAATTATATTAAAAACATCAATTTAAATAATATAAATATTTCTAGTCATTGAAGATTTTATTTGATTAACAAAAGTTTTTAATTAAAAAGACAAGATCACAGAAAATAACTAAATTACATATTAATGTTACATCTATTTAATCAACATAAATCATCCTTTACTTCAATTATGATCTCAACCTTTCCTTTATTCAATGCAATCATTCTTCTCTTATTTTTATTTTATCAAACGCACATTAATTTGTTCTTCGCTGTGGGGTTTGGACAAATTATTGATACCTTGCTTGCAGTCCAGTGAAAAGTAAAACATGAAGAGTCATTACATTGAAAAAAGAAAAAGTAGATACATTCTACTTTGGATAAACCGTAGCTGAGCATATCACTTTGAATTGTTCCCAAATCAGTTATCATTCATGGAGAGGAAAGTTAAATAGTGTGAAGAATATGTATCCTCACGTCATATCATAGCCCAAAGAAAAGCCAACTCATGTATTGATCTTTGATTTTGAATTCCAGCCAATCTATTCGTCTTAAGTGCTCTCACCATTCAGAGAGTGAATGTTTTTGGGCAATCCAACGAAAAGGATCTGCAAGTGTTGCTTGACAACCGAGAGTAGATGCGGCGAGGCTCACAATGTGTGTTTTCTCTGGATGTATTGTTTGTAACTTTGTCTTTCCACATTGCCATTGAAATATATGCACTGCAGAAAGTTAATTACTCTAAGGTCCAAAGCGAAGCAGGGGCCTGGTTCATTTCCTCAGGCGTGGTTCTCCGTGTGGAAGCCTCATCTCTGCTCCTTTTGTTAGGGGTTGCCATATTTTCCGTTAAGTAGTGAGGTGATGAAGATTTGGGTTGAAGCTTGTGTATGGAAGACACACTATGTTTTTAACTCAGCGTTCAATCCAGGTGCAGGAATGATAGTCACAATTTCTGTTACATTCATGGCCGCTAAAGTAGTATTTCGTTCTTCTCTTCTTCATCTTTGATCTTTGATTTTTAATTCCAGCCAATCTATTCGTCTTAACTGCTCTCACCATTCAAATTCTGGGTTACGTTGATTTTCAGAGAGTGAATGTTTTTGGGCAATCCAACGAAAAGGATCTGCAAGTGTTGCTTGACAACCGAGAGTAGATGCGGCGAGGCTCACAATGTGCGTTTTCGTTGGATGTATTCTGCCTGGAATGGTCGCAGTGGGCATTGTTGTAACTTTGTCTTTCCACATTGCCACTGAAATATATGCACTGCAGAAATGATAGTCAATCTAGGCGCAGGAATGATAGTCACAATTTATCTTACATTCATGGCCGCTAAAGTGGCATTTCGTTCTTCTCTTCTTCATCATAGTAATGGATCAGAGAGTAATCTGACGTTTTATCTACAGTGCATATTCATTTTAGTAGGATGGATCCTCATGCCGTTGAGATGGTTTAATGCGGCAGTTTATTGTCACAGTTCAGACAGTGACTACTTTGTAAGTTAATTAAGAATGCAAATGAAATGTACAGAATAGCAAGATACATACAGTTACCACAAATTGTGGCTACGTCCACACTAAGAGCAAGGAATTATATTGATGAAATAGAATGTGTTTACAAATAGATGGCATCAGCATTTAAAGATCACAAATGATCAGTTGAAGAGACACAATACAAGTGGAGGGAAAACACCTATGACTGTTGGCCTTCAAATATTCAACAATCTCCCAACTGAAGACAACAGATGCATCAGCTGATCACCCATTCCCCTGCTCTACATGTTGACCTACTTCTTTTTAACAAGGCCAAGGGAAGTCCTAGCACATTCAAACTTCTCCTTGGCAACAACCTTCGTCAGCATGTCTGCTAGATTAATCTTTGTATTAATTTTGGCATCCTTTAGTTTCCCTTCTTCTACCACATATTGAACATAGTGAGCATGCTTGTCAATATTTTTGGACAGTTGCTGAGAGGAATGATTGTGAGCCATAAAAATTGTACTCTGAGTATCAGAAAATAAAACATAATCATCTTGTTGCCAATGTAGATTGTTGAACAAGCATTGCAACCAAATCATCTCTCTAGCTCTGTCAAAAAGAGCCAAGTATTCAGCTTGAGTAGAAGAAAGTGCAAAACAATGTTGCAGCCCTGAAGCCCAACTAATGGCAGCCCCAGCAAATATGAAAGCATAACTAGTAGTAGACCTGCATTTTTCTCAATCTCCAACAATATCTGAACCACTATATCCTTGCAGCTGAGCATGATTTCTACCATAACATAATGCATAATCAGAAGTGCCCTTGAGATACTGCAATATCCACTTGACTACTTCCCAATGAGGCTTTCTAGGATTGCTCATGAATCTACTAACTACTCCCACCGCATGAGTAATGTCAGGACATGTAGAAACCATAGCATACATTATGCTACCAACTGCTGATTTATAAGGAACATTATGCATAAAATCCTTCTTTTCTTGTGTTTTGGGACACAAATTATAACTTAGGTAGAAGTGAGGAGCAAGAGGAATAGGAACATGTTTTGCTTCAGCCATACCAAACCACTTTACAACTTTTTCAATGTATGATTGTTGTGACAAAGTAAGCACCTTTTCGTATCTATCTCTAGTGATAGCCATTCCAAGAATTTTTTTGGCAGCCCCTAAATCTTTCATGGCAAAATGAGAAGCTAACTCTTTCTTTAATTTTCTAACTATTTGAGGAGAAGAACCAGCAACTAACATGTCATCAACATAGAGTAGAATAATGACAAACTCACCACTAGGAATCCTTTTATAGTAGATGCACAGATTTGATTTGCACCGGGTGAAGTTGTGTTCAACCATGAACCAATCAAACTTAATGTACCATTGTCTTGGAGCTTACTTAAGCCCATAAAAACTTCACTTCAGCTAGAAATAGAGATGTTCTTTCCCCTTTTGAACAAAGCCTTCAGATTGTTCCATGCACAATTCTTCATTAATGTCGCCATGTAGAAAATTTGTCTTGACATCAAGTTGTTCAAGCTCAAGATCCCAAATGGCTACCAATCCCAAAACTACCTAAATTGTAGTCATCCACACAACTGGTGAGAAAATCTTTGCAAACTGTAGCCCCTTTTCCTAAGCATACCCTTTGACAACCAACCAATCACGACATCTCTTTCTGCCACCATCTTCCTCTTTTACCTTATATACCCAACAGTTTTTCAAAGCTTTACGGTTGGGTAGAAGTGGAACTAAATCCCAAGTTTTATTGGTTTTAAGAGAGTTCATCTCTTCTTCCATTGCAATCATCCACTGATTTTTATCAGTACTTCTACAAGCATTTCTAAAATTAACTAGTTCCACTTGATCAAAGAATAAAATCTTAGGCTCTACCTCCTTAGAGTAAAGCAATTCATAATCTGAATATCTTGCAGACATTCTTCTCTGCCTAGTAGATCACCCTAAGCCGAGAATGTGTTCTTCATTATGAGGATTACTTCTTAGCAATTTATAATCACTTCATTTTAAAGATGTGTATGTCTTATGTTGGATTTGATGAACAGAGGTATCCATCAAATTACCCAAATTATTTTGTGGGACCTATGATGAAATAGAGGTGCCATTTATGTATTTGGATGTATATCTCCAATTAAACAACCAATGTCATTGTTCATCCCGTGCTCTTGAGCAGTCCACGCACCATGTTCTTCACTAGAAGCATCATGACTATAGAACTATAGACAGTGTTCTGAAGGATGTATGTGCTTTCTTGCTACTTGGTGAAGAACGGTGTGAGGAAGTTTAAAAACTGAATCTTGCAAAGGAGGAGCCCATGATCTTTGTTGACCCCCACCACTCCTCAGTTCATGGTTACCATCAAAACCATTTTCCAACATTCCACTACTTGGAACAGTCAAGGGTAAATGGAAAGAGTCATTGTTCATTATGTTAGCTACTTGCTCTTCATTACCTGCATCAAATTCTTGTCCCATCTACCATGTGGGTGAAAGATCCCCAAACTCACAGACACCTTGCTCATCACTGTGGCCTGCTAACTGGTATATGCCATAAGAAACATATGATTTGTCTCCAACCACACACTTTGATCTGCTAACATGTCAATTCTCTCCCTCATTATGAGCAGTAGAATTTTTTCCAAATAATTCTTGAATTCTTTCACCATTGTGATTACTATCTAATGCCCCACATTTCCTATTAATTGACTGATTTGAATTACTGTCAATTCTTTGACCATAACCCTGTGGATTGTCTAGTTCATGGAATTACTCATGCTTAAAAGTATGCTCTGCTTGTGATGACTATTTTATGTGAGGGAAACAACTTGAATATCTACAGGGGAAAGGACTATGATCTCTAATATTGTAGGAAGAAGAATTAATATTCATATTTTGTGATGAAAGGAGCTAAAACAAAGGTGGGAGTAGTAAACATAGGCTAAGATTGTGGATTTAATGAAGAATAATTCTCATTAAACAAAGACATTGGAATAAATTCTTCAGTAGGTACTTCTCGAGATGCTGATTAAAGGGCTGGAAATTTTGTCTCATTAAAGATCCAATCTCTACTCCATAGAATCTTCTTTGCAATAGGATCCCATAATTGAAATCCAAACTAATCTTCACTATAGCCCATGAAGATACACTACTGTGATTTTGAATCCAGATTTTTCTTTTTTTCTTTAGGAACATGAACAATTGCTTGACACTCAAACATTCAAATGTGTGAGTAGGAAATCCTTCTACCCAACCATTCCTCTTCAGGAATTCCAAAGTCCAAATGAGATGAAGGACTTCAATTAATTAAATACATTATTATATTGCAGGCCTCTATCCATAATTCTTTGCCTAAACTAACATTAGATTGCATGCATTGAACTTTCTCAAGTTTAGTTCGATTTAGTCTTTCTCTTGTCCCATTTTCTTGAGGGGTGTGTTGGTTCCCAAAATTGTAAATTGGAAATCCAAGAGCTTGCCACTTCTAAATCAGTTCTAGCCAATGAACAGGAATACTTCTCAATTCCCCTGCACTTCAAGCTTTGCTACACTTATGTGGGTAGACCTTCTCCTCAAACCCGATCACCTAGTTCAGAGCTTTTCTAAAGAGAATTGAAACTTTGGAGTTCTCTAGCTGGCAAGGTCCTTTAGCTCGATGAAATAGAAACTAGATGTTGGATCATGGCTGAATGTTTTATATAATTGAATAATAATCAATTTGAAGCTTGTATGAAGGAAGTTATAGATTTTTTGACTTGAATGAAAAGACTAATGCCATTGCTCATCTGGGAAATAGACTAAACTTCATTGAATGTTCACATACAACTTTATAATGTTTTACACACTTTACTATGAACAATTAAATAATCAAGATGTGATTTATCAAATATTTATCCAATCTTAAATTAGTCTAGATTGAGCTTTAACGCCTCTAGCAAGGAGATAAATTGGACACAATTATGGAAATAATTTGATATTTCGCAATATATGTGATGGTCGAATTTAAAATGCTAAATGACCATCTCCACTTATCCAATATTTAAATTGTATATAGAATTCCAAAAAATAATTATAAAGGACAAATCATCTGCAGTTTAAATATCCATGCCTTTAATAATAAACAAAGAACATTTTATTTTATTATTAAAATTAAAAAAATAGAATTTACATAAGAAAAGTTAGATTAAGCTCCTTATCCCTCCATACCAAATAATATAAAATGCTTCTTCTTTGAGAATATGAATTTGAATGTCTGAATATCGAATAATGTATTTCTTGTCTCCCAACACCTCTTACTTATATTCTATCTTGTGGAAGACATGGCTTTTCAATAGAAAAGTCATATGTCTTTTTAAATAAATTAACATCCTATCTTTGATTATAATCACACCTTTTGCCAATATAGTTTTAATTAGCTTTCTTAGACTAATGACACATATGTATAATTAATACTTTTTTTTTTATCTCTCCATATCAAGGAAAATAAATATTATTTCCACCGCTTAATTCACACCATACTCTTCGTTCTTTCGATCATTTCTTGGAGGTTGAAACTGAATGCTCATGATTATAAGATGAAAATATGAATCAAGAACATACTCTCTTTGTCTTGCTTGTTATGTGCTATTCCCTTTTCCATGCAGTTGACCTCACTTTTTTGTGATTTTTGCTTTTTCCATGGAGTCTGATCTCTACATAAATTCTTGATAACAACATGTGAGAAGGATGGAGGCCTTTTTTGTGCTTCTAACATGTTTTTTCCCATCCTCAAGTGTTGGTGATTTCCTAAGCATAGTTTGGGCATCGATAATTATAGAAGAATCATTATCTACCGTAGATAAAATGTTCTAAAAACACCCTTTTATATGGCCTTATTTATGTTAGTGGTTTATATTCCTTTCCATTAGTATGTTGATGAAGATTTTTATCTCACATGGCTCCCTCCAATATGCTGACTTGTCTCTTAACACCTAATACAGACATATATGTGTCTGATATGCCTAAATGCTACTCTAATTTTTAATACTCCAAGTGCATGCCAATTCTCCCATGCTTCATTATATATTTCATGTTTCACTAGAATCTTCTATAGGCCAGCTTTCTTTCCATTGCACATAGACCTCTAAGAAGGTTATATTACAATTCATTCCAATGTTTTAGACATTCAACTTGGAGATCACTCTATATCAAAAGAAATAGTTTTGCTTAGAAAAAGTGTTAATTAAGTCAGAAACATCTCCATCTGATGTATCATTTACCAGACTATAGGCATTCAAGCATACACCAAAGATTGGATACATGATTTGCAAATTCACATTGTTCATCTTTCAGACTTCATATATTCTAATGTAAGCAAGTTATTGCACAATTTAGTATAGCTGACATCTTACACTTTTGATGCTATGAAAATTATTTATTCATCAAGGCCTTTGTTATAGGGCTACAAACATGAGATTGGTTTCCTTACAAAACACAATTAATCATCTCAGTATTGAGTATAGATAAGACTTTA
Source organism: Cupressus sempervirens (assembly GCA_028749045.1). Taxonomy (NCBI): domain Eukaryota; kingdom Viridiplantae; phylum Streptophyta; class Pinopsida; order Cupressales; family Cupressaceae; genus Cupressus; species Cupressus sempervirens. Next base: position 86,461,549 of record CM053785.1, read on the forward strand.
TTATAGAATGAGGAATTTTATTGATAATCTAGAAGCAATTTCACATATAAATTTTTTGCAACAATTCATGTGGATTGTGTTTGTTAGAATAATATTTTGTCGGCATATGGTAGAGGCTAATGTAGATAACACTAGATTTTGGGGAATAGAACAACAATATTAATAATAGGGATAAAAGACGAGGGTAGTAAGGAAAATGCATATATAGAGACCATAAAAATGAGGGCTTCATCAATGGCTCTCATTGGGGACATATGCTCCTTATGGGCATAATTAGATTCTGGCTATCTTTGGAGGAGAAAACTAACCATCATGCTCAACATGATGCTAGGTAAAATTGGGTGGCCCCAAGCCCCCCAAAAATGAACATCACTTATTTCCTCTATGAATCACTTGATTCTGATCATGTAACACCTTCTTTCTTCTAATCATGATATGCTTTCCTTTCATCATTTTAGTCTGCTACCCATACATAAAACTTTTAGTAGGCGTGCCATCTTGATGAAGAATATTCATTTGCTCCATTTCATCTGATGCAGGAGCTTCCTAGGCTTTCTAACAATCCTACTGTAGGACCCATTTTCCATTGCACCAAAAGCCATGACTGTTAGAGAACATGGAACATCATATAATTAACCACCAGTGGGCAGGGGAGTGCGTCGCATCACCCAAAAATCTCTCCCTCGATGTGCATACCAAGTGCTTACATGGGTCGAGGAGGCACCAAGAGATTTGAACCCATGACCAGGCCAAAACTAGGCTCTGATACCATTTGTAGGGCCCATTTGTTGTTGCACCAAAAGCCATGACTGTTGGTGAACATGGAACATCACATAATTAACCACTTATGGGCAGGGGAGTGTGTCACATCACCTAACACCTACATGTTTGGAGGGATTTTTGGTTAAGTGTTGTGGAGCTCAGAAAATACTGGTGTTCAGCATACTCTGGGAGCTCGGCATGGTCTAGTAGCTTGGCATGGTCTAGTAGCTTAGAATTTTCTAGGAGCTTGGCATGGTCTGGGAGCTCAACATGGTCTTGAGCTCGGCATGATTTGTGGTTTCTCGACATGGTCTAGAACTTGGCATGGTCCGTGGAGCTCGGCAATGCTTAGAATTTACTAGTGCCCAGCTTGGTCTTGGTTTATGTTGGTACCAAGTTGTCTGTGAGCCAACTTTTGGCATTTAATTTATGTATGTGTTATTTAATTAGTGTTGTAGCTGACTTATGGCTCAACCTAAATTAAATGTAAGGGATTTAATTTAGTTTGTAATTAGCTAGGCCGACTTGTGGCTTAGTTGGGTATAAGTAGGGGGCTTTTGTGGAGTCTTGAGTAGCAAGAGGGTAGTCATTCATTCTAGTTTGGGAGAAGGGGATGAAGTGTAGATGTGGTCATTGAAGAGCTAGGGTTGTGGCTTAGAAACTAGAGGATTTCTTGGTGGACCTGAGGGTACAAGTGTGGATTCTTCATGGTGTTCTTATCAAGTTGTGTATCTGGACTAGCTGGGATTTAGTTTGTAAGTTGGATCTTGTTGGATCTTGTAGAACTATTTTTGTAATTGCTATTTATATTTGGCCTTAACCTAGAAGGCCTTACAATCAAGCATATTGCATGTAATTAGTTATTATATGAATAAAGAGTTATGATTCGGTATCAAATCTTGCATTATTGTTGCTTTGTTGTTGTGTTTCCGCTTTGTTTGCTAGGGGTTTGGACATCTTCTTTGGGGATTCTCTTACCTTGCACTATGTTAGATGGTATCAGAGTGAAGGTTTTCCTGAGTGTCTTCATAGATCGCTAAAGTTGAGGTAGTTTACACTTGGATTTGCATAGAAGTTTTATCTTGTGGCTGATTGATCTTTTGGATTGGTGGATCTATTGCTTATGGTTTGTAAATATATTTGGAAGATGCCTCCAAGAAGATTGTACCCTAGGGAAATTGATGATCTTAGTGATGTTGTGGAAGAAAGGATCTCAGAAAAGATAAGAGCAAAGTTTAGATCTGAGATTGCATTGATGAAGAGTGACATGATTGCTGAAATTGTAAGTGCTTTAGGTGGTGTACCTAGGCATATGGGTACTGAAGGTAGTTATGAGGAAGTTTCTGAAGACTTTGAAGTTGTTGGATCTAGTGGTGAGGACATAACTAATCATGTGGAGAGACCTATTGGAACTAGGGCTGATCAGTTTGCTAGACCCAGATCTTAGTTGAAGCTAAAGCATAAGATGGAGGTTTCTAATTTTTTAGGTACTTTGACTCCCAAAGACCTGGTTAATTGGATTGGTGAGTTAGAAGACTACTTTGAGCTTGAGGATATTAAGGATCCACTCAGAGTGAGGTTGGCACAAACTAAGTTGAAAGGACATGCTGCTCTTTGGTGGAAAGAACTACAAAGAGACCGTGAGGAGGAAGGTGAAATGAAGATCTCTAGATGGAGATTGATGGTGACTAAACTAAATGCTAAGTTCATTCCTAATAATTATGAACTTGAGTTGTTTAAGAGATTGTAGAATCTGAAATAGGAGGATATGTCTATGAAAGATTATATCGTGGAGTTCTACAAGTTGACTATTTAGTTTGGTCATAGAGAATTTTCAAAGGAAAAGTTAGCTTAGTACATTAATGGCTTGAGATTCAAAATTCAAGATGAGGTTGGTATGCTGAATATTTCTTCAGTTGAGGATGCTTATCAGTATGCCCTAAAGGTAGAAGAAAAGTTGAAAAGAAAAAGTCAAGTTAATGCTAGAGGGAAGGAGAAGCAGGATAGCTTGGCACAAGCTAAACTGAGTGCTAAAGGTGAACCAAAAGATGTTGATCAGAAAAGGAGGATAGTTAGAGGTGGATTCTGAGGTAATTTTTTCAAATGTGGGAAGGAAGGGCATAGATCTTTTGAATGTCTAGTTGGTAGGACAATTGCTATTGTGAATAAGGTTTTAGTTCAAGATAGTTAGCCTAAGGAAGGAAAAAGTTTGCTGGCTCGGTGAGTACTGGCTATTGAGAGGACATTGGGTTCTTGTTAGAGGACTAGTTTGTTCAAGACTTGTTGTAAGTTTGGTGGTAAAGTTTGCAAGGTGATTGTAGATGGTGGTAGTATTGATAAACTTGTTACCGAGGAGATGGTTCAGAAACTTGGTTTGAAGAGAGTGAGACATCCTTATCCTTATAGAACTAGCTAGTTGCAAGGTGAACATGCTTTGGAAGTAAGGGAGAAATGCCTTGTTGATTTCCAAATTGTGTAGTATAAGGATCAAGTGTTGTGTGATATTGTGGACATGAATAGTTGTCATGTGTTGCTAGGTAGACCTTGGTAGTATGAGAAGAGGAAGGTGAAATGAAGATCACTAGATGGAGATTGATGGTGACTAAGTTGAAGGCTAAGTTCATTCCTGCTAATTATGAACTTGAGTTGTTTAAGAGGTTGCATAATCTAAAATAGAAGGATATGACTGTGAAAGATTATACCAAGGAGTTCTACAAGTTGACTATTTAGTCTGGGCATAGAGAATTATCAAATGAGAAGGTAATGTAGTAGATTAATGGTTTGAGATTTAATATTCAAGATGAGTTTGGTATGCTGAATATTTCTTCAGTTGTGGATGCTTATCAATATGCTTTGAGAGTAGAGGAGAAGCTGAAGAGGAAGAATCAAGGTAGTTCCTGAGGAAAGGAGAAGCAAGATAGTTTGGCACAAGCTAAACCAAAAGCTGAAATTGAACCAAAACCTGCTGATCAAGAAAGGAGGATAGTTGGAGGTGTATTTAGAGGTAATTAATTCAAGTCTGGTCAAGAAGGGCATAGATATTTTGAATGTTTGATTAGAAGACAACTATTGTTGTGAATGAGATTATAGTCCACTACAATCAACTTGAGAAAGGATAGAGTTTTTTGGTTTGACAAGTACTGGTTGGTTAGAGAACATTGGATTCTTGTTAGAGGACTAATTTGTTCTAAACTTATTGTAAGTTTGGTGGTAAATTCTACAAGGTGATTGTAGATGGTGGTAGTACTGATAACCTTGTTGCTGAGGAGATGGTTTAAAAACTTGGTTTGAAGAGAGTGAAACATCCTTATCCTTATAAGATTTTCTAGTTGCAAGGTGGACATGCTTTGGAAGTGAGGGAGCAATGCCTTGTTGATTTCTAGATTGGGCAATATAAGGATCAAGTGTTGTGTGATATTGTGGACATGAACAATTGTCATGTGTTTCTTGGTAGACCTTGACAGTATGATTGCAAGGTTGTACATGATTGTGTCAAGAATGTGTTTACTATTGAGAAAGGTGGTAGGAAGTTTTCCTTGATTCCTTTGCAGAATGAAGAGCTTGGTAGGAGGACCCTAAGTATTGGTAGCTGAGTTGAGTTAGAAAATTTTGAGAAAGTTGGAGATCAACATGGAAAGCAGACTTGTAGCACAGTAAAGAAGGATGGAAAGAAGTAGAAGAAGAACAAAGGAAAGAGTGTACAAGTTAAGAACTTGGAGGATATGTGTGTGAAGACCCAATTTGGGCTTTGCATGTTGAATCCTAGAAGATGTTCTTCCAGCTATTGAGAACATCTTTTTGAACCTAGGGTGTTTGAAGTAGGAGCATCCTAGGATTTATGGCAATCCTCCATGTTTGTAGGGACTTTTGATTAAGTGTTGTGGAGCTTAGTAGATATTAGTGTTTAACATAATTTGGGAGCTTGGCATGGTCTGGTAGCTTGGCATGGCCTGGGAGCTTGGCATGGTCTCAAGCTTGACATGGTCTAGAACTTGACATGGTCTTTGGAGCTCGACAATGCTTCAAATTTATTGGTGCTTGGTTTGGTCTTGGTTTATATTGGTACTGAGTTGTCTATGAGCTAACTTTTGGCATTTAATTAGTGTTGTATCTGACTTGTGGCTTGACCTATATTAAATGTAAGGGATTTAATTTAGATTGTAATTAGCTAGGCTAACTTTGGCTTAGTTGGGTATAAGTAGGGGGTTTTTGTGGAGTCTTGAGTAGTGAGAGGGTAGTCGTTCATTCCAGTTTGGGAGAAGGGGATGAAGTGTAGATGTGGTCATTGAAGAGCTAGGGTTGTGGCTTAGAAACCAAAGGATTGCTTGGTGGAGTTGAGGGTACAAGTGTGGATTCTTCTTGGTGTTCTTATCTAGTTGTGTATCTGGACTAGCTCGGATTAGGTTTGTAAGTTAGATCTTGTTGGATCTTGCAGAACTAGTTTCGTAATTGTTGTTTGTATTTGGCCCTAACCTAGAAGACTTTATAGATGGGCATATTGCATGTAATCAGTTATTATATGAATAAAGAGTTGTGATTTGGTATCAGATCTGGCATTATTGTTGCTTTTTTGTTGTGTTTCTACTATGTGGTTGTTTGCTGGGGTTTGGACATCTCCTTTGGGGATTCTCCTACTTTGCACCACATCATCATCAATGAAGTCCTTGGTATCCATCATACCTGCCTTTGAGATAAAATGAGGTGCAATATGGTCTTTGCTAAATAAAAGATCCCCATAGTCATGTATTTGATCAATTGCACAAACATCTTCTTGAATGCCCTTCTCTACACAATTTGGCCCATACTTCAAATACTGTTTCTCTTCACAAAAGGCTTTGAGAATGGATTATCTTCTACAAGTATATTTTTTCTTTCACCAACAGTTTCATCAGCTAGGATACTTTGGAAGTTTTTAACACCATGCTTCATTGTAATCTCCTCTTCACATGTATCTGATTGTGTATCTCCTTTACATATTTGAAACAACCCCTCCTCATAGGATGAACTAGTGCATGGGTCATTCTGTAAATATGGCTCCTCATTCATATCTGGAGTTTCATCATCTTCAAACTTGTCATCAGGCCTTCTATCTTCATCATGGTGCTGGTGGATTTGGATGCATAGGAACTCCTCTTCAAACAATGGATTTGAGAATATAGTGAACTCAAATGTATCTTCTATCACTTCTTTGAAAAATGAGTTCAAGAATATAGAAAATTGAGGCATACTATCATGAGATCTTTCATTTGGATCATCAAGTGTGTCATCAATAAGACTAATGTATTCATCAACATTATCTTTTGAAACTTCCCTATGTTCATACATTGTATGCAATTCTATATCATCTTCTATATATGCATCCTGGGAATTATTGTCTCCTTCATCGAATACCTATTCAGAACTAATCCACCACCTTGCTCACCATGGTGATTTGGGAAAATTTTTGGACCATTTCTTTCAATATGTTTATGATATTCTAGATCTAACAAGGCTGAAATTTCCTTCACACTAAGAGAATCCTCTTCCTCATTTTCAAATTCACTATCATTTGTAGGCATATAAGTATCATCATGGGTTGATTCTCCTTTAGAATGTTCAAAATTTTCATCTCCATTCAAATCTAAAACTTCATTTGACTCATATGTTACTTCAGCCTCTCATTCATTCTCCTCAACAACTAGGTCATTATCCATAAGTTCAAGAAAGGTAAGAAACTGTAGATCATATAAAAGACCTAGTTCTCACATTCTATTGAGAAGATTAGATGATGGAGGTTTGTATTATAAAGGTATTTCTTGATAAGCATTAAAAATTCTCATGAATAATTGTGTTGTAGATTCATCTTCTTGCTTTTCTAAATTCCAAAATGCATCCAAAGGAAATATATAACTTGAAATTTCATCCATTATTTGAAAGAGAAGCTTCAAATCTAGGTCATCTAGTGAGATTCCCAACTGACAAAATTTTCTTATCAATTCCTTGTGTGGAGGCATATTGTCTGAAGGTACTTCTCAAAAAAATTCAACATCCTTATAAATAAATGTGCTGATGTCTCACCTTTGTATCTTTCTAGACTGAAAAAGGCATCCAAGGGGTGTATGCTTACTTTTTCCATAGTGTAACATAGACCCACTTCCTAATCATAGTACATATTCTCCATGTTAGATAATCAAATCACTTCCTTGTGAGTCCTCTCCTTCAGCAGAGGTACCAATTGAAATCCTTTTAAATAGAGTTGCCACCTCTTTCAGGGAATGTATTGATTTTTGATATTCTAGGTTCTTACTTCCAGTAGAGTATGCCTCCAAACAAAACTGATACAACTACTTACTAATTCTAGTCTATGAAATCTAAAACTCTAGGTAACTACACAACACCTATTGTGAGAAAATATCCATAGTAGAGTCGCAAATCTATTGGTTCCCAAAACTATAGATTGGAAATTCAAGAGCTTGCCACTTCTTCAATAGGACTTCTCAATCAATTTTGGCCAAAAAATGGGAATACTTCTACTACACCTAGGTGGGTAGACCTTCCAAACTTGATCACCTAGTTCAGAGCTTTTCTAAAGTGAATTGAAGCTTTGGAGTTATCCAACTTGCAAGGTCTCTGGACTTGATGAAATTGAAACTGGATGCTGGATAATAGTTGAATGTTTTGTATAATTGAATAATAATTAATTTGATGGTTGTAGGAAGGAAGTTATATAATTTCTATCTTCAATAAAAAAACTAGTGCCTCTACTCATCCAGGCAATAGAGTCAACTTAAGTGAATTTTCACGTACAACTTTATAATTTTTTATATACTTTACTACCAATGATTAAATAATCAAGATGTGTCAGATCAAATATTTATGCAATCTTAAATTAGCCCAGATTGAGCTTTAACTCCTTTGGTTAGGAGACAAACTAGACACAAATACAGAAGCAATTTGATATTTTGCAATATATGTGATGTTTGAATTTAAAATGCTAAATGGCCATGTCCACTTATCCAATATTTAAATTATATATAGAATTCCAAAAAATAATTATAAAGGATGAATCATCTACAGTTTAAATCTCCACACCTTTAATAATAAACAAAGAACATTTTTATTTATTATTAAAATAAGAGAATAGAATTTACATTAGGAAAGCCATATTAAGCTCCTTATCCCTCCATACAAAATAATATAAAATGCTTCTTCTTTGAGAATATGAATATGAATGTCCAAATATTGAATATTGTATTTCTTGTCTCGCAACAACTCTTACTTATATTCTATCTTATGGAAGACGTGGCTTTTTAAAAGAAAAGTCATATCTCTTTTTAAATAAACTAACCTCCTATCTTTGATTATAATCACACCTTTTGCCAATATAGTTTTAATTAGCTTTCTTAGACTAACGACACATGAGTATAATTAATACTCTTGTTTTTATCTCTCTCCATATCAAGGCAAATAAATATTCTTTCTACCACTTAATTCACACCATACTCTTCATTATTTTGATCATTGCCTAGAGGTTGAAATTGAATGCCCATGATTATAAGACAAAAATATGAATCAAGAATAGACTCTCTTCATCTTTCTCATTATGTGCTATTCACTTTTCCATGTAATTGACATCACTTTTGCATGGTTTTTCCTTTGTCCATGGAGTGTGATCTCTACATAAATTCTTGATGACACCATGTGAGAAGGATGGAGGCTTTGTTTGTGCTTCTAATGTGCTATGTCCCATCATCAGGCATTGGGGATTTGGTAGGCATAGTTTGGGCATTGAGAATTATAGAAGAATCATCATCTATCCATTAGTATGCTGATGTGGATTATTATCTCACATGGCTCCCTCCGATATGCTGACTTGTCTCTTAACAACTATGGCAAACATATATGTGTCTGATATGCTTGAATGCTGCTCAATTTGTTAATACTCCAAGTACATGCCAATGCTCCCATGGTTCATTATATATGTCATGTGCCACAAGACTCTTATATAGGCCGGCTTTCTTTCCATTGCACATAGACCTCCAAGAAGGGTATATTACAATTCATTCTAGTGTTTTAGACATTCAATTTGTAGATCACTCTATATCAGAAGAAATAATTTTTTTTAGAAAAAGAATTAATTAAGTTAGAAACATCTCCATATTTTGTATCATTCAATAGACTGTAGGCATTCAAGAATACACCAAATATTAGATACATGATTTGCAAATTGGCATTGTTCATCTTTCAAAATTCGTATTTTCTAATGTAAGCAAGTTATTGTACAATGCAATATAGCTAACATCTTACACTTTTGATGCTATGAAAATGATTTATTCATCAAGGTCTTTGTTATAGGACTAAAAATATGAGATTGGTTTCCTTACAAAATCGATTTAATCATCTTAGTATTGAGTATAGATGAAACATTATTATAGAATCAAATTTTGTTTTGATAGTTTGGAAGTAATTTGGAAGTAATTTCATAGATAGAATGCTTGCAACAATTCATGTGGATTATGTTGGTTAGAATAATATTTTGTAGGTATATGGCAGAGGGATATCACTAGACTATGGGAAATAGAACAAAAATAGTAATAATAGGAAGAAAAGATGAGGGAAGTAAGGATAATGCATAAATGGAGACCGTAAAAATGAGGGCTCCATCAGGGTGAATGACACAACTTTCACCTGTCAAATACCTTTAGTGCAGGAGCACCTACATAAAGAGTTTTTTTTTAAATTTTAATTTCATTTTCACATGTACAGATGTACAACATGCATTAGGATAGATCATGTTATTCATTTTTGATATATTTTGTTCATGTGATCTAGTCATTTAATTGCATTTAGTTATAATAAAAGCTTATTTTGTAAGGCACTTACATGATTTGGCACACCTATAAACCATCATGTTCAAGTTGTCAACTAGCCTATAAGAATGTAATTAGTTTATTTAATTTAATATTAGGACCATCTAAGTGTTTCATAGGGGTCACACAAATAGAAATGCATGGTAGTTTAATATTGCTTGCATAATACAAAGTTGCACTTTTAAAACTATGAAATTCTAGAAATTTTAGAAGTATAAGAGTCTTTTAAATACACAAGAACTCAAAAGGACAAGAGTCACATTTATATATTCTTTTTTGGTCGAATTATATCATAGGGAAAATGTATGAACAACAAAAAGGGATTTTTTGACAAGTTTGGATATAGAAACAAGAGAGATTTTCTAATTTTTGAAAAAGTGTTTGTTGCTATCTAGTTTCCATTTGTATATGCAACTTGGTTAAGGTCTAAAAATTATATGGTTAGATAGATATTTGAATTTGGTTTCCAAAAAATCTGGTTGGAGGTTGTAACTCTTTCGTATGAGGGAGAAAACAAAAATTTACTGAATAGTGGTTAAAATTTTGGGTATTGTTCTTCATATTTTTTTTCTTGTTTCCAGATTTGTCACATGTTCATTTGGAAGGATAAGGGTTTGAACCCTTCATAAATTTTATGGGGTTGGAATATCTTTCAAATGATTTAGGTTTGAAGTCCTGAGATGCTAGGATGTGTGAGATATGATAAAATATTTGATAGAAGGTCTGAATTTGCTTGAAAACCAAGGGTATTACAAAGAAATTTCTTGTTTTTGATATCTCTACATCATTATTGGTATTAGAGCTTGGGGAAAGCTCTTGAAAAAATTGGATTTTCTATTAAAATTAGAGTCTGAAGTCAAGACATCAAACATGGTTACCAATGCTGAATTGGCAAACAAGATGCAAGAACACAAGAAAACCAATAAGTGATTATTGAATGAAATTGAGAAGTTGAAGGGCCAGATTGAGAAAAGAGTAAAGGTTTCCTCAAAGCAATAAAAAGAAGGGGAAGAAGAAAATTCCCCTAAGCAAGAGGTGCTTAACTTGCCTATAGACCAGAGATACTTCATAGAAGTCCTTGAAAGAGTTGGGCACAAAGATGTCAAAGGTGACCTACCCATTTTTCAGGAAAGGTGGATGTTGATGCTATTGTGGATTGGATGGAATCCTTCAACAACCACTTTGAATGTGAAAATGTAGCCAAAAAAGATAAGGTAAATATTGCCAAGTCAAAGTTGAAGGGAGCAGTGCTCAGTTGGTGGAATTTCACCCAAGGAGAAAGGGTCAAAGAAGGTAAGAACATGATAAATTGATGGGGTAGGATGAGTGCAAAGGTAAGAGAAAATTACCTACCTAAGGATTTTGAAATCAAACTACATAGAAGGAGACAAATTTTAAGACAAAAGGAGCTAGATGTCACAACCTATACTAAAGAATTTCAAAAATTGAGCCTAAGGGCAAAAATGTGAAAGTGTAAAAGCTAGTAGATACCTCAATGGATTGAGGCTAAACATTCAAGAAGAACTTAATTTTTTGTGTCTTGATATAGTTTAGAAATGTTATCAATTAGTATTGAAGGTGGAAGCCAAATTGAAGAGAAGAAAAGAGGAAAATATCAAAGGAAGAGGAAGAAACCAAAGGGGAAGAGGAAACTTCCAAGGAAGAGGACAAATCCGTGAAGATCATAAGGAGATAAAGCAAGAAACCAATCAAAGTGAAGGAAAATTTAGAGGTAGTAGAGGCAAATCAGGAGTTAGGTTTGGTGGTAGAAGGGAAAGTCCAATAACTTGCTTCAATTGCAATAAGGAGGGACATTATGCATCTAGGTGCCCAAATAGAGCTAGTACAAGTTTACAAGGTGAAAGAATAACACATTTGGTACAAGATGATGAATACCAAGAGAAGGAGATGGCTGAATTAGATAGTGTACCAAAAAGAGGAGGAAATTTGATGATGAGAAGAACACTTTTGAAGGCACCTACTATCATGGAGCCACCACAAAGGAAGACCATCTTTAGGACTACTTGCAAATTAGGAGGTAAGGTATGTAAAGCCATTATTGACTTGGGATCTACTAAAAATTTAGCTTTTCTTGAGATGGTTTAGAAGTTAAAAGTTAGGAGAGCACCTCATCCTTTTCCCTATAAGGTTTCATGGCTAACAAAGGTTCAAAAAACTCTTGTAAATGAGTAAGCATGGGTTGATTTTTAGATTGGAAAGTATAAGGAAAAAATTTTGTTTGATATAGTTAACATGGATGCATGCCACATATTGTTTGGTAGGCCTTGGAAATGGGATTTTAAGGCACAACAAAATGGAAAACTTAATGTATACACCATCAAGAAGGATGGTAAGGTGATTAGATTGATTTCATTTGCTGACCATGAAGAGGTGAAAGAGAATAAAGAGAGGGGAGCCAAAATTATGATGGTTGATAAGAAGGAGTTCTGACAAGACATGAAGGATGAACTTAAGACTTTTTTTTTTTGACACCTAACCCACAAACAAAAGGATCAATTGGAAATGACAAGAAGAAGGCTGAAACAAAGAAGGCAATTCCTAGTGAAGTGAAAGAACTTTTGGATAAGTATGAAGATTTGATTTTAGAAGGTATGCCAAAGTCTTTACCACCTATAAGAAACATTAGCCATTGTATTGATTTCATTATTGGAGCTACTTTACCAAATAAGGCTACATACAAGATGACACCTAAACAAAATGAGGAGATTGCTAGAAAATTAAAGGAGCTACTACATTCTAGTTTAATTGCAAAAGGTTTAAGTCCATATATTGTACCTACTATTTTGGCACCCAAGAAGGAGGGAACATGGAGGTTGTACATTGATTCAAGATCCATTAATAAGATTACAATCAGATATAGGTTTCCAATGCCAAGAATTGAAGATTTTCTTGATTGCTTGGGAGGTGCAAAGTATTTCTCAAAGATTGACTTAAAGAGTGGGTACCATCAAATAAGGATAAGGGCTAGAGATGAGTGGAAGACAGCATTCAAAACTAATGATGGATTGTATGGGTGGAAGGTAATGCTATTTGGACTCTCTAATGTTCCTAGTACCTTCATCAGAATTCTGAATGAAGTGCTCAAAGAATTCAATGGTAATTTCATCATATTATATATTTGGATGACATATTAATTTTAAGCAAGACAAAGGAAGAACACCTAAAGCACATTGACATGGTTTTCAGAAGACTTCATGAGGAGAAATTGGTGATAAACTTGGAAAAGTGCTTGTTCATGCAAGAGGAGCTAACATATCTTGGTTTTGTAATCTCCCAAGGTAGCTTGAAGATGGATAAAGATAAGGTAAGTGCTATACTATCTTGGCCACCTCTTAAAATAGTTGGAGATGTTGGAAGATTTCATGGTCTTGCTAGATTTTATAGGAAATTTATAATAAAGTTCAGTCATATATGCACTCCCATGTTAGAAACTATTAAAGGTGGAAGGAAGTGTAACTTTTCATGGAGTCAATCAACAAATGAAGCTTTTGAATTGCTTAAGAAAAAAGTTAGTGAGTAGAAAATTCTTTCTTTACCTGATTTTAACAATTTTTTTCAAGTAAGAATGTGATGCTAGGAAAGTTGTTATAGGGGTTGTCCTTAGTCAAGAAGGAAAACCTATTGGAAATATGGGGGGGGGGGGGGGGGGGGGGGGGTGAATCAGTTACCACAAAAATAAATCCCAGATCCCTTAGATGTTAGTAGAAAAAAGAGCTCTGATAACTAAATACTGTTGATGCTTGGAAAACAAAGAAAATGATGTATCTTAGTAAAAACTATGTTTGCATAGTAAATATTAACATGCAAGTCTTTAGATATTATCTATGATTATCATTGCTTTAACTTGGTTGTAAACACATAAAAGTAAATAGCATTAACACATTTGACACCAAGATTTAGCACGGAAACCCAAGTTGGGAAAAACCACCAATTGCAACTAGTTACTAGTTTTCACTCTTATGAAGTGAGCCTAGTTAGGAGCCAACCCTATTAAAGATTGCAAAACACACTATTAGGTGTGACCCTATTAGAGGATTTAATCACCTTGTTAGGAGTGGCCTTGTTAGAGGTCTTGAAACAATTCAATGGAGCTGTCACCTTGTTAGAGGAGTTACAAATAGTTGTTAAGCCAAGTCAATTAAGAGATTTTAGATCACTGCTACAATGGTTAGAAAGAAACAATAAAATGATCTGAATGAATGCAATTGAATTGCTGATTACAGATCTCTATTTTGGCTTGTATTTGATCCTTCTTGATCAAATATAACTTTTCTGCACCACAAGGATACTTTTCTTATCCTTAGCTTCCTCTACTCATTATTTGATCTTCAATTCCCTCATGCTCTTTTTCATTCTTACACTCTTGCACACTTGCATTTTCATTCACTAGCACACTTTTCATTCACATCTTGACCTTATACTTATTTCATTCACATTGTCAAGTAAACTCAAATACAACTTAAAATAATCAATATTTTATCACCTTAGTTAGCTAGAATATGAGTTTATACAAAATTACAAAGTCGACCAAAATGTAGACACTCAGGTTCTGAAGACTGGCTCAGTGAGGTTTTGATGCTTGACATCCATTGTCAATACTTGGCATCATCATGCATTCAGTAGACATAGAAATATGGTCCTTACTAATCACCTACAAGTAGTCTCAAACTCTGCCTATGTTGGCAACTTGGTGAATACTATGAAACTTGATTCATACTACATAGCTCGGTCAACCCTGGTTCCATCCAACTTTTCTTCATTAACTTTTTTTTTTTTTTAAGAGGGGTAAACGCTTTGACCTGGAGCTATGAACCAATGAGGCCACAAATAGGGGACCTCATCCCCATGAGATTTGAACCTTGATGGCAAGGATAACAACACAACAACTTAACCATCACAACATGCCACTATTGGCTAACTTTTCTTCATTAACTGAGTGAGCTTGTTTAATTCTTATCTTCAACACACTTCCTTTGTCTCCCGAGTGAACTCGGTAGACACTAACTTCTAAACTTGGAAAACATAGGAATGCTCTGTAGACACAAAAAAATGTCTTCACTACCCAAGTGAGTTTGGTAAGCACTGACTGAAACTGATATGACATTTGTGTATCATCAATGACAACAAAAAATTAATCAATTATATCCAGTAATCTCCCTCTTTGGCATTGATGGCAACACAACATGTCATAGTACAATGAAATTTTAAGCATAAAGTAAGGAACATATCCTTAGCTTCATTCTAATTCTCATCCATGAGAAATCCCTCTGTCAGTGTGAGCTCTTCCTATCTGATAGCTTCTCCCTCTTACTACAAACTTCTCCCTCTAGACTTCTCCCTTTTAACTTCTCCTTCTTCAATAAATTAATTATGAGATATGATAGTAAGCTTCTCCCTCTTTGACAACACATGCCAAAGACAACAACTTCCTTTATAATATCAATGTACCTCAAGTACCAATTCATTTGCAATAAGTTCTTGCCAATTTTACATCAACTAATTGATCGTCAACATGCTCTTGTTGATGCATCACTAAACTTCATTTAGTGAGCTTTTGATAGGGGAATAACCCCTAACTTACCTCTTAAATACAAGAATGCATCCTTAGGTAATGGCTTAATGAATATGTCTACAATTTGTTCCTTTGTGTTCACATATTCCAATTTGACTTTCTTATCCTGCACTAATTCTCTTAAGAAGTGATATTTTATAGCAATGTTCTTTGTTTTAGAATGCATCACTGGGTTCTTTGATATATTGATTGAATTGGTTTTATCATAGTATATGACAATTGGATCCTTGATCTCTATCCCTGGCTACTTTTTTTGAGCTTGAGCTTGGTGTTTTAATTTGCAATGCTAACATTTTAGTGCTCAACTTCTGAAGAGTATGAGTGTGAGTACCTATTTTTGGTAATTCAACCAAAGTTTGTATTGCAGATTGCTCCTCATCTCTTTTCTATTCCTTCTCCTTTTCCCTATCAATGGCTAGGGGTGTTCTTGCCGACTATTCTATTTTCTCCTTGTCTTCCCCTATTGCTACACTTGGCACTTGAAGTGCATCTCCTATTGTTCTTGGTGGAGATGGTGGAGGAAGGAATAAGATTCTAGTAGCTTGAGTGGTCAAAGGTGGTTCTTGTGTTTGAACCTTGACTTCTTTTGATTTTACTACTATCTTTTGCAACTCATCAACACTGACCAGTATTGGGCTTGAACATAATCTAGCTACTTATGTTGATTGGTCAAGGATCTTTACTAGATCCTCTGTAGTTAATGGATTGATGTTTTAACCAAAAGTGTCAATAACATCCTTAATCTTGATAATCTCTGTAGGTATGATGGTGGCATGAGGAGGGCTAGGAGGTGGTAGTTGTGTGTCTTGCACACTTTGTTCTTGCTTCTCATCTATACCCTTTTCTTCCTCTTTCTCCTATTTACTCTCCTCTTCATCTTTCTTTTCCTCTTACACTTTCTTCTCCTCTTCCTTATCCTCTTCCTCCTTCTTCCCTATTTCTATCATTTCATTTTTCTTGGCACATGCCTCTGCCTTGTATTCTTCATCAAACACATCATAAATTTTCTTGTATATTATTTTCCACAATCTTGTGGATTTTCTCACTACATCTTCAATTTTATTCTGCAAAATACTGAATGCTCTATACTTTCAAGTAAATCTATTATCGTGCCTCTTGACTACATTAGTTATTTGACCCTTACTAAAATTAGGCAATAATCTTGCTAAAGTAGAATCCCTTATTTCTTTTTCCATCTTCAAGCAAAAATAACCTTTGTCTTCTATTATTTTGTAAAATTCCTTGGGCATTGAGCTATCTAGCTCTAGAGGTGTGTGCTTGTACTCTACCATCATAGCATACAAAAATTCCTCTATTTTGTTTTTCTCTTCCTTAGTGAGCTTATTAAAATCTAAATTCTTTAAATCTTTTAAGTCATCATTTCTAATTTTTGTACACAATTTATCTATGCTAGACTTGGGTGGATGACTTACCACTTTGAACTGACTATTATCTAACTCTGTCCTTTCTTCATTTGAGTAAGGTTTGAGCTACATATTTCCTTCTCTTTTTTGGCTCCTCATTAGTTTCCTTGGTATTTTTCCTCTTATTTTCTACCTCTTCTTTGGCTTTTTGTGTTGTAGCTATAGTGGTGGCTCTGGTAGTAGGCTTCTTAGGTGTAGGTTTTGCCACTTTCTTTGCTTTAGGTTGAGGAGTAGGTGGAGTTTTAGCCTTCCCCTTGGTGACTTTAGTTTTGATAGGTGCTTCCTCAACTTCTTCTTCCTTGACACCTTCTTCTTCATCTTCACCTAAGCCTTGTGTCAATTGTAGAGGCTCATCTTCTTTATTTTCATTGTCATCCTCTTCTTCATCTTCTTCCTCTTCCTCTGTCGTGCCCACTTCTCCAACTCCAAATTTATTCTTGATCTTCTTGATCAATTTGTCCTTCTTCTTTACTATTGTGGTAGTCTTAAGATATATCACCACCCTTGATTTGACAATGTCATGGGTTCCAAAATGTTTTGCAATCTTGTCAATTTCCTTTGCAAGTAGAGTTGTTATTGCTACTAAGGCTTGGTCAACATCAAGTTCATGACCTAGTGGCCTAATCCATCTCACTCTAGGTATGAATGCTTGTATATACATGTAATCAATGTCCACAAGAAAGAAAATATCCTTTTCATGTTGCTCAACCAGCAAAACTGGTATCCTCATTCTCTGTTTCATGGACTTCTTGAAGTCCTCAAAGTAGCTAGTCATTTGTGCATCAAAATTCTCACCCATTTTCTCAAATGAATCCATTGATTTGATCAAAAATGGTTTTATTTGGATCCTATCTCACCTTGCCTACTGAAGGGAATTCTTTCACG
Source organism: Cupressus sempervirens (assembly GCA_028749045.1). Classification (NCBI taxonomy): domain Eukaryota; kingdom Viridiplantae; phylum Streptophyta; class Pinopsida; order Cupressales; family Cupressaceae; genus Cupressus; species Cupressus sempervirens. The sequence goes on from CM053785.1 coordinate 86,479,062, forward strand.
ATTTAGAAAAACATACAAACCAAAAGTGAGCCAAATCTACATTGAGCTCCCTTAGACTTCCTTATAGCTCCCAGATTCTCATTGATTTGATGTAACATGAGTTCTGCAAGATCATATGTATGATCTTTCTTCATCAATTTATAAGCAACATCCACTGCTATACCTGGTACACTATTTAGTCTACTTGACTGGTAGAATTTGTGTGATATGACTCTCACAAAATAATCTAGTAGGGGTTTTGTGATGGTGTCTATTGTCATTCCTCTATTATTCCATTTTTCACCTATATTTTTCTCTATGGTTTCCTTTTTCTCACTCCTCAGGGTCTTTGGCTGGGTTGGAATACCAGTAACCCTATGCACAATTTTCTTTGTAAACTTCACTGGCCCTATCTCTAACCAAAAATCTCCATCATGGATTCTGCTCAAAACTATGTGTATCCATTCTATTTAAAAAACAATAGGGAAAACTAGGGCTTTGGTTAGACCCTTCTTCCCAACTATGGAGAGTTCATCTTTAAGTTTTCCATTTTCACATAGTTTATCAAATGCATTAAGAATCTCCAAATCTCCTATGGCTCCAAATTTACAATTATAACACTTTCAATTGTCTTGAACCATGACAACTTTATCAGGAATTATGGATAGGGCACTAGCGGGATCATTTTTATAAGAAAATTTAGGGATGGGTCTAAAATCTGGCTATTTGACTTCAGTACTAACTAGTTGAATTTCATGACTCTCTTTCTTCTTAGTAGTTCTTGACCCAGATGCCATTATTTTTCAAACTCTACATAGCTCAACACTTGAATGAAATACCTATGAATCGATGAACTAAAGTTGAATTATGGTTGAAATCATTGCAAATCACTGTTTGATCATTGTAGAATCACCTCTTCACTTTGCTTGACTTTCCTTCATGTTCAAATGATTCAAAAATGAACAATTTTCAACTTTATTAGGTTCAAAAACCTAGCATTTATTGCACTTGTGATTACAGCTATACACTCGACTTTCAAAGATTTTATCAACTCAACTTCCACTAAAGTTCATCTGCTTAGCATCTACTGGCTTATGTTACTCGTCATCAACTAAACTTTTCAATTGATCAACAACCACTAACATGTCTTACTCGACATTCACTAAACTATTCAACTCGACATATACTGGAGTTTTACTCAGCAACCAAAGATAGCTTAGCACCATCTTCTAACTTTCAACTGAGCGCATTTTTTCATGCATATTTCTTCTTTGCAGTACTTCTATGTTTTCTTGAGTTGATGTATGATACATCTTTACATGTATCAGCCCCATGTATCTGTCTTGTGCTTAATTGGATGAGGTGTGATCACGTGACCTCTTGGGTGAAGTGATCTCTCCATTGATGTGTTGCATTCTCCTTTCTTCTTCAATGTCTTGTTCATTTCTCCTCTTATTTGTTCAACATCAATCTTCTCTTTTCCTTTGTTGACTTCAGCTTTCGACTTTATAGGATAGTTTCTATTGATATGACCAGTCTTCAAGAAACTAAAACATGTAGTTTGATTAAGCCATTTGCTATAACTTCCCTTGAAATGTGTCCTTATGAAATTTTCAAGAATGTTTCCATACTCTTGAAAATAGCAACAACTATACCTAGTATTGTATTCCCAATTGTAGTGATGCACATGATTGATTCCTCTTGCAGGCTGATTGGGTGTCCACATAGGCTTTGATCTACATTCAAATGCTCTATGTCCATACTTTTTGCAATTGTAGCAGTGACCCTCAATTCTTAGTGTCCTCGTGATTTTGGTTCTGTAGTCTTGTGTTGAATGTCCTTGTTTCTTGCATTTGTGACAAAGGCTTGCATTTGTAGGCCTATCATGTTGATGACAATTCTTGCTTCTGCACACATTAGAGATATGTCCCTTTTTACCACAAAAATAACAAGTACATTTAGTGTTCTTACCTTTGTTGCTTCTTTCTTATGCAGCCTTGGATGATTCTCCTTGTTCAGTGCTGATGTAGCCAAGTCTTGAAGTATTGTTACTAGCCCTTTGTGATTTTAGAAATTGCTCAAAGTACTTGATGGCCTCATTGGGTTTATTGTAAATTTATGCTATTTTCTTTCTCTCTCCAATTCATTCTACAATTGTTCATTCTGCATCTTCAATTTGGAGGTCTCAATGTCCTACATGTTCAGCTCATGATGAACATTCATCATTTGGCTTAAGGTATCCAGCTACATGTTTGAGATCTTTTCAAATTCAATTATCTTCTCTTCTAGCCTATTGGTGAGATTTCTCTTATCATCTTCTATCATGGACTTGTCTTCAATAGATCTTTTCTTTTGTTTAGTCACTTCACAAAGCATTATGGCTTGTGATTCTTGTTCAAGCTTGAGTAATCTAATTTCTTCAGCTTGTGCTCTATTTTTCTCCATTAATTCTTCTATTGTTGCATCAAATTCCTTGGAATCTCCATTGGAAAACACTTGTGAGGTGTCAATCTCCTTGTAGTGTATGTCATTTTCAACTATGGCTATCTCCTTCCTTCTTTTCAAAGATTTTCTCAGTTCCTCCTTGGCTTCCTCCCCTTTATGTAGAGCTAGTTGCACATCAATCACCTGATTGTCAATGATCTTCCCAAGTTTGAAGACTTCCATCTTCTAACCTTTTTCTCCAAGCTGTTAGGCTTCTCCTTGTGAGAACCAAATGCTCTAATACGAATGATTGGAATGTTCAAAATGGGAAGAGTACTTCTAAGAGGGGGTGTGGTGGGGGGTGAATAAGAAGTAACCAATTTTTTATCCTTTCAAACCCTTATTAACACATAACTGAAAGTACTATACATGCATGTAAACATATAAAAAATCATGAAATAAAAGCATGCATCAACACATAACACAAATATTTGGTAACCCAAAAACCCTCCAAGAATAAAAAGGTAAAACTAGGGTGGGGATGAAAACCACAAAAATCATTGCAGCAATCAATATTCAACCACTTCTGATGGTCTGTCCCGAGAAAGGCCTACCCTATTAAAGGCTTTACATTGTGTCAATAGTGACCTAGTTAAAGTATTTACAAACACTTACATGAAGTGCCACCCTATTAAAGGATTTACAATAGGTTGTTAAACCCACCTAATACATAGGATTTTCATGACCTTCTCCAAAGGTTCTCCTACCTAGCTGTTAAGCTAACCTATCATCATAGGATTTCAACCTCTAATAAAATTGTGAGAGAGTATTAGAACATTTGACCTAGTTGTATGCAATCTCAAATTGCTAGGTTCAGGTACTAAATCTGCTCTTCTTGTTCTGATCCTTGCTTGATTAATCTCTGTGTGTGTTCCTTGTCTCTTGTACTATTCTAATAAACTTGATATGAATTTGCTACTCTTTTCCTCTAAGTCTTGCCTTCTTCTTATTGAGATTTTTCTATAATCTTCTCATATGCTACTCTTGTCCACACATGCGATGGGTTCTTGACCTCCTTATAAAGAATCCAAAGACTTAGGGTTAGGTATGGATCTACGATCCTTATTGAATCTCAAATTCCCAGTCATACCTTCAATTTTTCTCATTGGTTGCATGTAGATTGCATATAGGGAATATAAATGATTCATCCTTATCCTTTTTCTCCTTCGAAATCTCTCTAAGTCGGCTCTAAAAATAGTTTACATCTTAGTTTGTGAAAGCACAAACTCTTATGCTGATCCTGAGTTACTCGGCACTCATTACATTACTAATTCTCAACATGAACTAATTCTTGGATTTCTCAACATCTATTACTTTCTTGGTTTTCTTCGCACTTGTTAGACATTATATTGCTTAGCACATGTATGTTCTATATTGCTCGGCACCTGAACATTTCTGAATTACTTAGCACACGAATATTTCTAAATTACTCGACACATGAATATTTTTGAATTACTTGGCACATGAACATTTCCTAGGTCACTCGACACATACTACATTTTGACTTTCTCAGCACCAACTGTGGCTTGACACATACTGAAATTCTGACTTGGCATACATTGTGTACTTGACATATATAGTGAAAATGGTTAAGTGTGTTGACACTCAATTGTCAAGACTATTCTTTTGACCAACAAGAATAAATGGAACACTTAGCACTCATTGGATCTAGGTGATGCTCATAAGGGTAAAGCACTAAGACTTCCTAAGAGGTTACCCATCCCAGTGCTACTCTAGCTTGAGTGATTGTATTGGGATGGGGGACCTCCCAAGAAGTCTCAGTGCTTCACCCCTGTGAGCATCACCTAGATCCAATGAGTGCTAAGTGTTCCATTTATTCTCATAAGAGATGGATTCTTGTTGAATCATTACTCATGAAACATGGGTCAATGAGTTTGACTCAAAATCACACAGCTAAATCCTAATAGCAATATCACAATATTGTTTAAGTTGTTCTTGTTGTTTAGCAAACATAGCTAGTTGTTGTTGGAATTGTTGTTGGTACATTGTGTGTAGATCCATTTGATTTACATTGGGTTGTGTATTAGGGACATTGAGTCCTTGCACCACTTGGGGTTGTTTTTGTTGTGTTGGATGTTGATATGCCATGTTATATGGGCTTTGACTTGGTTGTACATTAGAGACATTAAGTCCTTGTGCCACTTGAGTGTGTTGTTGGCTTAGAATTTGGTTATGCCATTTAGAGGTAAACATCATGTTAGGGTCTTAATTTTGATATGCTTGGGTTTTGGATGTCTCACCTTGGGACATCATATTGATTTGGCACCAAGACCTATTAAATTGGGGAATCAAGGAAAGTTCTATGAGACTCTTCCTTTGTGTGTCAATAAAAGTTTTTTTCTATAGGTGTTGATGTTGCACATGGTACACTCATAGAGGGTTCCATGGTATTTGATGTTATGGTAATTGATAAGGTTAGGAGAAAAGGTGTATTTTGTTGATTCTCCTCCAAGGGAGGTATGCATGGCATCTCTATGATGTAAGCCCCCTTAGGCTTCTCTTATTGTTGCATTATTTGATTGAGATCAATTCTTAAGGTTTTATTGGGGTACTTAGGAAGAATCTTGTTACCATTGATAGATGGAAGTACATTGAACAAGGGGTTGATATTAATGTGTTTGAAAGTGCTTTGGAGGATTTTAATGGTGGATTCTTGATGAGACCTTATGGTTGTTATTTCCATGTTTGAAAACTTTGAAGGTTGTTTCCCCTTGTCTAAGTCTAAATTGATCATAGGTTGGATGTGTTCAAATATGGGGACATCTTGGTGTTTAGACTTAGGTGCCTCCAAGTTTGGATTAAATTTAATGATTTCTTGGACTGCCAAGAGTTTAAAATCCTTTCTGAAAGTTTTATCTTGACACACCCTAGCAACTCCCTCATTAGTGATGTTATATTTTGTGTTAGAGTCATCACTTAGGTGTATAGTACCTTGTTTTATGTTTGATATGTTGGGGTTGATATGTATGTTTGATATTTTGTGTCAGAGTCATCTTTAGATGTGGTTGGTACATTTCCCCCTTTGGGTGGTATCAGGATGAATATAGGTTCAAAGTTAGGGCTCCATTGAACCATTCCATGTGTAGGAAAACTCTTTAGAGGGAACCTCATGGTAGGTGTGTTTTAAGGGTTGATTGTGTCATCACTTGTTGGTTAAGGTTTGACAGATACATGCTGAAGGGGTCTACAAGAAATGGTTGTGAGACTTTTGTAAGATCTATGTCAAGTGTTTGTTGGGATTTCTTAGTCTTCTTTTGTCATGGATGAGCTTTAGGTGGTGTGTTGGGTTGTGTTTGAACCTTTGAAAATAAGGGTTGGTACAAGTCTTCTAGTCTATGGGCTAATTGTGTCCTTGTAAGTGCTAACATGATATCTAAAGGTGTAGATGCAATGGAGGAAACCCTAAATGAACTTTCTACCTCCCAAGTGCACACCTAAACTAACAACTATGCTCCAACAATACCAAGTGCACCCTTGGTGCACTTGGGGCCCTAAAGGTATGTAGTTGGTAAACTAGGCCTAAAATTGATAATGAATATGTGGGTATGCAAGATGTGAGTGTTTTCTAGATTTCTAGGGGTATTAGAATGTTATGAAACCTAGAGAAGTAAAAAATGACCTAGGGTTTTGATATGAAAGGTGAAAATGTCCTAGGGAATGATACAAAATGAAAATGTGAGTGACATTTTGATTTTTGACTAAGGGGTAGTAGAAATGACTCTAGGATATGCAAAATGGAGATTAGGATTGGACTTTGGACTTAGGAAAGATGTCAAAGGTTGATGTATCTAAGGTGGATTATGCAAATGGAGATTGATTAAGGTTGATAATGACATTTGGGACAAGAGAGATTGATAGGTTTGACCAAGGATTAGGAAAAGTTGATAGTTGGACAAGTTGATTAGATTTTGATATTTTTGAGGGAATGTTAGGGTTTTGGACCATGCAAAGTGGAGTGATTATGAAACTAGGGTTAATCAAAATAACATTTATTGAGATTAGGGACATGATAATGCTATGACAAGGGTGTATGCAAAGTTTTCAAGTTAGGAGAAATCTTTGAAAGGTATTAACCTAACAGTTTAATGTTATGATAATGGACTTTGGATCTTGACCAAAAAAGAGATAAAAATGAAAGGATCAAATTGATCAAAATGACAATGTCAAATACATCAAGACATAGATGGAGTTTGACCCAAGGCAATGAAAAAAAGATGACAAAAATGCTATGGTCAAGATCCATCATCTATTAACATGATGAAATACTCTAGGGTTCATACTTTTGTTCAATTTTTTGACTAAGTTCAAAGGTTTTGGTTTCAAAATGATGTTTAGAGGGGTCAAAATGAGGATTAAATTGATTTTATATGAAATATAAAAAGGTTATGGGATGTAAAATTATTTTTGGGGTGCAAAATTAGGTTCCAAGTTATGTTCAGATTGAGGACTTATACAACCCTCTAGATGAAGTTTCAGGGTCCCAAAATATAGTCTGGGGGCCCAAAATGGTCATGCAGGTAACCAAGTGTGCTATGTTAGCACCAAGTGCACTCCAATAGTACAAGGTGTGCCCTTGCTGAACTTGGGTCCATTTTGAGCGTAGTTGGTAGTTTTAGGGCATAGTTGGGAGTCTAGATTGAATGTTTGTTGAACTAGAACTAGGTGATTATCAGGTTGATATGCCAAAGGGATAGATGGTTAGTTATGATGTCAGGATCATATTAGAGATGTAAAATGAAGGTTATAACCTGAGGAATGAATCCCTAAGTGAGAATAATGAAGTTTAGGAGATGTAGAATGCAGTTCAGGACATCATGAGGACGGGGGACCTATCTAGGCACCTGGTGGCTATCTTAAGGTCCCAAAATAATACTCGAAAGTCTAAATTGGGTCTTTAGGTGACCAAGTTAACTCAAATAGAACCAAATACAACCTTGGTGCACTTGGGGCCTATTATAGTGCAGTTGGTAGTTTCAGAGCACAGTTGGTAAACTATGCTGAAACTAAGGTGATTTTGGGTGTTGTGGTTTCCAGATTGCTAGTCTAGAGACCCAGATGATAGAGGACAGTACTAAGATCAGAGTGAAGGTTTAAAATGATAGTTATGACACATGTAATGAGGGTTAAAATGTGCAAGATGAAGGTTAGGCATGCAAGATGCATATTAAGGGCTGAAATGCAAAGACTATGGGATGCAAAGTTTAACCTAAGAAAAATAATACAGAAGATGAGGGATGCAAAATGAGGACCTATAAGATGCAATATGAGGCCTATAGGATGCAAGTATGAATTTAAAATAATGATAAGTGAAAGTGTATTCTATGCAAGGGTGGAATCTAAGTCATTCCAAGCACTCCTAAGGTTACAAGTTGTCATGTTTTGCAAGTTTCAAGTGTTTGGACAAAGTTTGCAATGTTTGGAAAAGAGGTGTAACATTTTGACAATGTTTGATAGTATCCAAGGTGTAAATTTATAGATTTGGCTTTATCTTTGATTAATGTTATTTGCACATGCAAGACACCATAAACAAGAATAGTTGTTGTTAAAGTGAAAAGCCACACCAAAACCTAGGATTTAAGACTATATCCACTAAATTCCCACTTGAAATGAAGTTCAATTATGCTTATCCAAAGTAGACAACCTAGGGTCTTGGCACCACAGGCTCCCCCTTACAATGCACTCACTTCTCGAGGCTACCGATATCCAAATCCCAAGGGTCATCACTTCTCAAGGGACTATTGCCTCTACTAAGGATTGTGAGTATGTGGGATGTCTTTGAGGGCATGGGTGACCACTTGAGCTAGTGGATAGAGAGGTTTTTGGACTCTAATACAAGGTGTTTAGTTCAGGCATTCCACTTGGAAAGTGAATGATAAACTTTTGTAGAAGGTCTCCCAGCCTCAAGAATCGAGGTTTGATGCACCACAAGGGTACTAGAGGAGAACTATCATGCATAAATACTACCAACATGACATTAACCATTTTGATTTTGTTATAGTAGCTAGAATGTTGACCTAGCTTTGGCCTATTATTGCTTCAAGGTTGTCCCTTGGGGCTCACCAAGTGGTGAGTCTTGGGTCAAAGGTAAGGCTCTCTAAAGAAGTCACATAGATTTCTCTTGCTCCCAAGATCCATGAATGACAAGGGGAGAGGATACATCCATGTAACTCCTAGGGTTCTAAAAAATCCATGGACACTAGACACAAAATAAAATTTCTTTTTAGTGCACCAAATGAAGTGTTATCTTATCTAATAAATCTACACACATGGTTTAGGAAAGCACATTAGTCTTCAACAACATCCTGCAATCAACCATTAGTAAATTGTGATTGATATGTATTTACCTAATGATCACCACATACTAAAAATTAGAAATTAGTAACACAAAAATATCTAATCTAGTTCCTAGAAAGAAACAAAAACCCTAGATGAAGATTCTAAGTACAACTTGTGCTTTTTGTGAGCCAACTACTCTTTGACAGAGAAGATTTCACCCTAGATAGCCATAAACCCTTAGAAGGCCCTCACGTATGCCTAGATAGTGCTAACTATGCCCTTGGTGTAGTTGGGGCTAGTTAGAGTGTAGTTGGTAGTTTTGGTGCATAGTTGGGAGATCAGGTGCAAACTATGGAGAAATGATGCCTAAACAACACCTAGAACTTGAAGTTTTGAAACATGCTTAGCCAAGTACACTCAAACAGTGCATAGTGTTCCCCTGGTGCAATTGGGGCCCAAAACAACACACTTGGTGGTTTTGGAGTGCAGTTAGTCAAATATGAATAGTTGACAAGGGTTATGGTGATTCCTAGGCCCCTAAAATAGCTTCCTAATGCCACCAAGTGCACCCTGATAGAGTAGAGTGCACCTTAGGACAACAAGCTACCAAAATACATAAATGAAATCTTAAAACCATGTTACTAGGCCCCGTAATTAGATTAGGTGTGATAAGAGAGACATTGTAGTGCCTGCCCTAGTTCACATTTTGCTATTGTGGCCGAAATCTTTTAGGGCTAGTTTTATGTTGATGATTATTAGTGACATTATTTTGAGATTATCAGATATTTTTTCAGATTCAGTTTATTATATGATGAGATTACTTGGTACTTTATATTTCATGTATACATGATGATTATTATAGTGTTTTCAATTATTGATGATGATAAGTTAGATGATTTATTATCATATGTGTTTTCTTATGGATACTTACCCCATACTTGCATGTGTATGGTGTATGTGTTTGTATTCTTTCTATATGACGTTTCTGATGTGGTTAAGGAAGGGAGTCATAGTGACCTGCTAGTTGGGATCTACATGATGCACCACTTCCTTCCATTACCTATTTAGTTTAGTATATGTTGTGCTTGTACATGTGTGGATTTTATGCAGGTTGCAAGTACCGAGTATTGACTTCCCTGAATTGCCAGGATGAGCATACCCTATCGCATTATCTTAATGGTAAGAGAGGGGAGATAAATTCTCAAGTCCAAATCCCAACCCTTTAAGCCATTTGTCCTAATTAAAAATTAGGACAAGTGTCTAAGTCGAGAACCCTTCGAATGCATTGGATGACGTAATTCATGATATTAACCCTTTTGGTCTGATTTTGTATGTGTTTTGCTATGATGGGTTTTCATATTTTATTTTATGAGCCTTTGGTGTATTTTCTATTAATTAAGTCTAATTAAAAGATTTAATTTAATGGAAAATTAATATGATATTTTAATATTTAATTTTATTTATTTAATTAGGAAATTAATTAAATAAAAATAATTAAATTTGAAGATAAAAGTTATAAGTTTAAATTTGGAACGTGATAATATTTATTTAATTTAATAATAATATATTTAGAGCTCATTTTTATTTTATCAATTAAGTGTCAAAAATAAATTTAAAAGTGGAAAAGATATTAAAATTATTAAAATATTCTAGATCACATGAGGCATGCATGTGATTAAAATATATTAAGATAAAACAAGTGGATTTAATAAAGTGAGTGCATGAGATTTAAAATTAATAAATTACTTTTAAAAGGAGTCAAGTGAATATTAAATAAAGAAATTTAATTAAATAAATGAATGTGCATTATTTTAATATTTATTCATATAGGAGTATGCGAACTCTTGTGAGTTGTCATGTTGACAACACAGAAGTTTGCACTCTAATTATGCATGTGTTGTTTACACTTAGGAGTTAGCACATTATTTGAGCACATGGTGTCTACAACATTCTAGACACCTCATCATGTCTATCTTCTTATCATGAAAGATATTTGCTTAGTTGTCATGCTTATCCCCTAGTTCTTTCTAGACACATTCTAGATGCATCTTAGAGGCCTTTATGTAGAGGCTCTCCTAGTGTGTATGGACAAACTCATATGTTTCTACATCCTCATATGCTTCTACAAGCACTTCTAGTCACTCGAGGGGGTTTGGTTCTTGGAGGAATTGCTAATGTTGGATGAAGGAAGGAATTTTTGGAAAGGAGAAGGTTCTAAGAGGAGGAGCTTCTCTACAATTTTTTAAGGCATAGCAAATTAGCATTAGTGTCTAGGTAGGCACTTGTGATTATTTCACATATTTTATTATGCTCTTTCCCTTCCTGTCTTCATCGTGTATGTTATGTGTGTCTGAATAATTCTCTATGAATGAATCTTCAATTTTGTAATTCGGGCATGCATATTGTTTCATCCAATTATGGGAATTATAAATATTATTGCAATCTTCCCTTAGTAGAATCAAGATTTGGAAATTGATTCAGGTTTGGGTTCGAATTAAAATAGAATCTTATTATTATGCATTAGTTTTATATGATTTATTAACTAATCTAATTAAATTAAATTTAATTAAGATTAGTTAATAGTAGAAGAAGTGTAATTAATTATTAGTCAATTTAAGTAAATGGATTTTTAAATGAGGGCAAATTAAAAGAGATATTAATAAGTGGAATTAAATAATTGAATTATTAATGAGATTTATTTTACTTAAAATCAATGAGGATTATTTTAAATAAATGATTCTCCTTGAAGTGTTTAAAGGAAATTGTAAACTAATTATTTGAAAGTTGATAAGTATTATTCTACTGTTTTGAATAATGTGAATGATTTTATCTAAAAGTCAATGGGAACTAGTTCAATGATTTAAATATGTAAATAATTATCTTACGATTATTTTAGAGAATTGTTTTAAATAATGGAGGGATAATTCTATGTTTTATTCAAAAAAATAAATGGGTTGAATTGTAGATTAAATGAATATCTTATACACTTGAAATATACTTGAAAATGAAAACAGAAACCTAATATTTGGCTTAACCATGTGATTGTGAAAGAAAACTAAAATATGTGTTTGTATCTTGTTCTTTATGCTACCCATGTTTGGGGTTTGGGTGGTCCTAGAGTGTTAACCAATTAGGATGTCTACCAGAGGCTTGGGAGTTATGCAAATGTGATGGCATGTTGATGTTATTTGGTCTTGATTCTTTTAAAACCCAACCATGGTAATGTGATGGCATGCTCTATGAGATGTTTGTATTTACTGATTGTTATTGCTCATCAATCTTCTTGAGTGAAGCTGAGCTATATGTATATGAGACACTTGACCTAACCATTTTTGAGTCATTGATCAGTTATCCTTAGACTAATTTCTAGTCGCCATGATGGGACTGAAGTGTTGATTTATTCTTGATGTTGTCATGTTGTGACATGTTTTGACTCAACCATTTTGGAGTCTTCGATCAGTATGATTTATTTTGAGATTCCTTACGGTTGTTTGTTGAGAACCAATGGATGTTGTGATTTATCATTGATATGGATATTGAGATTTATTTTGGAATACTATACGGTTGCTCAATGAGGACCAATAGATATTGTGATTATCATTGATACCTTCAGTTGCCAATAGAGAATTGTTGTCGTCATGATTATCAATGGATGCTTTTTAGTTGCTCATGGAGATTTGATGTTTTTATTTTGGATTATCTTTTGGTATTTTTCTAGTTGCTTGTTCAGGCTTGGGGTGATTTTATGTGATTATGGATTTGTGCTTTTATTGAGCGTAGGGTAGGTTATCTACTTGTAGTATTAGGAAGTGGCTTGCAATGGGGGCCGGGGCCCTAAGTGGCTGCCAGGGTAACTCATTGTAAGTTGTATTAATAAGTGAAAAAATTTACATTAAATGGGGATTAAAATGAACCTAATAAGATAATTGTATGTTCTCGCCCATGCCTCGAGTGCTAGTACAGAATAGGATGAGAGTAGAGAGAACGCTTGGTTGCGACCTTGCATTCTGTAGTATGTCTCATTAGTATGAGAGGATACTAGTGGCCACATAGGGATCACTAGGGGGCCAAGGTCTATTGAGAGACTACTAGGGTAACTCTAGCATGATTTGTGTGATGACATTGTCCTGCTTACATAGTAGGTTTCCTACATGTCTTTGTTGTGCCTCCAGGTGTAGATGTCAATTTGTGTGTTGGAACCTTCGAGTTAGCATACTTTTAGGATTTCTTGGAATTGGAGAGTATTTTTGTTATGTGATTTGATATCTTATTTGGGACTTGAGACCATCTCCTCAGCGCGGTGGGAGTGGGCCATTTAGGTTCCACATGGTTGGGTGGTAGTGCTTTTTTAGTCTTACCATTTGAGATCTATCCAAGGCACTGTGGCTGGAGCATTCTTTGTTGGAATTTATCTCCATTCTATTCATGGATCATTATGATAGATGTTATTTACTTGTATGTTTCTTTATATTGATGATTAGCATGTGATAGATGATGTTATCTGCTTTGTAGGATCATCTTATGCTTTATTTTTCATAATTAGATTTCTTATGCATATATTGTAGCATGTTAGATTTCTTTTTGCATATGATGAAGTATGTTTAGGAGTGACATTCCTACTATGATAAAATTGATGATCTCTTCGGTGATTTAGAATGTTATGCATGGAGGGATGGCTAGGACCCACAATGGTCTAATGATGCTATTTATGGTTGGGATGAACCATGCACTTAGATAATTATGTGTTGTAATTTTTGGTTATCTTTTACAATGGATGTTTATCTCTTTTATGATGTATGGAACATGTTTCATTTACTTTATTACACTTGCATCATGGATTAGAATAGGATGATGTACTTTATTTTCACACATGTATATTCTTTTAAGCTTTTCATACCCTATGACATTGACAGTGGATGATTGAGCATTCTGAAGGTTAAATTACTAAGGGACATTTGGAACCAAAGTATATTGTTTAAGAACATTGGACTTTTCATTATTCTTTCATGTAGATGTGGTAGTTGTTAGACTTAGTATTAATTAGATCAAATGTGACTCAACGTCTTGGGATCCTTAAGGAATGTAACTTTTTATGAATGTTTTTAGTTGTATGTATGTTATTACTTCCACTACTATGTGTTTTTTATGAATGGTTTATCTTTCATGTTAAAAAAAAAAAAAAAATTGTTTGACAAACTTAGTAAAATTTAGGTTAATTATTTTGGATCCCTTGGCGGGGCGTTATAGACAACATAAGCATTTTACCCCTCCAAAAAATCTCCTTCCTTGCACCTACAAGCACAAAACAAGAAACCCAAGTTAGATAAGCGTGATCATTCACATCGGGTTCACCAATTGTAGGTTAGAACCTAAAAATGGGTTAGAACCTAGCATACTATGAGTAACCATCAAAAATCAATAATCATACACTAAAACCTATCTAGTATACCATGAAAACTAACTAAAATAAAGAAAGCAACATAAATTAGAACTCCCTCTTTAGTTGCAGCTCCCATGTCCTTGTTTTTTCTCCATTTGGTGTAGCTCCAATTTCCTATAGTGCACATAATTAAAAGAAAAATGACTATGCTATGATGAATAGAGTACTAGAAGAGTGGTTAAAGAATGATGGAATGCTAATAAATTTTATTTCATAATAATGTTGAAATATTTTAAAGGACTAAGGCTCTTGAAGATCGGAAATGGGACCAATGTGGCTCATTTTATAGCCAACATGCAAGAGAAGAGCATTGAACTTGTCACCTTGAATGTGCAAGTTGGCAAGATATCCCTATGACACATATGACACAAGATGCCAACTATGGGATTCTATGACACGTGATAGTCAACATGAGTAAAAATGGTTGAGAAACTATGATGCACATATGACATGTTAAAGCCACTTGTAGCCAAGGATCTATGACAAAGGAGGCTTATTATAGTGATGCATAAGGAATCAAATATGTCAAATGTGACACATTTGGCCATGTATATGTAGAGAATCTATGAAAATGTCATCCCCATGTATCAAGATGATGTCAAGATTGTGTGGAATATTTGAATTAAAAATTCATACATTCACACGAGTTGAAATTAATAAAATGGAAATTAGAGGTCGAAATTAGAACTTAGGAAATTGAGAATTTCCATACTTTGTGAATGATAAATAAATAAATTAATAATATTAATTACTTGAGAAGACACTTGGTTAGTAAGAATAATTAATAATGCATGATGGAAATGACTGAAAGGACATAGGATTAAATTATGGGTTATTTAATCCTATAGAGAAAATTCGTAAATGATATGCCAATTTGATTAGATAAATGCAAGCGATGATTATGCAAATTGAATAGGATGATAGTGGGTAGATCAAAGACATGATCAAATTGATTGGTTGATAAGGTTGATAACATGCCAAGGACACATGACATGGATTAGGAACACGTGACATTTAACAAACATCATAAATGCCATAGGATCAAAATTGATTGATAGGTTTGATTATAATAACATCAACAAACACTGTAAATGTTATTAAAATTATTGGATATGGTCATGATCCATCATGAAGGAACTCGACAATGTCAATGATCAAATGATGAAAATGATAGTTTGACCTAGCACTGAGAGACATGATAGTGCTAATGTCAAATTTGATAGGTTTGATAGGTTTTGATAGGTTTCCAAGACATTGAGGAATGTGAGAATACCTAGGGTTTGATAGATGATGATTGATTTGAGACATTTGACATGTTACAGGTTGATTTGGGATGGTTCTAAGTTGATTTGATATGATTCCAAGTTGATTTGATATGATGCCAATGATTCCAATGATGTTGAAATGGTTTGAAGTCAATTCTGAAATGATATGCAATTGATTCAAAAGAGGATGCAAGTGATGAAGAATGTTGTTGGAAAGTGGTTGAATGATAACCATGTTCGCAAAAATATCAAAATTAATGAAATGAGAAAATAGGATGACTTAGTATGCAAAAGCAATGAAATCATAGACATGAACCATTTTTGAGCATCTACAAGAAGAATTACTAAAATGTACATAACTCTAATATACTGTTCAACCTTTACATAAAGTATCTATTCTATAAAAGACAACAAGCATGGTAAAGACTTAGATAATATAAGAAAGTTGCATTGTAGAGAACACATTAAAAAAAAAAACTCTTTCTTAAAGTTATTAATAATCACCAAAAATACCGCTCACCTTCTACACAAAGCATTTAATTTTTTAAAAACATCAAGCATGGTGAAGACTACATAATGAGAAAATTCCATTCCAAATATAATATAAAAATCATATTATGTTTCTACAAATTCCTTACAATCATGTAAATAGTTGTCACTCCACAATCCCATCAAGTAGTACAACAAAGTATTTTAGTTCATTTTACATGATTTGAGATAATTTTGATGAGTTGTTTTTAAATGTGTCCAAAAAATATGTTATAAGAAGACAAATATTAAATTATGATGGAGGACCAAGTTCATCCTGATTGCAAGAGAGTACAACTTCATCATGTTTCTTAATTCTTCAAATGGATAGCAACTAAAGGCTTAGCATCATGAACAATAAAGTTTTCTTAGCTGAATGACGTTCACATGTATAAACCATTATCGTGTTGCAATTTAACTAGAAGTAATTTTCCTACACATTGGTCTTTTACACTATGATGCATTTGCATGGTCTTTGATTATACTTTCTACCATGGCCATATTCTAAGGGTCACAATTTACAATTCCTCATATTTTGGCCCAAATTTAAAGGCAACTTTCATTGTTGGTGGCCGTGAAAAATATGATCTAGAAACATACCAAGCCATGGACTATCACTTAGAAAATGCACTTGGTTAAAGATGTATCTCTGACTACCCACATGAGTTGGAATAACAAAAAAAAAAAAAAAAACATAAGAAAAGATACCTAAATACATACACCGATAATAACTTTACAAAAAGACATCGATAAACATAGCTGATTGCTGAAAAGATCATCAGTGGAGACCATATGGTTTGTTTAGCACATTGCATTAAAACACAAAGATAAATGTCATCAAGATTTTTCATAATGAATCAGCCAATGATGTGAGTTAGCCAACAATGCACAGATACCATAGCGTTTGAGGAGAATACACATTTAGAAGCCAGCCTGATAAATGCCTAAGATGCCATCAAATGTTTCACTCGGTAAAGGATATGTAGCAATTGACAAGAGTTTTCAACAAATGAACATAATGATTACAAATAGACCTTGGTAAGAAATATCTGGCAAGTCATTATAAGCTGACAATATTTAAAATTTCAATGAGGGAAGACACAATGTCTGAACAAAATATATAAATTTAGCAATATGTATCATTGGCATTGTAATATCATAGTCAGTGAGTAAATGTTCATATTGATTTGTTCGATTAAAATATTTGAACCACCTCAAAAAAGTGAATTATACAAGCAGCGATATATGTAAAACAAATAATAAGAACGAAAATTGAAAGGTAAGATATAGTTTGCAATTCAAAAATACTATAACGATGATAACCAATAAGTCCAGATATGATAAAGACATATATTTGAGAATACAAAAGTAAGGATGACATACTAAACTTAACACAATAATTACAAAAGAATTGTTGATACCGCTTGAATATTAATTACTTAACAAACCACAATAAAATGTATTTTCCATGTCATCCAGAAAGTGAACCGTCTTATCTGATGTTGTATGGAAGTCTCTAGCTTTGAAGGCCTAAATGAAAGAAATAAGCATTAGCTGAAACCCTTCGCACCATTGGCTAAGGTCATGATAAAAATGGAGATCTTAATAAGTAAATTAAACAAAAAGAAAAATATTAATACTAATTAGATAAAACAAGGGCTGTGTGTAGTTCGAGTCCCTATTCTAGATAGGGAAGTACAAGAATTTATTCATTTGACTGTGCATTGGTCTACGGATAGTATTCAAATCATAATAGCCATGTCAACTCTAGAAAAGGAAGACATAAGAAAAGGGCAGTATTTATATTATAATAAATTGTTAAAACAATCAATGCTATTGCTATGGTGTCAAGGATAGCATATATTTTCA
This sequence comes from Cupressus sempervirens, assembly GCA_028749045.1. Classification (NCBI taxonomy): domain Eukaryota; kingdom Viridiplantae; phylum Streptophyta; class Pinopsida; order Cupressales; family Cupressaceae; genus Cupressus; species Cupressus sempervirens. The sequence goes on from CM053785.1 coordinate 86,496,924, forward strand.
AAAAAAAAAAACAATAGAGATTTCAGAATAGTCATAAAACACAATGACATGGTAGCTAATACTGCTATGGTATCACTGTTGAGGATAAAATAAAGATACAAAAAAAGAGTAGCATTGATAAAACACAATAACACAGTGGGTAATGGTGGTTAATGCTGATATAAGAAAAGAACATGATACACATGAATACAGTTGCAAAAAAATAATCAATCTATGTGTGCGCGTGTGTGCGTGCATGTGTAAAAGGATCAATGAGTGAAAGGGTCAATTACAATGGAGTCTTTGAACAATATCCATAATTCATAACTTGGTAACTGTGGTATATACTCCTTTAATCCATTAACAAGGTGGGTGTTTTATTTATTGTCTTCTTTAGAAGACTAAAGCTTTTTTGTTTTAGCTATTTCTTTCCACATAGCATAAAACAAGTTTTCTCTTAGTGCTACTCATTTCCCTACTATTTTTTTTTTCAGAATAACATCATCGGGACCATCAAATGTTGAAATAGGTTCCCTTTTTGTTATGAATAAATAAACAACTAAAGAATTTAAATCCTTTTGAAAGATAAATTTAATAGAAACAAAAAATAATTTTAATTGCCAAGAGAGATGAGAGTACCAATAAGTAAGCCAATGAATGTTTTGATAATATTATATAGAAATATGGTCATCAAATATTGTTGGTATGTAGATAGGGAGGATACACTATGATGAACTTTCATGATAGCTATGTATCATTTTTTAGCACTTTGCTAAAAATTGGCATACCTATAGCCAATACTAAACTAAGCTACAACCATGTATTTTCAAAGATTTAGAAGTTTTAGAATCTTTTGTTGAAGTGAAGTGGTAGTACATAAAAGAGGAAATACAACTGCACAACTCATAATGGAAAAAGATAATCTCCTTTATTCATAAAGAGAAATATTACAAATGTATGCATGAATATTTACATGAATATCTCAAAGTGTCTTGCATGAAAAGGGAAGGAAATACAACATGAAATAGTTCCACACAAGCAATGGAGGTTTCTATCATAAGGAACACATATTATTGAATGCATAGAAGTCAAAGAATGAGGAATAGGGAAAGGAATCTGGCATTTCTTGGCTATGGTGGACCATTCCATTTTTCCATCATGGTAGAGCTTGGGTCCCACATCTTTAGTGCACCTAAACAAGAGTAGTAAAAAGGTAGGGTTAGTCTTGAGACTAAGCAATGGAAAATTCCTTAGCCTATTTCTAATCATAGCTGATATAGCTCCAATAAAATGCAAAAAGGAAAGCCAATCTAAAGTAAAGTTTTGAGTATTAACATTTTCATGTTATGTACAGCTATAGGTTTTAATCATCAAAGAAATATTCAAATATAAATCAGCATCAATGATGTTCTGCACAATTTTTGCAATCTGATTCAAGCAATAAAAGAAAAACAAAGTTGAGTAAAGGATTTGTAATACACAATATATAGCTAGATATAGATAAAGTCAAAGCTTCTTCAACATCAAATGTCAAGCTGCAAGTAGAGGAGAGTTTACAGATGTAGATTTTCAACCTATGAAGGCTAATGATAAAGTTACATAGTAAGGCGTGAAAAATTTTAGAGAGCAAGGGAGTAGTAATAAACACTCTATTCTCAAATCATCTTATCCAATAAAGTCAACCTTTTTTTCTAAAAGATCCCGTCTAGTATGCACATTATCAAGAGTCTATAGAGGTGGCCTTGGCCATTATAAGAATGATAACAGAGAAATAACTTACAACTTTATGATTTCCAATCCATAATGAAAGCCTCATATTTTACAGTGGCATAAAAGGAAGACTAAGATGTGTAAGATCATGCTTCATATAAAATTTCATATCTGTCTGTGTGTGTGTGTGTGTGTGTGTGTGTGTGTGTGTGTGTGTGTGTGTGTGCGCACGTGCGTGCGTGCGCGCGCGCATGTGTGTGTGTGTGTGTGTGTGTGTGTGTGTGTGTGTGTGTGTGTGTGTGTGTGTGTGTGTGTGTGTGTGTGTGTGTGAGCTAAAGGCAGCATTCTTATCATATATAAGAAAATTTGCAAACATGTTAAGGAACTTCAAGAAAGCTTATACATTAGGAATATAAACAACATAATTGCAATGCAACGTTGCAATTTGAGAAGTGGTCAATGCTTTTGTAAAGAAAAATCTATAAGCAAAGGATATCTTGCATTTGAGATTATAGGAAGAACTAGAATCAAACAAAATTCTTTATGGGTTTCATTTTTTTTTTCTAAAATAACCTATCCAATATGCACATAATCAAGAATCTATAGAGGTGACCTTGGCCATTAAAAGATTGATAACAACGACAAATAACTTACAACGTTATGATTTGCAATCCATACTGAAAGCCTCATATTTGATAGTAGGCTAAGATGTAAGATCACGCTTCATATAAAATTTCTTACACACACATATATATGAGCTAAAGGAAAAATTCTTATCATATATAAGAAAAGTTGTAATCATGTTAAGGAACTTCATGAAAGCTTATACATCATGAATATAGACAACATAGTTACAATGCAAAATTGTAATTTGAGTAGTGGGAAATGTTTTTGTAAGGAAAAATTAGGAAAAAATTGTAAGTAAAGGAGATCTTGCATTTTCCATTATAAGAAGAAGAAGCAAAATCAGAGAGAACGCTTTCTGGGTTTTGTGTAGAGCACGATTGTTTAGCCTCCTATGTGAGTAGAATTCTTACAAATTGAGGGAGAGAAAATATATCAAAATTTCTTTAAGACAACATCTTTAAGATATAGCCAAAGACAAATCCAAGAACCCAGTTTTGTTTTGTCTTTAGCAAACTATGAAAGTGAACTATATATCAAATAGTACCAAAATGAAAATGCAATGGATAGAGCATGTTTTGATATGAATAAAAAATACATAATGAGATATTATCAGCAAACAAAGTCTACAAAATCAATTGCACTTCTAGAAAGAGATCACAACATCAATTTATAGTAGTATTGAACAATATATAACACATTGTAATGAACAAAGCTTATTATTTCATCTAAAGAGAAGAAAACATATATTTGAAGGTAGATAATCATTTAATAGAGTTTCAACAGAGACAACCAATATATAACACACATTTTTTGCAAAGACATTTTCCTAATAGAAGAAAATACAACAATGAACTTTTCTACAAGAAAATTAGGTCATACATCCATGTTCCACCCCACAGAGGCCACTGCATACATATGAAGAAATAAGGAAAATATTTTCAAGTCAAAGTACACTAATACAAATAAAATATTTTCAGAAGAGTTATGAGATAGAAAAAGCTTGATCAGGGATCGCAAACAAATACTGGGGATACTCCTATTGAAGGATAGTAACTTATCAAAGAAATACTACCAGAGTCCATGAAAATCTACAATAAGTATGAGGCCAAAATACACAAAGCCCTAAGGTGAGCCCCAATGAGATGAAACACTTGCAGATTTCACACATCATTGTTCATAGTGACAACATACTTACCCTAGCCATTAAATTTTTGTCAAATAAAATGGATTTTGTAAAAAGCCACAACATGATATAGAAGTTTCAAATAGAATTAAAGATACACAAAGAGGAATGGTAGGAAGTTCAAAAGAGCTTCTCAAAGAGGATCCGATAAAAAATTATAAATATTTCCGTAGAAAATTCATTTGAAGTCTTCCTTCATACCATAACTAATAGAGAAGAATTCCAAGGCAAGGATTGAGATGTTTCCAGCAATGGCAATTTGAATTTGAGGCAAATATCTCATCAAATCCTAATCACCATCAAGAGCCTTGCTCTCTAGCCAAAGTTTCCAAAAATGTCAACACGAAGAATGGCTTTAGGGTTTTCTATTTTTTAAGGAAGACACTAAATGATTTAGGGATGTTTGATGAAGTCTTTAGATTCAGGATGTATAGATTAGATTACTTTTATTTTCAATTTTAAACAAATACTCTTTTGAAAACAAAATTGATTAATTTAGGGTTTCAAATATACTAATTTTATTCTTTTAGTATTATTTAAGATAGATTATATATGTTATTTGAAAGTTATTCTTTCAAAATAGTACATGCCATTTACATTTAAATAAAAATAAAAGAATAAAGATAATAATAAATTTTTAGTTTAAAGATAATAAAAGAAACTTAAACCTTATTATTAAGATGTTAGCTATACCTTTGATAGTTTTGTGAAAAAGTTTTCTTTGTGCCCATATGTTGGCTATCTTTTAGACAATTAAAATTTATTGTTAAGATATTAGTTATACCTTTGGTGGTTTGTGAAAAAGTTTTCTTGGTACCCATATATCATTTATGAATTAACCCTAGAACTGATGAGTACTTCCAATAACAATATATTTTTTACATTATAATAATGTTGCAACTTATGTTTTTCTCAAAAGATAGTTGTAGAAAAGTTCAAATATCAAGGAGTTAATGAAATATAAGAGGAATTAAAAAGATACTTGGATATAGTTGTATTTAAGGCCATCAAATGGTACATGATTTTTGTGTAGAAGACATGTCTATTTAAAGTTGTAAAAATTGTCTTGGCAAATAAAGACATCAAGGTATTCCCAAATTTAAGACATCCAAAATATGTTATAGAACTAGATGTTGTGATCTTGTATGTGAAACCATCCTTTTGTACCCATTTTATATTCTCTCATATTTAAACATCTTCTCTCATGCTAGTGTTCAATACAACATTTAGATTTGGTACCCTAAAAAGAATGTAAACTACACATATATTGTATATGCTATTTGGATTTGGTGCACTAAAAGAAATCTATGTCGCATCTACATTGTTAGAGTCTATTTTTTAAAATCACACATGTTTTTTGCGAATCAAACGTCTCCTAGCAACATAACAACAATATAAATAAATATTTTAACACCACCATTAGTTAGACAAAATTAGAAAGTAGAGTAGACAAATAGAAATCAAGGAAACCATAGAGAGGAGCTACATATGGATGCAATGATAGATAGGAAAATCCCCAAACGAGATTTCCTAGTCCTCAACAAATAACCACACAATGGAAACATACCAAAAATGCAAGAACTAAAACCACACAATAATTTATTCATAAATATTACTGACTACATGCAATGTGTCGAGCTATAAGGCCTTCTTGATTACAACCTCAAGATCCAATCTAAACCCTAGCTTTTCTAGATCACTCTGGTAGAAACCTCCAAGGAAGATCCAACTGGTACTCTCAAGCCCACCATGCAATCTCCTTATTTCCCAAGCCTTAGCTACTAGCTCCTCTCAAAATTTTCTCCTCTACCACCTCATCTTCTCCAAGATGGATGGATAATGACTAAAGACTTCACCACAACCCCTACTTATACCAACCTAAGCTAAAAGTTGGCCCAATAAGCTACAAACTAAATATCTCTTACATTGAATACTTGAAGAGCCACAAGTTAGCCTCCAATAGAAATTAAATACCAAATGCCTTTAAAGGCTTACAATGCTTATTAAATACATCAAAATTAATTACCCAAAGTGAAAATAGGTCCACTCAACCCCACTAAAATCCCTTAATCATGTAGGATAGCCAACCACTCAAAAATGCTCCTGGATCACATACTCAGTAGGATCAGATCCATGCCGAAGATTACAAATACAGAAGAAAAAGTGAAAGGGCCAATATCATGTCAATCTCCTTGCAACTAGATGAAAGGGCCAAGGGCTGATGAAAATTGGTCAGCAAGATTATAATGAACAAGGTACATGTTATGAATGACATGCTCCAATAATAATCTCATAATATTGTTTATTAACATAATAAACATGTCAGTTAGCAATAGGCCCTTAAATGATGTTTACTTCTTCGTCAAGAACTTCATGTTTAGAATTTTTTGAAATTGAGAATCATTACACAAACTTTTATAATATATAGAATTGTGTTGCCTTATATAATTACATGTGAAGGTTCTTTAATAATTTCAGTGACTAATTTAATTAGCTTCTTAAGTTTAATTTCCATAAGGTACATAAATAAGTGGTCATTTATTCTTAGTGTAAGGTTATGTTAGAAGGACATGGTGGTTATCTAGAGTATTTATATATGTGATTCATAGTAAATTTATTACTGGCCAAGGACTGTAACAATAGTGCCACTAGAAGTTTTTGTAGTTGGCATCCGTATGGAAAATATTATCTTATTTTGAGGCATTAAATTGTAGTATTACATTAATGATAATTGAAGATAAGCAAGAGGTGTTTAATGTAGCAAATCAAATTGTGATATTTCTATAAAGATTAAACTATGATTTTCAAGTCAAAATTAAGGATCCATGTTTCATAAGAAATGGTTCATTTAGGAACCCTTAGAATTCATTTGCATTCAATTAAGGCATCCATAAATTCACAATTCTCAATTAACAATGCTAAAATAAAGATGGTTTTGAGGGTGAGGGAAAATGAATGTGAGAATGCACAATGAAGAAGAATGAAATGCTTGTGTCTTTTTGTAGAATATTTGTAATGGATAATCATATGTTGGGAGTGGGTGCAAAGGAAAACAAAATAAGAAAAGTAGATCTAAGTTAACTAAAACATATGTTTCAAGGTTTTCGAACATCCATCAATGGAAGATTCAATATTTTCTAGATTTTTATATTTACATATGTTTGATGGATTAAGATATGAACAAAATGGATTCTCCCAAGATAAATAGCCAACTATTTATTGAGATAATAGGTGTTACACATATTTCATAATATTGTTATATTGTATTATTTTATTTTATTACGTAATGTTGCACCTAGATGGACATGCAATATGTAAAGATTCTCATGGGATATACTTGATGAGTTGTATTGTAAAATTGTGATAATATTTGATGTAATTATTTAATATTGGGGAAAAGAAATTAAATTTCCAATATTAAATGTGGGGTCAATGGGTTAGGCAACACTTGGTGGTTTTGTGAGACTTTCTACTATATAAGCAACCACAAAGGTAGTTGTAGTGAAAATGGAAAAAGACAAAAGGGATAAAGATAAGAGTTGAGTGGGAAAAGGCTTGATAGGTTAGCCAAGGGAGCTTTTGTGAAGGTTAGAAGCATGGCATGGGATATGTAAAAAAATTTGAATTTAGGATTTTTCTTGCATATGGTTCTCTATCTAAGCTTCCCTTCTGTTGTTTCCACTTTTCAAACCACATTTATTGTAGGAGTTTTTAGGCTAGTTTATAATGGCCCCAACCAGTGGTAACCTAGTTGTTGATACTAGTGTTCACATTGCTACTTTGGAAAGCCATGTCATCTCCATTGAACAAATGTCTTTGCAAATTTATCCCAAAGGTTTTTCATGAGATAATCCTGATATCATCCTTCCTTTGCAAGAATTTGATGCTACTTATGATTGGTTAGAACAACTTACCTTAACAGGGTATTTTTTGAGTAGGACTCCTCTTAAAGATATGCTCTGAGAATGGGTTAACAAGAGCTAGAATCCTCATGGAGTCTACCTTGACACTGTGCAAAACCTTACCAAAGGTTTTTTTAATTTCACTTTGCCAACCTATCATAGGTAGACATGATTTTTAGCAATAGACTTTGGTCTATGCATTCTTCCTTGCTTGTTTTTCAAAGATGGTCAAGAGATTTCACTGTCTCTAATGAAAAAAAGCTTAGGGTTCTTCTATGGGCAGAGTTCCTAGGTTTACCCTTGCCATGTTGGACTTTTATTGAGTCCATTGCCAATAATATTGGCAAGTTATCACGAAGGAACATGAAGATTTTTCAATGCTCACCCTCAAAAATGCATTTGCATTAAGGTTGATCTCTCCAAGGATCTTAAGGATTTTGTGGAAATATAGATTAGTTCTCAAAACTTCTCCCAAAAGGTACTTTATTTGAACCTGCCTAACACTTTCTATAGGTTCCAATCAGTGGAGCACAAGATTAGGGATTCCCCTTTAGTTGTGCCTAGGGTTAAACCCCTACCTAAAGAGGTTCCTACCAAACCAACAAAAGAGAAAAAGAACATGAATGGACTATTGTTGGGCACAAGGGAAAGGCTCCCTTGGCTCCTAAATAGTCATATGCAACTATCATTTTGGTTCCTCCTATCCCAACAAGAGTGCAAACCCCTACTAGTTTAGGGACACAAGCAATTTTTTGAGAACCAAACCTTGGTGTTTCACAGGTTTCAAACCCTGGCTCATAGGGGATTAAGGTAGCTGCAAGGGCTAACACCTTAGTTGTGATTCACACCCCTCTTGCTACTTCTTCCATAGTGACTAAAAGAATGTGGCATTCTCATAGTCCTTTTGGATGTGCTGAGAAACCAAAGGAGAAATGTCAGGCCATCAGTCTAGAGGATTTTCCTTCTAGCTTTAACTCAGTTTCAACTTTCTTGCAAAATAGTTACTCCTCTCTCGAGGATGAGGAAGATATGGAAGAATTTTCATGAAATTTTGTATCATGGAATGCATGAGATCTTATAGACCTCTCTAGAAAGTACTATGTAGGGATACCTATCATAGACTTGGAAATTTAGATTTTCTCTATATGCACAAAGTTAAGATCTTTGGTTTCTTTCTTTCTTCTACACATCGCATCATTTGGCTAGCTGAAATTATGTTTTCCTCTCAACACGATGTTGGAAGAGGTGGTGTAGTTACTCTCTTCTCACCTTGTCTTCATTCTTCTATTATTTTGCATGATTTTGACCCCATGCACAGAATCATTTGGCTTTTTCTTTCCATTAGCAATCATTCTTTTGGAGTTGTTAATGCTTATGCTCCCAATGATGCTCTAGAAAGATCTCAATTATGGGGATAGATGGCTAACAACTTGCCTCTAGCTACTTGGGTTATGTGTGGTGCTTTTAATATGGTTGAGTTGGCCTCTAACAAAGATAATGTTTTTCCTTTTCACTGGATAGCTGGGGAAAGAGAAGCTTGGTAGTACATGCATAATAAATTGAGCCTTTTTTATCACAATACCAAGCACCACCAACATAGTGGGGTTTGGCATAATTGGTCCAACTTTTGAGCTGGCTCTGACCACATTTTAAAGCATCTTGATCATGCCATGATTACTACTCATTTTTTTTCTCCTTTTCTAAGGATGGAGATTTTCCTATAATTCCCTTGCTAGGTGTGACATTATTTGACCACTATCTCATTTATTTTTCCATTTCATGGCAAACAACTGCCTAAAGAGTTGTCAGGTCACAATTTTTCCTAACCATGTCTATGCTAATGCATGCTTCCACTATTTCTCATATCCTATGTGTCTAGAATTTGGATCCATGTTCACATTCCCAGATAGGGTAGATTTAGTGGTGGAATGACACCATTACTAGAATTGCTCACTTTCTACGCATTTGTGGGCAACAATTGGCAGTTTTTAGAAGGTGGTCTTATGAATCCACTACCATTGCACTCAAAAAAGCTTATGAGGCTCTCACCCTTAATCCTTTTGATGTTGATTTGCAAATTCAACTTGCCAAACTTTTCCATTGATAAATAGGTTGCGGATAATTATGCCACTTGAGGGGCCCAAATCAAAGCTTTCATCCATTGGTTGGAGGTTGGCAATAAAGCTTCATAGGAGTTCTTTCAGGCTCTTCGAGCCCATCATACCAATTTTGAGATTAAAAAAAATTAAACAAGTTAATTTTGTTCTCTCTAGTCTCCCTAACATCCTACAAGCATTTGTACATCACTATGAGAACATTTTTGCTTTGCACAAAAATTCGGTTGCTCAGGAGGAAGCTATTCAAAAGTGTATTTATGTTACTCCAAACCACCTAACAGTTGAGCAATGTGCTTTTTGTGAGAAACATCTTACCCTGTGAGACCTTAAAGAGGTGGTTTTCTTGATGGCAGATGATAAGTCTCTTGGGTGTGATGGGTTTCCTTGTGACTTTTACAAACACCTCTAGGAGTATATTGGTCCTAATTTGCACAAAGTTTATCTTGATGCCTATCATTCTAAAAGCCTAGGAGCTATTATCAATAAAGAAAACATTAAATCATACCTAAAGCTAGAGATCCTAAGGATATTTGCAATTGGCAGCCCATTACCCTTCTTAATGTGTCATATAAGATTATTGCTAAGGCAATTTCTCTTAAGATTCGCCACCTCCTACCTTTAATTGTGCAACCTAAGCAAACTGGCTTTATCAAGTCCAGATATATTCTGAACAACATCATTGCTATCTGGGAAGGTATGGAGTGAGATTGCAAGTCCAAACAATTAACTATTTTTTGGAAAATAGATTTTCTAAAGCCCATGACTGGGTTGAATGGCCTTTCATTTTGGCTATGCTCCAAGCTCTTGGTTTTGGTCCTAAATTTCTATAGTTCATGGAGATGTTCTTTGGAGATGCTAATGCTTGCATTACCATCAACAATTCCCAATCTGATGCCTTTGGGCTTTTTCACTCCATCAAACAAGGTTGCCCTCTGGCTCTGGTGCTTTATGTTCTTGCTACTTAGGTTTGGTTCATAGCATCTCTTTACCAAAATCCTCTTCCTAGTTGGTCAATTGTCATTTTACTAATGATTCCTTTCTCACTCTTTTGGAGGATGAAGAAAACATCAATAATGCCTTGAATTTCCTTGACACTTTTTGTCAAGCCTCTGGCTCTACTATTCAATGGCATAAACTACTTTGTTATTGCAAATCTTTTTTGCCAACACCACCTTGGCTTAACCACTTTGAATGGAAATGGGTCACCCACAAAGAGATTTTCCACTTTCTAGGCATTCATTTTGCTTTTCAAGCATTGCTAGTGGATCTGTGGAATACAATGCTTGTCAAGATTACTAAGAAGATGGATTATTGGCTTAAAAAACTATTTTCTCTTGCAAGAAAAATCTAGATTTTCTCTAAAGTTCTTGCAGCCATGCATGTCTAAATTATTCATCTTGTTGGGCTCCTTCAAAAGCCTCCTACCATAAATTAGAGCGATTTCTCTATGATTTTCTTTGGGCTTCTAGTTTTGATCATTATGGCTTTCACAAAGTTTCTTGGGACTTTTTTTGTCTCCCTAGAGAGTCTGGAGGCCTTGGTCTTCTCTCCACACAGAAGCAAAGCCTTGCTCAGTGTGCCAAATAGATTATTCGTGCCATCACTGGAGATAAAGCTTGGAAGATTTTGGTTCTGCATTCCATTTCTTTTGGGTTTCCTATTAACAAGTTTTCCTAGAAGGGGATTGGCTTTCAAACCCTTCTCATCATGTGAGAACCTATGCTTATATAGGGCTCTTTTGTTATCAAGAGCATTTGGAAAGCTTGGGAAGCTATCAAGCCTTGGTTTCTATAGTCTAGTGATGAGTTTTGTGATGGCTCTCTTTGAACCAACATAACATTTGGTGGTCTCCCTTGTTTTCCATCCATGGTATTCCTCTTGCCAAGAATCAAGGTGCTAGTGCTCTGTGCTTTTTCAAACAAGGCATCAAGATTCCTAATGATCTTTTCTCTAGGGTCTCTATGAGTCTCAGAACTTGGGAGGATATGCAAGTCCAATACCATCTTGCCCATTCATATTGATAGACTTTTGACTTATTGCTTTTTGCAATTCTAGGTCACTTAATTCATAAAGTGGGTATTTAGTCTATTAGACCTTGGTGGACTGATTGGAAGCAGTATCCTACCACTCCTTTCAATAGTTACAAACCAAGTCTGGGTTACAGATGGCTTTCTCCCCATCTACCGATGGTGGATATGCTCAATCAAAGATGGCATTTACAATCTTCTCTTTGTCAATGGAGAAAGAACTTTAACACTATTTGGAGTGCTATTATAGAACCCAAGATTGCCCATTTTTCTTGGTGCCTAGCTTTTCAAGGTCTTCCCCTTGGGCCTCAACTCAAGCATATTGGGGTTCTAGATCCTAGATGTCCATTTTGTGGCCAACCAGAGTCTTTCCTACATATTTTCTAGTTTTGTAGATGTGCTCAAAATTATTGGCAATAGATTCATGATTTTTAAAAGCCATTTTGACCTGAACCCTTCTCTTGGCACATGGTTATTTTGGGCGATTTCCCTAGGATCCCTAGAAAATTTACCCAAATTTGGCATACCTTCAAGATGGAGATTTTTTTCACTTTGTGGAAAGATAGAAATGTTGCTCTTTTCACTCATAGTTTTCTTGATATGAATATTGCTATGTACACTAATCCATGCATTTGTAATAATTTAATGATGTAGATTCAAGTGTAAGAAAACAAGGTAGCCTTAGAAGTGGCCCACCTTCAAGAGGTTCTTAATCATTAGGGCAATGCCCCTTGTACTATTTCTAGGGTACCTCTAGATGGCTCGGTTGATACATTGACGCCTAGAGGCCGCACCAGAGGTACAACTCTTCATGTTGCCACTCACACACTCCACATTCATAGGCTTCCTACGACCGCTTTCCCAATAGTGGTGATGGTGGATGGAGGCACTACTTGGTTTCCCCACCTTATGGTGGCATTGGCTGGTCCCCAGCTCCTCCTCTTGGCTCTCAGCGAGTGGTTTCTAGGAAGTGGCCTTTTTGCCTGGAACTAGCTATTTCATCTCTGTGGCTTGATACAATAGATGCTGACTAGGACCTTGATGTTGCTGCTAATGGTTGGACTATTTCCAACCCACTTCCCAATCCAAAGGATGATTGGGGATTTCATGATTGGGATGAACCACCTCCCTTAGCTGGCACTGCTTTAGCCACCTATGGGTTGCTTTATATATATGTTTTTTGATGAATAGTTGTTGATTTTGGCTTTGGCCATGTGAACTCTTGCAGGGTGATCTTGTATCCCCTGACCCTTTTTTGTGAATTGTAATCTTAGTATATTATTTATTAATAGAAAAGGATCATTCATCAAAAATTTTTTTTTGTATTTATAGTGCTTAGAAGATCTAATGGGTTGAATCCGCAACATTTTTACCAAAAAATGAGGTTGTTGTGGTAAAGAGAGTACCCTAAGCTGTGCATATGTCCCGATGTTGAACAAATGAATGAATGAATGATCTCCACGTTATCTCCCCTACCCCTTATTGTCTCTTTAAAATCCTAATTCAAATGGATTTTTCTTTAAGAAGTAGGAGATATATTTCCATAATATAAAATGTTTAGGTTTTCCTTAACACTATTCATTCTAACATAATAAAGAGTCTCTTGTTTCATATTTTAGGGAAAAATTATTACCTTTTATAAAATAATTTGATTTGGAAAGATTTACAATTTAGGAAGAAAATAACAAGATTTTATTTAATTAAAAAGAATACCATATTAAAATATTTAACTAATTTTTTTTTTTGAAAAAAAGAGTAATGTATTGTTAACACATGGATCAACAAGTATTTTCTATGTATTGTTTCTGTATTATTTGACATTTGTGTGCATATTCAATGGAAAGAGTAGCGAGTTCATGAAATGATTTGTAATAACAATGGTATTTTAGTGATAATGGGTATATGTCAAATATGTTTGGAAATCATTTAAAAAAGGATGGTTTAATTTTGTACGTATTTGATTTAGTACTTAAGATTAATTAAGGGTTGTTTAAAAACTGGTATTATTTATTTATCAAACATATTAAACACATGTTTAATTTTAAAGAAATTATGGATCTAAACATTAATAAATATCAAAATCAGACAAATAATTTAATTCTATTAACAAAAAAAATTTTATATTTGTAATCTAAATTGAAAATAAATAAATAAAACAAATTCAAAATAAATAAATCCTAATCTTAATAAAATTTTCTAATTCAATTTTAATAAAGTTAACTTTTAAATAATAAAAATATTAGTTAATATGGTTATTAAGCGAGTACAGAATTAAATAAAATTATTAATAATAATTTTGAAGTTTATTATAATATAAATATAAAATTAAAAAAAGTATTTAAAAAAACTTCCTATGATTATTATGAAAAATATTGACATTGATTTAAAGATAAACTATCTTAAATAATTAATTAATAATAATATATTATTTATTCATTTATTTGATCATTCATTTAATCATTTTTATTTCTTTGGTCTTGTGATTTAACTAGATGATCAAATTAGTCATTAATTTAGTAATTTATGTTTGTAGATTATTAAAAAATAGTAGAACTTGATCATTTTTAGTCGTGTGACTAAAAGTTTTAGTCAAGTGAAAAAACACTTTGGTCATGTAGTCATTTATTTGCCAAAATTCTACTAGTGGAACAAGACAATGATGAAGACATGTATGCACGCTATACACTTGAGAAGCAACAAAAAGAGCCTGGACATACTTTTGAGATAACTTTTACTCCCTTGGAAGATTCGTATGATGACATTTTGCAAACACTTCTTGGAACTAAGATCATCACATTGCTTGATTCTACCTCATATGGAAACCCATTCTTGGATATCTATTGTTCTTATCATTGACATAATGAGCATAATACTTCAGAATTGCATTGAGCTGAAACATAAAATCTAAGATCTTATTTATGATGGGATTGTTGATACCCCTAATGACTCACGTGATGAGGGTAGTTCTCTTGAGCAAGATCATGTTGATGAACTTATGTCTAGTGATGGTCTCCTTGACGCCCCTACTTCTTCCAACACTCATGCATATCCCAACACTTCAAAGCTTTCCAACATGCCTCCATCAAACAAAGAACCTAATTCTTTCCACAATGACTATGCCTATCCTCAAGGGCTACCTCTAAAATAAACTCAAGCTTATCTTCACTTGGCTGCAAATCTTTTCCATGCTACTAAGCCTAAAAACCCCCAATCTTCGTGTTCTACTTTGCCTACTTTGACAACTACTCCTTTCTCTCTTCATACTCCCTTGTCCTTAGAAGTGGCTCCATGTAAAGAAAACTCTCAAAAAGAAAAAAACTATACATGTCAAGAAAGATCAAGAGCAAGAAATTTTTTGCTCAAGCTTCAAATGATCCTATCAAAGGCATTTCTCCTATTAAAGCTACTCATTAGTATATTGATGACCTTGGTCATATTTATCACTCTAAATATGCTGATATCCCTACTAACTATCCTCTTGCATCTCCCAAATCTATCCTTGGTCCTTATCCATGAAAGCTAAAGCCTTCAAACCTTCTATCTATATTGGAACTTATATTCCTTCATCTCCTACATTTTCAACTCCTAGCTCTCCCATCATACCTCAAGATCAACAAATACACTCATCCTTGATGAATTTCCATCCATCTAAACTAGTCATATTAGCCTTATCCATCCACAAATCCCAAGTCTTTTGGAAGCAAGAATAAACATAAGAATCCATTGAAAAATGAAGATCACTATGCCCCATCTAATCAACATGTGAATGCAAACAATAAAAAATAATTCAAGAGACAACAAAATTCCACTATTAAACAAGTGAAATCAAAGAAAATATGGGTTCCTAAATCCCTTATTGAAGATACACAGTCTAAAGCATCTAAAGGAAATGAAAAATCTAAAGCTATATGGATTCCCAAGTCTCTTTTGAAAGACTTGAAAATTAAAAATACTTCAAAGTTGACATTCAAGCTTCCAAAGGCTTCCACTCCATATTCTTCCAAACATCTTCATAAAAATCTTCCAAAGGCTTCCACTCCATCTTCTTCTAAAATTCTCCTACCACCTCATACATCTAAACCTCAAGTTATTTCATCCACAATTCCTCCATCATTACATCACCCTTCAAGGTGTGTGTCAGTGTTGATCTTGCCCACTTTTTCACCTACCCTCATGAAATCCTCTAAAACTTACACCTATTATCCATGCTCATTCAGTTCTTTCAAGACATGAACTCTTATCCTTCATATACTCCTCCTACTATCATCTCCCTTCCATTACCATATCATCATCTTTGATCATACCTTTCTATGGTCTTGGCTTATCATGACTTATCTTGTCTATAGGAGCACTATCTAAATTGACAAAGCTTGAGATCTTTCTAAAATTTTAAAAATCCAAAAAAAAAGCACAAAAAAATGTGCCTTGGTGAAAACACTTCTTGTGGTCCCTTGGTAGAAAAATTAAAGAGCAATAAATTCATCCTATGGTGAAAACCACTTCTTGTGATTCCTTGGATAAGTACCATGATGAAATCCTGGTAAACATATGTCATGTGTAATTCTTCCATAATCCTTCCATTCCATCTTTCATCTTTGATGTTGACAAAGTTGAGCCATCCTTGCATATTGGCTATCTTATCCACTAGCTTCCATATTGTGCTTTCTCATCCATTCATAGCCTTCATATCCACCTTCATTCTTATTTCTCTATCCCATCTCTATCCTATCTAGTTGATCCCTTGGTCTTGATTAGATAAAGAAAAACATAGTTCTTAGGCTTCTTGACATGTCTACTCTCTTGGATTACATGCTTCAATGCTATCTCTCTTTTTGTATTCCACTACTTATACCATATGTTATCTCTGATGTTGCCTTTATTTATTATCCTACATGCTATCTTTCTCATTACTTCTATTTCTTATCAAACACATACTTCATATGGCTATCTTTCCCTAGCTTGGGTACTCTTGAAGAGCTAGTCATTGAGGACTGCTATCACTCACTTCATATTCCTTGCATATTCATCTCTTCTTATCCACTAGCTTGCTACTCCTCCATACTCTACACCTTGCTAGACGTTGGAAAAATTTATGTGACCTTCTTGAGAACTGGTGTACATGTGAAAAACCTACGTATTGGGAGCACACTTAAACAAGGAAAATACTAGTTGTACATGTTCATATACGAAGATTAAAACAATGAAAACAACTAAACTACTAGAATTTTACTAAGCTAAACAACCTATAGATATGGTGTCCCACACAACCTCGAAGCATCTCAACAAGGACATTCATGTGAACGTCGTTGGTGGGATGTGGATGTGCTCTCCCAAACATAATGATTGAATCCAAAGATGATTGAAATGAAGTGCAAGGTGTTTGAAGCTAACTAGATGTGAGGAGAATGATTCAAACAATTATTATGGATGCAACCATGCTCAAAGAATTGAATGATGGTGAAGATGGATTCAAGAAAATAAATTAAGTTAACCATGCAAATGACATGAAGCTAGCAACTCCCAAAGTTTGGAAAAAATGCATAAAACTACTAAGAGCTCTAGAACTATACTAGCATGATAACAATTCAAATGAGGGAGATGATAAATGCTTGAGACAAAGGCTCTATTAATAGACTTGAGGGAGACCTTTGAGGGGGTGGCATCTATGTGGTATCTACATAGGTTCCACAAGGGACACACATAGGCTAAGGGGACAAGCTATGAAAAGGTCAACATAAGTCTTTTTCTGATAGAGATGGCTCAAGGTTTTCTCACACATTTGTGAGCAACCTTGGAGGAAGGAAAGGGGGACATGTGTGTAAGAGTGTAAGAGGATTTTTTGATAAATCAATAAAAGGAGGGGCTTCCTTGGGCTTTGAGTTGCTCACACATGTGTGAGAAACCACTTAGGGGTTAAAAAGTGTTTAGGAAAGTATTTATGATAATAAAGTAGGATTAACCAGTGGGTAGACTTAGAAGGATTATAATGATGGGTGGTAGGCTAGGTTTTAGCTGGGATTAAGATTAAATCAAATAGGTTTTAATTTATTAATATGATTAAAGAATGTAATAAAGTGGAGGGACTTAAATAAATTAGAATTTATTTAAAAGTGGATTTATGAGGGAGACATGCATTAAATAAATTCAATACATTAGAGAGCATGTATTTGAATTAAATTCAAAGTACATAAGGAAGATGAACCTATTTAATTAAATAAATTTTAATAAATAAGTAGAAGAATATGAAAAAATCTAATTAATTAATTACTAATTAATTATAGTGTAAGGGAAGATATTAAATCAGTTAATATAATGTTTAGAACAATTTTAAGTGTCTACATTTTGCCCCTCTTTGATGTAGTGTTCAGATGACATTGCATCAAAGAAAAGAAAATACCAGTTGTCCCAGTGAGGAGAGGAGTCACAAGAATCATGTAGTAGAAATGAAAAGGGAGGAGGGTGCCCCATCAAGGAAATGGGGTGGAAAAGGAATATATTTTGCCCATTTTCTCAAAAATAGACATGAGAAGGAAACGGGAAAGAAAAAAGGCTTAAAAGATGACATTGCATGACTTGTTGGGAAGACCAAAATGAAGTAGGGTGAATTGAATAATGATTTAACTAGATAATGAATCTAAATGTCTCCTAAGTACATGAATTCATGGGACTTAGTTATGTCCATATGGAGAAAACACCCTAGTTTGATATTGAAAAGGAGTTTATGTACCACATGCTATAATAGCATAGATGAAAAGATTGCCTTGCATGGACTAGACTCACAAAAAAATAGAGATTTTAGGACAATAGATGTAGCTGTCATAGTCATGATGGAACAAATGACATATATGCACTAGAGAGGTCTAGGCACACCCAAATTCTTTTTAGGGATCTTGGTGGAAAGTGTGCTAACTTGTTGTCCCTAGTGATCAATGCATAACCATAACTCAAAACTGACATAGATGTGCTAAAGAATCATGAAAATATATCTCAAAATGACTTGTGTAATTAGGTTAAGCCATTCAAATGATAACATATTTAAGATTAGGGCACACTTGGGGAGGCTATTGCTGACACACAAAGATGAAAGCAACAAAAGACCTTATGACCAAGTAGTCATTTAGCCCGTACTTTTTTCCATGAACTTTTTTCTAATGGTAAATCTGTTAAGCCTATGTAGGAAGGATGCATCCTATAAGGAAAAAATTGATTGATTGATTGAATTGTATTGAAATTTTTGTGATTGTTCACTATAAATTATGTGAGAGGAACAAGCTCTCAAATCATTTAGTCATAGTGTGAATTTGTGTAAGTGTGTTTGCAATCACTATTTTGATAAGCTCAGTTTGATGGGTTGAAGCTCAACATCATGAGATTAGATGATGAATAGAAAAATTTGGACAAGATGATAGATGAATGAAGAAGTTTATTGGATTAGAAGAATGGTTTTATAAGGTTGGGTTGGAAGAAAAAAGATATATAAGATGGAAATTGATTTGTATGAAATGATTGGAAGAAGGGAATGTCATTAGATTAGAGAATACATGAATTTGATTGAATTGATGAAAAGGACTATATTGGGACCATTGACAAGGGAGATCCAAGGAATGTTAAATGGATGAAATGAAAGATGAAAGAATATGAGGGACCAAAGGATATGGTATTAGACAATGGGGAGCCAAGGACCATGTTTCAAAGGAATTCAAATGCTCCATACCAAGGATGGGAAAATGGAAGGTAATATGGTGGGAAAGGATGCATGAAAATGGAAAGATGGTGTGTAAAGGATGCACATGGAGGAAAAAAAGGTTCATGAATTATTTCCAAAGCATACATGGATTTTTTTTGTTTTACCTCTAGTATTGATCATGAGCATAGGCATGAAAGTGGAATGAATAAGGGATATGGGAGCAAGGGTATGAAAGTGGAAGAGATATGAATATGATACATGAAAGGGAGGGTATGCATATGGTAGGGATAATGATATGAATGATATAGATGAAATGAAAATGCAAAGGACTATGGGATTCAAGATATGGATAGGATGTCAAGATCAAATATATGAAAGTGGATTGAAATATGTAGGATGATGGATGGATATGAGAAATGGATATGGCAAGTGAGCATGAATGGATGGAAGAAATAGGATAGTCAAGATACAAGTTGGAAAAGGATGAGGAGCGGTAGCTAGAAATATGGAAGATATATAAGGAAATGTGGTATGGATGAAGCTTGCCCCCAATGTAGAGTGTAAGTGGAAGAGGAAAAGTGAATGGATGGATAAGTGGAATTGATACACACTAGATACATGATAGGAAAACAAAGGGAGGACTTAAGAATCTAGATACATTGATGGTACCCCTTGATATTTATTTCTCTTTCTTTTTTATTTTCAAGGAATTTTTAACTATTTTCTCATAGATGTTGGTAGGATAGAGAAACAAAGGATGGAATGGGTTGGGAAATGGAGGATAGTGGCTTATTAAAAATGTTTTGATTAAGGGGGTGGGCTAGTTGGGAGGAGGAGATAGTTGGTGGATGTTAGCTTGGAAGATTTTTGAATGAGTGGATGGAAAGATAATCATTGACACACACCTTGAAGGGTGATGGAAAGGAGGAAATTTTAGAGGATATGTAGGGGAAAGGTTGAATTTTGGGAAATAGTGATCCAAAATGGATGAAGGAGATGATGGATTTAGGAAGGTGGATTTTGAAACATAAGGACCAAAAATTGATTTGGAAAATGCAAGCTTAAAAATTTTATGAATGAAGGAAGCCTTTGGATTAGTGAATTTGGATGTCATTTTGAACTTTTCTTTCAGATTCATTACTTCATTAAGTAGCTTTGGAATCCACATAATTTTTGAATGTTTTATTTTTAGTCTTTATGGCCTTCTAAATTTTTCTTTCTTTTGGATAATATTTTTCTTTTCTTGAACATGTCTTTTAAAGGGGACATGTTGATCCTTGAATTTTTGCAATTTTTTTGCTTCATTCACTTTATCTTTGGTATCCAATTTGCTTCCGTTGGCCATGGTATGGGTGTATGTGAATAAATGGTATGGAGAGCTTATTGATAAAATTATGGATGGTGAACATTGGAAGGAATTCAAGGATGTGTGCCTATTTTGATATTTACAAGGAACATGAGGGGATGAAGTGGAAGAATTAGATATGGTAGATGGATGTATGTAAGGACCCAAAATGGATGGAAATGAGGAAGGAATGAGAATATGAATATAAGGGCCCAAAATGGACTTGGAATATGGATGGTGGAAACATTTAGGTTTGGATGGAGGAATTTCAGATTTGGAAAGAGTTGAAGGTGTACCAACATCTTGACACCATATGTCTTCAATGGGATACTTATCATTTTCAGTACAAGATGTGAGTCCATGTATATGGGGTTCATAAGTGGATTGGATAGGTGTGATAGGATCATGTGGAGGATTAAGATCACAAGGGAGATTATGAGGGATAATAGGATCTTGAGATGGATTGGTACATGAAATGAAAATGAAGGGGTACTTTGGTCTTGACTTATAAGAGAATCATGTGGTGGAATGGAAGGAATTATCAGATCATGAGATGGAAGAGAATCATATAATGGAGTGGAGGGAATGGAACCATGAGATGGAGTGATTGGATCTTGACATGGAGGAGTATTAGAGGATGGAGTGGAAGTAGCATCTTCATGAAGTCGAGGATCTATAGATGCTAACTCTTGAGATGGAATGGAATCGTTACATGGAATGTCTTGATCTTGATTAGGAAGGAGATCATGAGATGGATTAAGAGGGATAAATAGATTTTGAGGGATAAGGTATTTATGGGATGGGGTATCACTTGGATCTAAAGGAGAGGAGGAATCCATAATGACATGCTTTGGAACAAGTTCTTGAGATGGCATTGGGTGTATGACTTTGGGTGATTGGATCACTTTATTTTTGTATTTGTGAAAATTAGGCATCTTATAAGGTGTAGATGATGTTGACTTTGGAGGATTAGGATTGTTTAAAGGTTGATCTATGGGTAGGGAATTCGGATGATGGTTTTGGATGTTAAGTTGAAAGTATGAGAAATTACATGGAGGATTTGGGTTGGATGGGACATGAGGATTATGGACTTGGAAACATGGAGGAAGAGGACATGTGTTTTTGTTAGAAGTTGTAATCTTTCCTTGGTATGTTTATAAACCAAGGTTAGACCTCCTTTCTTTATTGTTATAATATATTAGGATATAAGCCAAGGTATCCTAATATATTTCTTTTTTGTCCTTTTTCCACTACATCTTATTTTGTCATCTAGTGGAATATGTGAGGACAAATATTTATTGTAATTTGTAATTTAGATTATTCCTCCTTAAGAGGAATCTCACACTTGGCCTCACACAGTTATGAATGGTGGCATTCATAGACATAGGAGTTCTATTCTAACTCCTCTCTCTCATCTCTATTTAAGAGATGATCCTCCTCTCTCATTTCTAATGAGGTTTTCTTCTTCTTCCCAATTATTGTATGAGTGATTGCTCTCTCTCTCTCTCTCTCTCTCTCTCTCTCTCTTCTTAGGCTTTTTATGCCTCATTCATAATATCACAAGGGGTTTTCTTTGCTTTCCCCTTTCCAAATATCTTGTCTCATGGTGTTGGATCTTGAAGCTTTCTCTCTCCTATCTTATGGTAATATCTTTTCATGCATTAACTCACTTAGATTCTTTCCTGATTTTTTGCTTATTTTCATATTTCTTTTTCCATTTCTAACATGGTATCAAAGCAGTTTAATCTTTTTTTTAGAGTGATTACATGAAGGTACAATTTGAAGGAGACTCTTGAGAGAGATTTCACTAATTTTTATTTAATCTTTTTAAGTTGGAAGAAATTGATTTTTTTTTGGATTTGGCTGGTTTACCGCCAAACCCGATTAACTCCTATTTGCTCTAATTTGTGTATGAGTAGCATTTATAATTCTTATTTTAATAGTATTTTTTTATATAGTGTGCATTTTTTTAATATTTAAAATTGAAATTTATTATTTCTCTAATTTTTTTTGTAGGGAAGACTTCATAACTCTAAGTTTGATTATTATTTGTTTAATTGTTCTTTCACTATTTCTCTATTTGATTAAATCTATCTCATATATATATATATATATATTTTAAAATAATTAATTAATTTAAAATCTTCTCTTATCTTCATCTTTTTCTTTAAATCTTTAAATATTATATTTTTAGAAATAGCGTGCATTTCTTTTCTTTTCAATTTGGACTTTTTTTAAGACATTTCCTTTTTTATTTCCTATGTCTTGGGTAGTTCCCAAATCTTCTTAAGTTGGTCATCGCTCTCCATATCTTGGGTTTTCTTGGAAACTTATTATGTAGAGAAGCCACGAATTTCTTATTCAGGCTTCATTTTCAGTGGGGCTAGAGGCAGTTGTAGCTGTTTGGTTTAGGAACTGCATAGAAATGGAGGATCTTGGGATCAAAGGATTAAAAATGAGGAGGGCAGCGGTTGCAACAGTGGTGAGGTTTCCCTCCAGCTTGAACCACAAAGATGGATTGAGGCATTTCAGGATAATCTTTTGTTGTTGGGGATCTGATGAATCCTCTAGATTTAGCAGAGCATTTTCAGCGATTCTACTTATTTTGTTTACAATTTGTGCTCCTATTTTTTCTCCATTATCCACCATCGCAAAATATATAGCAAGATTGTGTTCTTGAACTTGTGTTGGTTTCATCGTAACTTGCAATTTGGCTTATGTCACCCTAACATATTTAAAAGTCTTACTCTAGATTGACTCCATGTTCTATCTCTATACAAGGTGGAAAATCATGGCAGGGAGCTGGGCTCAGTATGTGATCAAAATTGTTCATATGGTTTCTGAGTCGCATAGGCTTGGAGGTTATTGAGATCTTCACATGTGTCTGAAAAGAGATCTCAGAGAAAAAACCCCTGAATCTCCATCTCTGTGCTTTTACTCCTGTCCACTTTCAGCACACGGCCATGCCTGTGGTGAGTTTTGACCTCGGATGCGCCTACAATGATGATGATTCGAAGCGCGATCTCCAAACCCTCATCCATATTTCTCATGTCAGATGCATCGGTAATGCTGTAATCCATGTCCAAGGATTTCCTCACACTGCCGCTTTCCCTGTCTCGGGTTAAAGCGAACAAATGCGCAGTCTGCTAGTATTTCTTCATTCTCTCTTTCATGTCGGCACCGAAAATCTAAGGCATGATGGATGCGAAGCATCCAGGGCCCATGGCGAGAGTTTGAATGATTGTGCCGTAACATTTAGGAATTTGTTTACACATGGCCGCGATTATGGAGCCCCATGCGGTGGAAAGTAACCCCATGCCATTCTCACGGGATGCAGATGAAGGTTTCTGCTGATGTTAGGGTTTCTCAGCCCGCTAGCGAGAAGAAGTGAGGGAGTCATGAGCGATCAAATTTTTGAAGCTGAGCAGAACAAATAAATGCTGAAGCCTAGAATCTCTCTCTCTCTCTCCTGACCATATCTCCTAACAGATTTTTGGGTTTCTTAAATCATATAAGTTTTCCCCTCTCTCTATATTTAGATTCAGTTGTAACGTTTTCTTGTCTTTTCTTGCAAGATTCTTTCTTCTTTTTTTAGCGCTTGACAAAGGCATCATTTGCTTTTATCATTGCCTTTTGTCAACCTAATTTTGACATATTATCATTCATTGTCAGACAGTTCAATATTTTACTTCAAATGTCTCTTACTCCTTTGTTGCGATTTTTTTCAATATAAGTTTAAGCTAATTAAATCTTTTAATATAAGATTTGACTTATGTTTTATTTATAATTATGTGGTTTTAAGTTTTTTTTAAAAAGGAGTATATTACGTTTTTTTTTTTTCAAACGTATCTTTTCAATAAAAGTATATTAAGTTCTTTTGTGTTTTTTATTAAAAACTATCAAGAGTTGTTAAATTTTTTTTTTAAAACTCTTAAGGCTTATTATTCTTTTTTAATTTTTAATCAAAGTTTTTCCCACTTGTGTTCACCTTGCATGGAGATTTTAATTGATAACTTATGTTTATTGCTCTTCCAAATACTTCTTATTTATCTCAATTTATTCAGGTTTATGAGTAATCTTACCCTATTGCCTTCATTATTTAATGATTTGATTTTTCTATGTTCTATTGATCTATCTGCACATAGTTGCAATCTTATGCTTTTATAGCATCTCTTTATGCTCATAGTAGCATTTTATGGTTTAATACCATTCTTTTATTATATATATTTTTTGTAAGTTGCATCGGGAGCCAATTTATCAAGGTTAACTATGGTGGATCCGACAGTTTTAAACTGACTCATAGTTGCCTTATCTGGCCCATGGAGTATCCCTCCAACCTATAATTGGTGTGCACTTACTTCAATGGAGTTTCCCTCCATTTGTTCCACTTTGTTCCTCAATGCGAGGATTATATTTTATGGGGATTTCCCATTTCAATCTGTTTATCTCCTTCGTGTATGCTCCTAGTTTTGATTTAGTCATGGTATGACTTCCTACACTTTGCTCATTTTTGAGTGTATAGGTGACGAGGCTACCATATCTTGGAGCACTCCTATATTGGAGACTTTATTTGAGAAATTTTTTTTGACCCATGTTGATCTTTTTCCTCATGGCAATGATGTTGCTTGTCCATGATGGATTTCTTATTTGAAGGCAATATGTTGTTACTCCTCATAAACCCTTCCTTTGGTCCACTTCAGCTATAATTCTTGAAAAAATTATAACTTGAATTATTTGGTGCTTGAGGCACATGTTCTACTTATTTATTATTGTCTCTCTTATATTTCTTTGATTAATATACAATGTGATAATGTTCTGCATACTTTATTGCCTAGATCGTGGGTCATGTAGGTGATGGAGTCATGACCCATTCACTTGTAGTGGGATGACTCATTAGTGGACTATCTATATCCATGTGATTGACACAATATTGATGCAGGTTTCATTTTTTGGCCTTGTCTATGGTCATTTGTGCATTCATATGTTCTGTAATGAGAGATTTATTGCATCTATTATGATCATTTTGAGCTTATGACTTATTTTAGGTATCATGTTAACCCCATTGCATGTTGGTGAACACATTCATTTATCCTCATCTCTCTTAGTTCCTCCTTGATTAAATTAGTATAACTTCATTTTTTTTACTAACTTGTCCATTCAATGTATTTCTACTTGTGGATAGTTGTCTTGTTTTTTGTTCTCTGCTTTTTTTTTCAAGTGATCCATCAAGGAACCTTCTCGATTTTTCACATATGAAGATGTGTCTATGCTTCCACTTGATCACATTCAAAGGACTCATATACTTCTCTTGGATCTACATATGTACCATATGGCTTGAAGACAATCAAATTATTTCATATTGAAGATTAAGTTGCAAATTATTGTAAATTATGGCTTTAATACCCCTTGATATAATTACCCCAAGTAAGGATTAAAAGGGGGTGTTAGAAGTTGTAATCTTTCCTTGGTATGTTTATAAACCAAGGTTAGACCTCCTTTCTTAATTGTTATAATATATTAGGATATAAGTCGAGGTATCCTAATATATTTCTTTTTTGTCCTTTTTCCACTACATCTTATTTTGTCATCTAGTGGAATATGTGAGGACAAATATTTACTGTAATTTGTAATTTAGATTATTCCTCCTTAAGAGTAATCTCACACTTGGCCTCACACATTTATGAATGGTGGCATTCATAGACATAGGAGTTCTATTCTAACTCCTCTCTCTCATCTCTATTTAAGAGATGACCCTCTCTCATTTCTAATGAGGTTTTCTTCTTCTTCCCAATTATTGTATGAGCGATTGCTCTCTCTCTCTCTCTCTCTCTCTCTTCTTAGGCTTTTCATGCCTCATTCATAATGTCACAAGAGGTTTTCTTTGTTTCCCCTTTCCAAATATCTTGTCTCATGGTGTTGGATCTTGAAGCTTTCTCTCTCCTATCTTATGGTAATATCTTTTCATGCATTAACTCACTTAGATTCTTTGCTGGTTTTTTGCTTATTTCCATATTTTTTTTTTCCATTTCTAACAGTTTTGAAAGGTAGATTTTTTTTTTTTATCCCCATTTTGTAGGTTAAAGACATAATTCTTGAGTTCCTCAATTTATTTCACAATGAAATTTATGTTTGAGGAATTATGTGGGCTATGAACATAATCATATGTGGATGAATGAGGTGGATTCCCTTGTAAAAGGTAGAGAAAGAATAAATGTGAGATGGATTAGAATTTGATATGAAGTTTTGAGGATTGATTCGATATGGGGGTTGTGTTGGAGGTGTGACTCCATATTGCCTTTGAAGGTCCCCAACCATTTGGTTAAGCCAATTCTTATCCACTGAAATTAGATGAGGAGTTTGAATTGAATATTTAGATTGAAAATGGAGGTAGTGAAAGATTGGATAATGGATGAAATTTATGAACTTAGGACTAGCAACAAGTTTAGACTTTGTTTTTATTTGATTTGAATTGGATTTGATATTGGATGAAGGTTTGAGATAACCTTGATGTAGATAAAGACCTTATGTTATTGAAAAAAATTAGATGTTAGATTTGAATGATGATATCATCTTCCACTTGGAGATGGACAAATGATCCCATTAGCCATATTTTCCCTCCTACCAAATGGGAGTTTTCCTGTCAATCGCATCCAATGGTCATATCTATTCAAATATTGATATGATTAAATGCCATATAAGGATTTATTTAAACCTTTGGTCTTATTCATTTTACCCTAAGTATTCAAGCCTTTTCACATTGTATCCTTCTAATATTTTTTTTCATGACCCCATGACTGCCCTTCATTGTCTGGTCCCACACATTTATGGTCTAAATACCAACTTTGCCATGAAGGTGCAAAATAGCTAAATCCAGTGTTAGCATTATTTTGCAACATTTTATGCTTGCATACAATTTCTAGTGGTGACTCTACAAAAAGCCATATCTCCAGTGTTCACATGGTCACATGAGTTAGTAAAGAACTTAAGGTTTGGGTCACAACCATGTGAATGATCAATGAAAGTAGTAATTTTAATGGTTGCCTAGTCACAGCAAGTTAGAGTTAGCATTTGACTGGAGTTGAAGTTGTGGTAGTTTGATTGAGTATCATATACATGGTCAGTTTCATGTCAATCATGTGATCACATATATTTCATCTAAGTTAGGTTTTAGCTATGATGGAATGAAGGGTTAAAGTCATGTAGTCACAAGGTCATGACGGTTAAGAGAATAATGTGATGCTAAGCTATGACTTGGAGATTGGTAGTTAGTTTGATGGCATTGTGACTTCATAGGATTAAGAAAGTTAATAAAGATAAAGGTGGCAAAGCTATGAACAAAGAGAGGCATGGGTCAACATAAAAGTTTGAAGATTGACGAGGTGGTGAAATGATTAAATTGTATCGGGCCATGTGGCACACATTGAGAGATTGACTCCAATTGACCAATGATATGGCTGGTTTGGCAGCATAATAATAGGAAAAGTAGCTTTTTGATGGTAGATTTGGTATTTTTGATCTCCTTCACCCACTTTCATCATTCCCTAGGTCTGATAAATGTAGAAGAACACTCCATCACCGCCTGTTGATCCATATACTAAGTCAGAAGTTAATGACGACCATTCCTATCCTCTTAAAGCATTTTTTGGTGAACAAGTGAATTTCCAACATCTAGATTTGTACGATGATCAAATGTTTTCTAGATTTGTAGTAGTGGTTGTGGAGTAACTGTCAATAAAAAAATATCTCAGTTATGCTTGCACTATAAAAGCAAAGTTGTAATTATTTCTTATGGTTGACTCTTCTTTGTTTTCTTTGATATAGCTTTGCAAGTTCACTATATATTCCTTTTATGTTTGGACCTAATGACATTCTTCCTTGTCTCTTTCAATCATTGACACACTATGTAAGGTCCATTTTCCTCTCTTCAACCTTTTGTGGCTATCTACAACTTGCATGATTGTATCTCTTTTGACCTATGAATGATATATAAGTGAACTCTCTTCTTCCTTGTGTTATTCATTTTGGTTGTCTAATCTACATGTGATTTTTGGGTTTAAACAAGTCTAAATTTGTATATCTTTGATGTCATAATAGTTCAAGTGTGCACATATGGAAAGAGATTGGTTTGAACACTCTATTTTTGTGCATCAACTTGTTAGGATAGATTAGGTTAATGTTTTATGTATGCCTTCTCTCCTTTCCCCCTGCAAGAGTAGTTAGGTGCATCTTGATAGTAAATGAAGCTAGTCTTCTCCAGAGACTCAACCTCATTGTTCAAGTCCCACAACTTGGAGGTTGTTTCCATGTTTCACAAGGTTTTCCTTAGATAAAAACTTTGGACAAGGGTGCAAGCTTTTATGATAACAATTTTTGGGACACCTAGTGGGAAAATATTAAAAGATTCAAATTAGTTCCAAAACCTTCACCAATCATACCAATAGTTTTTGGCATGCCTAGTGTGATGAATCATATCAAAAGACTTCAAGTTCACTGGTGTCAAAAAGAAGAATTTCAAGTAGATACTGAGGAAAAAATGCTACTCTTAGTATTTCAGGCCTTTAAGAGGCTCATTTTCAAGTACTTGGTGACTCTACTCCATTCCACATCTGGTTTCAAACCAAATTTTCTATAATTCATGCCCAAAGCTAAAACAAGGCCATCTTCTAGAGGTAAGTTTCAATACCAAGAGCTTTCATTTTCAAATCCTAGAAGAAAAAAGACTAGGGTATCTCTATCACCTATTAGGAGTGTAGCAATAACACATACACTTGTAAGATCCATCTCCACTCCTTGTATTGTGAGATCTCAACCTAGAGCACCATTAGACCATATCAATAGAATTCTTTCTTATATGGCTAGAGCTCATGATTATGCTAACTTTACTATTGGAAGTCCTCTCCTATTGGCTCAAAGACATGACATACTAGTATCAACTCTTAAAACTATAACCGAGTTTACTGGTGAAACTTCCATCTCTCCCTTAGAACATATCCAAGAAGTTGCAAATGTTTGTAATATACATGGAATATCTGAGTATGATGTTGTAGTTGGGCTTCTAGCACCATCCTTGAAAGGAAAAACATTACAATGGTATAGAGGGTTTCCTCATAACTCTATAGATGATTAGGATGGGTTAGGAGTAGCCCTATGTAAAAATTTTGATGATAAAAGTGTCTATCTTTCACTCTTAGAGAAATTGAATACCATAAAGAGAGCCCCCATGAATGCATGACTGATTTTAATTATAGATTTCAAAAAACATGGGACAAAATACCTATTGAATCAAAGCCCATCCCTAGTAATGCATTCTTGTACTATCTTAGAGCCTTCAATAGTAATATTGTTGCCACTCTACAATCTATGGGAGGGGATACATACCTAATGCTTATTAGATAGCAATAAAGGTAGAGAGTATATTGATACAAGGAGATAAGTTAGCTCCAAGGCCTCCTATGCCTTTCATCCTTGATATCCAAATCACCAACCAATAGTAGCCCCTATTCCCATATCTTCCACATCACAACCTCTTGCCATTACCCCTAAAACTTCTAAATCTTCAAATGGAATGGATGAAATTAAGGAGATGTTGTAGTCTATGATGCTAAATATAGACAAGAGATTGTAGGATCAAGAGAAGAAGTTAGAGGATGGCCTCTTAGTGATGCAGAAAGTGGGCAATAAGGTGCTGACCTTGGAGAGGTAGCAAGCTCAAAATAACAAGCCTCACTAACTTTAGTATTAGGGTCCCATTCATAATAGATCCCCATACTAGAGTCATGTCCCCTATAATTAGAGTAGACCTATTGACAGTTTCCATGCTGAAAATACCAACCTAAATAGGGCTTTGGTCCCTCAGAATAATCTTGCTCAAGATCAAGATTTTTGTCCTTCTTGCAATTATTCTTATGGATATTGCATGTGCTAGAGGGAAGAGTCTTACTTGGCACTAATTACACAAGAGAAAGTGTCAGGGCATCAACACAATGCTAATAAATCTACTAATGCTTCTCAGCAAGGTGGTTTCTCTTTCATGAATCATTAGGTGGAAGAGCATTGTAATATAAACTAGGATTCCTTTGCTCACAATACTAGAAGCAAAAGAAGAGCTATTGAAGATTTTACCCCTTCTCCTCCTAATCAGGCTTCAACATCAAATGTAATGCCTTATTTACAAGTAGTAAATGATCAAGCCAATGCTCCTCAACAACAAAGACATAATAGTAACATTAGAGATATGAGTGGTCCTCAAGTTGTTCCATCTCAACCTTCTACACATGCCACTCCTAAAGCTTCTACTAAAGCACCTCATGCCTCATTCAGTGTGGTGGAATAGATGAAGAAAACAAATGTGAAAATTTCTATGTGGGATGTTGTTGCTACTATACCTATGCAAAAGAAGTTATTGGAGCAAGAGTTGGAGAGCATTGAACCAAAGGATCAACCATAAAGAGAAGAAAGTTCCACAAGTCTTGTACAACCATCAAAGGAGGTAGAAACAAGTAAAAAGGTTATACCTCCTCCATTTTATGTTTCTTTGATCATAGGAGATAAACTAGTCCATAATTGTATGATTGATTTAGGGGCTAGTAGTTTAGTGATGCCTAAGTGTGTAGCTGATGTAGTAGAAATGAAATATGAGCCCATTTTTAGGGATGTATTGCAGTTGGATGGTAGTTCTATCAAGACTATAGGAATCCTTAGGAATGTTGAGATGGCCCTACATGCTTTCCCTGGTTTCACAATAATCCAAGATATATCAGTTGCTAAAGTTAAGCCCCATTTTTCTATTTGTCTCACAAGAGTTTCATAGCCCAAATAGGTGGCTACATATTCTATGATTGGTCTTATATGTTTTTTTGAACAAGTTATCGAACTAAAGCTTCAACCAAAGTAGATCCCTTAGCCCTCCATCATATTGAGCCATATATGCCAAGTCCCATAAATATGAATTGTACCAGCCATGAAATAGAGGATAAAGATATAGCAAGGGAGCCTACTACTTCATTGGCAGAGGTTCCTAATATTTTTTTTGGATGAGTGGGCTAATGCATGCTAGTTTGATCCTATTTTCGAAGCCCTAGAGATAGGCCTTGGTACATATTCTATATTAGAAAAGGATACTCTATTTCCCCACCTAATGAAGACTAAACAAGACACAAGTGGGATATGAATTATGTTTCTTGATGGGTCAAGAATAAAGAATGGATTAGGGGCTAGTATGATGTTGATTTCTCTTGCACTAGAAAGGTACTACTTCTCATTTAGGCTTCAATTTAGTTGTACTAGTCTCATGGTAGAGTATGAGGCATTGAGTTAAGGCCTCCTACTTGCTCAAAAAAGAGGGATTCAAGCCTTAAGTGTATATGGCGATAGTAAACTAATTGTCAATCAAGTGAGAAATTAGAATGTCATTAAGAATGGTTTGCTCAAGTCTTATAAACATAGGGTATGGGATTTTCTTGAAGGTTTCAATGCATTTAATATTCAGAGCATCCCCAGGAAAGAAAATAGACATGCTAATAGACTCGCAACAGTTGGTGCATCTTATGATGTGCCAAAGAGCCTTGAGGATGAGAAGAAGAAGAGGATTAGAGTGGTGATTATGCCTAATGTCCCTGATAATAATATTCATTGGAAATTTTTTGAATCTGATGCACAAATTTTAAGCTTCTTGCAAAATTTAGTAGAGTTCTTAGAGAGAAATCAATCAAGACTACATGATTAGTATGGGGATCAAATCATGAATCTCATTTCCAAAAAATTGCCTAAGGTTCTCATTACCTTAGAGAGTGTTTTCAATCCTGATGACCAAGCAAGAGATAGAGGCATGAACCTTGATGCAAGGAAGGATGATCATATACTAGTTGTAGTCGTTGATGGAAGGACTCTAAACATTAGGAAGGTATGTTCTAAAACTAAGCAAGGAAATTCTGTTCATCTATGTCAAGAATTTAATGATGTATTTTCTTGGACATATGACAATTTATAGGGCTTTGACCCAAATTTGTTTCAACATACCATAAATTTAGTTAATAATGTCAAGCCTATTAGGCAAAAATAGAGGCCAGTGAATCCTAAGATTGAGCCATTAATGAGAAAAGAGCTATCGGAGTTAATAAAAGGTAACATCATTTTTCCCATCAAGAATTCCTTTTGGGTAGCAAACCTTGTCCCTATTAGGAAGAAGAGTAGAGAAATTAGACTATGTGTAGACTTTAGGGATCTTAACCAAGCCTCCCTTAAAGATCACCACCCTCTCCCTTCCATGGAATAGATATTATCTAAGGTTAGTGGCTTAGAGAGATTTTCTTTCCTTGATGGATTCTCTAGTTACAATCAAGTGATAGTCAAAGAGTCTAACATATATAAGATTTCTTTCACCACCAAGTAGGGTACTTATGCTTATAGTAAAATGCCTTTTGGACTAACGAATATAGATGCCACATTTCAAAAGGCAATGGAGATGGCCTTCAAGAACATGATTGAAAGGTTTGTGTTGGTCTACCTTGATAATATCATGGTTTATTCAAAGAATGTAGCAGATTGTTTTGGCCATCTCAGACAAGTATTCATAAGATGTAGAGAGTATGGAGTATCTCTGAATCCAAGCAAGTGTATATTTTCCACTAACCAAGATAAATTATTAGGATAAATTGTATCCAAGGATGGCCTGACAATTGGTCTAGAGAAAACAAAAGAAATACTTGCTCTCTCTCTTCCTAACCACAACAAAGGACAGCAAAGTTTTCTTGGTAGCATAAATTTTGTGAGGAGATTTATTCTTAAGCTAGCTACCATGGTGAAACCTCTTATAGTTATGCTCAAGAAGAACATGGTATTTGTATCGACCAAGGAAGGGAAAGCAAGTTTTGAAGAGATCAAGGTGACCATAGCCTCAACCCCTACTCTCATTAAGAATTTTTTTGAGAAAGATTTTATTCTTTATACCTTAGGAGGTGAGTCAAGTATCTTTATTTTTTTGACTTAATAAAATGACAAGAATGAAGAGCAACCCATAGTCTTTTCCAATGAAGGGTGTAAATAGTATGAAACAAGTATAACTATGTGGAAAAGCAAACTCTTATGGTCATAAGAGATTTAAAGAAATTTAGACATCTTTGTCCCACAACAAGATTCACTTGTTGGTCCCTCATGAAAGTGTCAAGGATTTCCTTCCAAGTAAGGATATTAGTGAGAAAAGAGTTGGTTTGATCACTAAGGTGATGGAGTATGATGTGGACATTCAGATTACCAAGTTTGTAAGAGGGAAGGGACTATGCAAGAAGATGATCTCCTCTCAAAAATTTGATGAGGAAGTTGTTATGATATTGATAGAACAATAAGAAGCAAGAAATGAGAATCCAAGGAATTGGATAGATGACATGATGACCTTCTTGTCAAGAAATGGATATCCTCAGGGACTAGATAGGGCTAAAAGAAGATAATTCAAATTGCAGTCCATTACCTATGCCATTGTTGATGGTGTTCTTTTTAGGAAGGACTTTAATGGAGTTTTATTGAGATTTGTTGATACAAATCAATTTGATAGAATGATTAAGGAGAATCATAATGGTCCTGATGGTGGCCACTTTTCAAAAAGAACAACTACTATGAAGATAATGAGGGTAGGATATTATTGCCCATCCTATTAAAACCTGATTGAAAAGATCATTGCCTAAGAAAGATTGTTATGAGGAAGATTGCTATGTGTTCCAATCATTTTTTTGTCACTAATGTCAAACCTGCTATTTGCTAGTAAGAAAATTTCTTACAAATTCAAGTACTATCACTTAGTTGATTGATGAAGAGGATTTGATCAATAAGATGTAACAACACCTAGAGGAAAGTTTGAGTTATGCTTTTATAATGAAGTACAAGGATTAGTTAAGAAATTGGTAATATGATGCATTGATTATCTACTTAAGGTTATAAATGTTGGCTACACCAAGAAAGACTAGAAGAACATATGATAAAAAGGTTGTCTACTAAGCTTGATCAAGTGTATAGTAGGTGCCAAGCAAAGTCAGTGCAAGCTGAGCAGAAAATTAATTGGAGCCAAGTAAATGCAAATTCTAGTGGATTCCAAGTAAGAAAATTAATGCAGAGTAAAGTTTAGTTGATGTCAAGCACCAATAAACTTTAGTTGATGCTAAGTGATTTCATAAAGGATGTCGAGTAACACAGTCTATGTCGAGCATAAGAATTTTGATAATGTCAAGCTATTGCATTATTTTAAACATCGTGAATTCAATGAATTTGAGATGACAAGTTTGTTTTCTTGGATCTTGTGAACCCAGTGGAAACTAAGGATGATGAGCTAGTGGCACAAATTCTAGATAAACCATTTTGAGGCAAATTCAAAGTGGATTCTAGAGGGAGTTTCTAGAATAGATATGGAATATGGGGTAGATGGAGAACAAGTAGAAAAATATCTTAATTTCCTATTTATAGGAATATCTAGTCATGAAGCAAGGTTGTCATATGTGAGAACCTAAGGGAGACAAGAAGTCATAGGGTTTTGCTTCATCAAATGACCTTAGAGAAGAGTCTGCAATGGCATGTTAAGAAAGAAGACTTAATAAGATGTATTCTTGAAGGATGAACAAGCTATCAGAGCTGCAAAGAATGAAGGCCAAGTAGAATAGAGGACTGAATAGAGATCTGTAATCTACAAGAATAAGTTGTAAGTTGTATTAGATCAAAGCTCTACTGTTACTCTCTAACAATTGTATTAGTCTAGGGTAAATACTTTGGATTAAAGTTTTCCTAATAGTCATTAGTAAATCCTTTAATAGGGTGGCATTCTAAGTGAATGGCCTAAAGTCCTCTAGCAAGGCTCACTTCTAATAGGGTGATTGAAATCCTTTAACACGGTCACATTTAATAGTGTGTGTTGTAACCTTTAATATGGTTAGCCTTTCACAACGCATCACTTTAGAAGAGTGAAAAAGGAGTAGCATGTTACTGTTAGTTTTTCCCAAATTTGGTTTCTATGCAAATCATTTTGTTATGTGTGTTGATGAATCTGTTATGTTTCATGCTTTACATTTCTACAAATTGATTTGGTAGTAAGCTGCAAGTTTTGAATGAGTGCATATTCATTTGGATGTATGCATGAGTATGAATTTTTATGGGTTCACTAAGTTGTGAATAGTTTTGTTTGTACATCTAGACCTTGGATAACTGAGTCATCCCCCTCTTAGTTATTATAAAGTAATTCCAACACATCCTTGTTCCATGATTACTATAGGTATGTTAGAAAATGTGAAAAATGTATTTTCTTTTCAAGTAAGAAAAGGCTTGCAACCCTTCCACTTCAACTTATCTAAGTTGATCAGCCCTTTGCTTAGTGGGGATTAGATTTCATAGGCCCCATCAATCTTCCTTCTAGCTTTGGTCATAAATGGATTCTAGCTACTATAGATTACTTTACTAGGTGGACAAAAGAAATCACATTAAAAGATGCTACTAAGAATTTAGTTGTTGAATTATTAGATGGACTTATTACAATATTTGGTACCCCTTCCATGATAATTTTAGACAATGCAAAATCATTTGTAGGAGCTTAGATCTGTGCATGGGCAATAGATCATGACATATACTTGAGCACTTCTTCCAATTACTACCCCCAAGGTAATGGCTTGGTCGAGTCCTCCAATAAGAACTTGATTAGAATCATTAAGAGGACTATTGAAGATAATCAAAGGTGTTGGCAAAAGAAATTGAGAACTGCCCTTTGGGATGATGAAATAACACCTAAAAGGGCTATTGGAAACTCATCTTTCATGTTGGTGATGGTAGGGAAGCACGGATTCCTATCTTATTGGAATTTCCATCTTTAGAAGTAGCCCATGGATTGGAACTAATTGGAAATAATGCTATGTCTATAAGAATAGCAGAGTTGATGTAGCTAGAAGAGAAAATAAATAAGGCCATGTAGACCTTGGAAGCATACCAATGATAGATAAAGAAGAGCTTTGATAAGAAGGCTAAGTTCAGAATTTTCAAAGAGGGTGATCTTGTGTTAAAATGGGATGAAAATAAAGAGAAACTAGGGAGGTACTCAAAATTTGATGCACTATGGAGTGGTCCCTATATGATTATCAGTTACAAGAAGGCTAATACTTTTTAGTTAAGTAGGCCTAATGGCAAAATCTTGCCTATTCAAGTTAATGGAATATACCTCAAGCCCTATTTCTGATAGAAATGAATGTTTCATGTACATATTAGGTTAGTTTTCTTATTGTTCTTTCCTATTTTCCAAGAAGTGCATGAGCACATGGTTTGTTGTAGAGAGTTTTAGTTGTCATTTTGTAGTTGCAGAGAGCAGTTTCGAGGTTTTGTTGAGCATTTTTTTGTGATTTTAGGGTTTTTTTGGGCAATTTTTTTTGATTTCTATGACTCTATTTCCCAATGGATGCATATGCTACTAGTCCATGCATAGCAGGCTTGCATCTCCTCTGAGCCACCAAAATTGATAGCCATATTTTCCCTCCTGCCAAATGGGGGTTTTCTTATCAAACATGTCCAACGGTCATATCTCTTCATATATTCAAATGATCAAGTGTTATATAAGGATTTATTTAAAACTTTGGTCTTATTCATTTTACCCTAAGTACTCAAGCCTTTTCAAATTATATCCTTCTAATTTTTTTTGTCACGACCCCGTGACTTCCCTTCATTATCTGGTCACACACATTAATGGTTTAAATACTAGCTTCACTATGAAGGTACAAAACAACTAAATCTAGTGTTGGAATTGCCTCACAACATTTTATGCTTGCATACAGTTTATAGTGGCGACCCCACAAAAAGCCATATCTCTAGTGTCTGCATGGTCACATGAGTTAGTAAAGAACTCAAGGTTAGAGTGGTGACCACATGAATGATCAATGCAAGAAATCATTTTAATAGTCACCTAGTCATAGAGAGTTAGCATTTGACTAGAGTTGAAACCATGACAATGCATTGAGTATCATATGTGTGGTTAGGTTCACGTTAGTCACATGATTGTAGACATTTCATGCTAAGTCATTTTTTAGCTACAATGGTGCAAAGGGTTAAAGTCATGCAATCACAAGGTCATGAAGATTAAGAGAATAATGTGATGCTAAGTTGCAACTTGGCAATAAATGATTACTTTGATGGCATCGCAGCTTCATAGGATTAAGATAGTTAATAAAGATAAAGGTGGTGAAGCTACAAACAAAGAGAGGAACGGGTCAACATAAAAGTTTCAAGATTGGCAAGGTGGCGAAATGATTAAATTGTATTGGGCCACATGGTACATTGAGGGATTGATTCCAATTGATCAATGATATGGTTGATTTGGCATACTAATAATAGGAAAAACATCTTTTTGATGGCAGATCTGGTCTTTTCAATCTCCTTCATCTAGTTTCATTATTCCCTAGGTCTAATAAATGCAATGGAACACTCCATCATTGCCTATTGATCCATCTACTCAATTAGAAGTTAATGAACATCGTTCCTATCCTCATAGAGAATTTTTTGGTGAACAACCAAGTTTCCAGCATCTAGATTTGTACCATGATCAACATTTTCCAAATTTGTACTAGTGGTTATGGATCTCATTCATGCTTGTACTATAAAAGCAAAGTTGTAATTCTTTCTTATGGTCGACTCTTCTCTATTTTCTCTGATATTTCTCTACAAGTTCACTATAAATTCCTTTTTCCTTTGGACCTAATGATATTCGAGCTTGTCTCTTTCAACCATTGACATGCTATGTAAGATCTATTTGCATCTCTTCAATGTTTTGTGGCTATTTGCAACTTGCATGATTGTATCTCTTTTGATCTCTGAATAATATATAAGTGAACTCTCTTCTTCCTTTTTTTATTCATTTTAGTTGTCTAATCTACTTGTGATTGTTGGATTTAAACATGTTTGAATCTATATATCTTTGATGTCATAATAGTTCAAGTGTGCACGTATAGGAAGAGGTTAGTTTGAACACTCTATTTTTGTACATCACCTCCTTAGGATAGATTAGGTTAATTTTTTATGCATTCCTTCTCCCCTTGTCCCCTCCAATATTAGTTAGCTATCTCTTGATAACAAAGGAAGCTGACCTTCTCTAGAGACTCAACCTCAAACTTGGAGGTTATTTCCATGTTTCATAAGGTTTTCCTTAGGTAAAAAGTTTTGTAAAAGGTACAAGATTTTGTGATGACAGATCATAAGTTAGAATATGATACAAGATAGATGATTCAATACTTGGTGATGGACAAATGATCCCAAGTGAGAGAGTGTAACTATGACAATGGTTGGTAAGGATAAAGGTCTAGTATCCATGTTGCATAAATCTTTCTTTCTAAAGATTGGATTGAACCTTGATGAAGGAGAAATATGATTGATGATATTAATTTGAGTCAATCAAGATAGCTAGGATTAAATTCCAAGGTTTATGATGGTGCTCCTATGTCCAAAGTGGAATATTTTTTGAAAAATTGAATTAGAGGAAGATTTGAAAGAGGAAATTAAAAAGATTGATTTTGGATGAAGATGTAAATGGATTGAATTAGGAACTAATTAGAAAGGAATGAATTTAACAAGAGATTAGATTAAGAATCACGAGGATGAATCATTGGATGAGGGAATTGGATCTTGATGTTGATTATAAAGCATGATTAGGATGAATATTAAGGATATGATTGAATGATTAAGAAGATGAGCTAATGATTAGGATGGTTTTGATAAAATGGATGAATAGAAGAAGTGATGTGGAAAACTAGATCTTCTTTTTGTTATGTTTTTTTTTGAAATGTTTTTGGATTTTGAACTTTTATGATGTTTTTGGAATATTTTTAAACATAACATGTAAATAACACAAAGAAATATATACAAGAGTGACAAGATGTTACTTCTAAGAGAGGTGTCTTTTGATTAACCTCCCGATATTTATACTTTTCTAGAACATAGGAGTTGAGGTCATCCCAAGGGGTGATGAAATATCCAAGTAGGCCTCCTAAAAGGAGAAAAATAATCCCATTTATTTCTTATGCACTCAAGATCACCTAAAGGCATGAGAGGAGAGAATACGTAAGTGGCCTTGGGGTTTTAAAGAAGCTTGTTCTTTTCCAATTAAAGCTTTAGGTTTTGTAATATTTTCTTAAAGAAACTCATGTTTATAACATACAATGTTCTTAACAACTTGACAATGTCATCAACATAATAAAAATTGAGAGTTCGTCAACATAAGTAAATTGATTGGTGTCAACATAAGAAATTCAATTAAGATGGAGCAGTTCCTTTATGTATTCAAGATTGAGTGAGTGTTCATTTTAAGCACCAAATCCAAATGTTCATTGCGATATTCTTTGAACCTTTAAGCATTCAAAATTTTTGTTTTTCTATCTAAAGATCCATTCCCATGAAAAGCTTCAATTTCCTTATGACATTCAAGATTATGTTTTAACAAAATTCATCCAAATGAAAGGTTTTGTTCAATTGATTATGCATTCAAGATTGGACTTTCTTGTTTTAAGTTTAGCCATTCAAGAGTATGTTTGATTTATCCAAGTAAATGCAACATGCATTCAAGGACAAGTGTTCAAGTAGTTAAGTTCATTTCCCAAGAGTAAATTTTTTTTAAGGTAAACTTGCAAGACACGTGATTAGTTGTTTCTAGAATGCACACAATCAACTTGATTAGCATCACCAAAATCCTCAAAATGAATGCTTGACTATAGAAAAAATTTCTTTAATTTTTTTGTTATTATTTATATACGTAAATCAACTTAAAATAGCCCATATGCTATAGAACCGCAAAAAGTCAATTTTTGATTCATACTTTTTTTTAAAATAAATAAATTTTAAATCTATTAGTAGTAAAAATGAAAATGACAGTAAAACACAACTAATAGAAGAGGAAACACTAAATACCTTATACTTATTCTAGTTGATTGCAAATGGAAATAGTAGAGCAAAGATGCTAAACCACATAGACAACAGAACTTATAGTTGCTAGGAAGATTGCAGATGACAAAACTAGGAGTCATCGGTAAATTGTAGACACAAAAATAATAGGTCATCTAGAAATCGTAGATGATAGTCTACAGGTAGAGATGTTAGTTCAAGGGTTGAGATGACAGTGTATAGGTAGAGATGCCTATTCAATGATGGAACCGGTTCAATAGTGGAGACAACATCCTACATGCAAAGATGCTAGTTTAGGTGTGGAGAAATCAGTCTATAAGTGGAGGTGAAACTATACATAGAGAAGATGATAAAAAATGGAGATGACAATTTGTCTGCATAGACTACACTGTGCATAAGTAGAGATCAAAATCCACAATTTGTTTAAGGAAAATGATAATTTTTAGCATAAAATGTGAATATTTAGAGGGATATGGGTCCCATTGAGCATGCCAAATTGTATACATGAAAAACCTACCTATTGGTAGCACACTTAAACAAGACAAACATTATTTGTACATGTTCATATACGAAGATTCAAACAATCAAAACAATTAAACTATTTGAATTTTACTAAGCTAAACAACCAATAGATATGAGTCCCACACAACCTTAGAAAAAATCAACATAGACACCTATGTGAACTTGGTTGGTGTGCTCTAGATGGAGGGATGTGGATGTGCTCTCCCAAATACAACGATTGAATCCCAACATGATTGAAATGAAGTGGAAGATGTATGAAGCTAACTAGATGTGAGGAGAATGTTTCAAACAATGGTTATGGATGCAACCATGCTCAAAGAATTTAATGATGGTGAAAATGGATGCAATAAAATAAACTAAGTTATCCATGCAAATGAAATGAAGCTAGAAACTACTGAAGGTTAAGAAAAATGCATAAAATCACTAAGAGTTCTAGAACTATACTAGCATGATAACAATGCAAATGGGGGAGATTGAGAAATGCTTAAGACAAGGGCT
This sequence comes from Cupressus sempervirens, assembly GCA_028749045.1. NCBI lineage: Eukaryota > Viridiplantae > Streptophyta > Pinopsida > Cupressales > Cupressaceae > Cupressus > Cupressus sempervirens. Next base: position 86,538,423 of record CM053785.1, read on the forward strand.
CTATTTATAGGCTTGAAGGAGACCTTGATGAGGTGCCATCTATGTGGCATCCACATATGTGCCACAAGGGAGACACATAGGCTAAGGGGACAAGCCATGCAAAGGTCAACATAAGCCTTTTTCTGATAGGGATAGTTCAAGGTTTTCTCACACATGTGTGAGCAACCTTGGAGAAAGGAAAGGGGGACAAGTGTGTAAGAGGGTTTTTGGATAAATTTACTAAAGGAGGGGCTTCCTTGGGCTTTGAGTTTCTTACACATGTGTGAGCAACCATTTAAGGGCTAAAAGGTGTTTAGGAGGGTATTTAGGATAATAAAGTGGGATTAACTAGTGGGTAGACTTAGAGGGATAAGAGTGATGTGTGGCAAACTAGGTTTTAGGTGGGATTAGGATTAAATTAAATAGCATTTAATTTAATCATAGGATTAGAAAATTTAATAAAGGGGAGGGAATTGAATAAATCTAAGTTTATTTAAAGGGGGGTTTATAGAGCAATTTGTATTAAATAAATTTAATACATTAGGGGGAAGTATTTAAATTAGATTGAAATATATTATGGAAGTGAACCTATTTAATTAAATAAGTAAAAGAATATGAAAAATATAATTAATTAAGAAATGATCAATTATAGTGTCAAGGGAAATATTAATAAATTAATATAGTATTTTGGAACGATTTTAAGCATCTACATTTAGTAGTCTCTAAACCATTCTAAAAAATCAAGAAAAAATCATATATGATGTTGAAAAAATATTAAAAATAAAAAAATATCACGGAAAAACAATCATCTTAGTGAGAACCTAGCAATAGGTGCTTTGATGTATCACCAAAAAAAAAAAAATACAAAAATACAAAAATTAAATATAAAAGTCCTAAAACAATCTGCCAAGTGGTGAACACCTAGAAACAGGTGCTACTTGAGACCCATGCACCTATGTCTATCAGTTTCACTCAGTTTTACTCATTCACCACATTTCCTAGCTTGCAATTTTCTCTTGTCCTTGTCTTGGGGGCATGACTACTTAGCCTATTGGGGTCTCCTTGTACATTAGGGTTTCTTTGGCAACTTACAAAATAGTGTTTCTTAACACTACTGCCTCTTGACATCAAGTGTTTCTCAACACTTTTCAAATAGTCTATCTATAGTCTAGGATGTTTCAATATTTCTCAATATTAGATTCAAGTCTTGAAGAAATGGCCATGTGACATACACACATGTACTTAAACATTAAACTTGCTGAGCTATGATGAACTTTATCTTTCTTTGCATGTTGTTTATAATGATTTCTTGTTGAGTGTTACCTCCCTAATAGTCTTTTGAGGATGTCATAGACTACATGATTGGGGGCATGGGGCATGTTTTCTTTCTTTCTTCTTGTAGGTATACTTTTTTAGTCTAAGTTGTTTATAGAATTCATGCTTGTCCTACTTGACACTTTGGACCTATAGCATATCATCCTTGTCTATTTTTGCAAGATTGCACTTGGGGGTTATCCTAGCACTTATGCCTTGATACAGGTGTAATCTTGCTATATTAAACCTAGGGAATCTAATTGTGTAGGCATCTTGACTTACATGTCTTTGATTCTTAGGTTGGATTCCCACATTTTTATCTGATATAGATAATATTCATATCCTCATAGTCATACTAGTGATGATTGTCTGATCTTTTGATGTCCCTAATAAGGCTCGATGATAAAAACTAGGACCTACTTGTGTAACCCTTGCAATTGCACCTTCTCATACTAGTTTGCATTCTAGGGTTCATTCTAGCTTATCTTTGCATTTTGCATGTTAAGAGAGCTCTCTTCTTTATCTTTCATGGACATGTTAGCTAATTGTATTCTTCTCTTGTCTCTTCTTGATCTTATCTTATCTATTCTTTTCTATTTCTTGCTTCTTTTATATCTTGTCATCTCATCTATTCTTTTGACCTATCTTTTCTAATCTCAACATCTTGGATCCATTTTCAAGATTGAAATCCAAATTTGGGTTCATCTTGCTAGTCAAAATTTCTTTCTTCTTCTATGTAGTTGGCTGACCTATTGAGGCTTAATCTTTGAATTTTGTTGGGGCAATCACCATTTCTTCATTTATTCATCATTTCTCCTCTCTTCCACTCTTTTATTTTATTTCTATTTCATTTCATTTCATCTACCTTCTTTCTATGACCTAATTCTTATGCATTATCTTTCTTGGTCAAACTTAGTCAAACTAGGGCATATCTTCATTGCTTGATGGTCACTCTTTGGAATTAATATCTTATCTATCATCATGATTTTTTTTTTTTTTTTAATTTGATAAAATCTAGCTTATTTTTGCATCTCCTCTATCCCATTTTGATTTCAATCCCAAGGGGGTAGGAATATTCTATCAATATTGCAAATTATTTTCTACTAAAACTATACATTTTCTCTTGATCTATCTGCTTTATTTTCTTGATATATTAGTGCTTGTCTTGGGTACTCACATTTCCTCTTTTCTCTCCAAATGTTTAGTATTTCTACTAATAAACATTTTCTATCTCGATGTGCTTCATTCTTTAGAGCTAGATCTCTCTATCATCTTGGCTTCTTCATTCTTTGACGTAATGTGTTCCAAGATCGATCACACATTAGTCAAGGAGGGGCAAATGTAATCACCCAAAATTAGTCATCTAAACTATGAGCCCCCTTTCTAGCATTTTTGCATAATTTATCTAAATACTTATCCTTGATCAAATCCCCAAAAATCCATTTATTTGATTTTACCCTATAGTTTGACCACTTTATCCTAAGTACATATTTAATTAAAAGAATATGTCCCCCTTTCAATTAAATAAAATTCTCCACTCATCTCTTATCCTAAGCTACACACAAAAAAACATTTCCCTTATTTAAAAATAAAAGAAAAGAAATTTTTGTCCCACATGATGGACAAAAGTCAACTCTTCATCACAATTGGTGGAAATTCTTATGCACATGGATCACTCCCACTTTCAAACTCCACCCTTGATCACATGAATCTTGCCTCATGATCTCTACCATCCATTTCTCTTTAAAAGGAAGATCTCTCTCCTCACTTTACAACTCCACTCTTTTACTAATGTTATGCTATAGGATTGAAGATCTCATACTTGTGGAGCTCCTCTTCTTCTATATTCTATTCTTTATTCTATATGCTTCTAATTTATTCTAGTTTCTCTCCATGCTTATAGCTTAAATCATCTAGTCTAAATAGGGGTTGTAATACTTATTTTCTAGTTTAGCTTGCATTATACTTTCTCTCATTTAGCTTTCATTTGCATTACATTCACTCTAGATTCTTGGATGCTAGCATTCATGCTCCCATATTTGAATTTCTCATTCTATGGTGCACCTTGCAAGGGTTGCATAGTTTAATTCATTTGAGAGCCACCATCTCATATCCTTTGTACATAATATATAGAGAGTCACAAGCCACCTCTTGAGATGCCCTCTTTCATGGTAATTCTCAAGAATAATGGTTGTGTGACACTTTTTGTACACACATGACCGAATCAATGAGTTTAGGATGAGTGAGTGGAAGGTCTATGAGGTTTATTAATAGTTCATAGAGTGCAAAGGCTCCTAAGATGAGTTTTTGAAGGAAAATATCATCATAATATTTATTTTCAACTTGCTTAGGGATGTCTTTGACTTCTATGATATTTCTCTAGATGTTTAAAAAGGCACGACCATCTTTAGTAGTGCCCTCAGTTATGGGGAGTACATGACCTTGACCTTTATTTTTCTCCTCCTTGTATTCTTCTACTAGTTGTATAATGCCTAAATCCTCATGTCCTAGGCCACCTCTTTGATAATCCCACTATTTGGTAGCAAGGTGGTGTGAGTGCATATATTTCTGTTTGAAGTTGTCAAGGATTTCTTTACCTTTTGGAGGTGGGTCTTTGTATAACCATGTATTGAAGTCATGGTTTATTTCTTCTCCATTGAGGATCTTATTAGAACCAAATTTGGTGGGCTCAAGTTGTTTGAGCTGAGGAGTTGTGTCAAGATTTTGCCTTTGATAGGTTAGGAGCCCCCAAGTATGTGTGGCAAGAGGTAGAACACCAGCAAAAAAGGCATCTGAGAGACTGTATTCAGACCAACCTTGGTAGTTGATCTTAACCATGGAGAGTGTGGAGGCTAAGATGGTTTCTAGATCATGGAAAGTACCAGAAGAGCTAGCCATGGTGGTATCAATCTCAATTCTGGGGCAATGGTTATCATAGGATACTTCTATTGCATCATAATTAGCAAAGGGTTTAGGATTAGCATTGATGGTTATCTTAGTGCCATGATATAGAAATTTGACGCACTAGTGATAAATTGAAGGGATGACCTTCAAAGCATGGATCCATGGTCCACCAAGGAGGATGTTAAAGGGTAGGTTAAGATAAACTAAATGATATATTGTTTCTTGAGTAGCATGGCCAAGTCTAATAGACAACAAGATGGTTCCTTTGACGGTCCACTCCAAGATATCGTAGGCCTTGATACCGATGACTTCAATTATGATGTTTGCCTTAGTGTATCCTACTTGTTTGATAAATTTAAATGTACATACATTTAAGGATGATCCATTATCTATCATGACCCTTTTGATGGCAAAGTCAGATACCATGATGACTATGCAGAGTGGAAATATATGATCTAGCTCAATAGTTGGGATGTCCAAAGTTTTGAAGGACAACATGCATGATGTAGAGAGATGACCTACCAAATTTAAAAATTTTGTAGCATTGATATTAGTAGGGACAAGTGGTGTAGAGAACCTCCCTTTTTGGTTTTGTGATTTTTTTGGTATCATTTAAGAGTCTTGTGTGAGTCTAATAAAATCCAATGGTCCTTGGATCCAAACTTGTCCTAATTTGTTTGTAAAGAGAAAAAATTGCTCATAAGGTCCAAAAGATGTCAAATGTTGTTAACTAGGTGAAAATTTGTTAATATTGAGAAACTAGGGTACTTGGTACCTCATAGGGTCCTAAGGGTCCTAACTAAGGTCCTAGAATAGGTCTAGAGGCACCCACTTTCTCAAAACATGGAAAAGAGAAAAATTGCTCAAAAGTTGCTCTAGCAACTTTTGTAATTTTTGTAAGAAAGTTGCAAATGAAAGAATGTGTAGTTGTAACCACCCATACTCAAGTATTTGAGAATGGGATTAATATTTTTGAAGGTTAGAATAAATTTTAATTGCAAACCACACGTGTGGGAAGACTGTATAGACTTTTCCTAAGTTTTTCCTAGTATTAGCATAGCTTTTGTACTCTTGTATGATTGTGTATGGATTAGGATGCATGATTTGACTTCATGAAAATGTAGAGTTGTGTCTTATATTTCTTTTGCATATTAAATTTTGATATCAAGTTGTAGGGTTGTAAATTGATAGTGGTTTCTAGGTGACTGGAGTGTGATCCCCATTCACTGAGTTGCTGAAACAAAAATGGTCCTAACCTAATCATACATGATTTAAAATGCATGAAAACTTGTGAAATGATAGGTTAGGCCTTGTCCATAGTGTTTTTTTTTTCCCTTTTTTTTTGCAACTAATCATCTAGTTGTGGAGTGACTCCCTAGGCTATCTACTTGGAGTAGGTGTGCTAGGACAATGAGAAAATATGTTTTAAGAGCACACCCATGATCTAATAATTCCAACCTAATGACATGGTTAGAATCCCTAGGATTTCCTGTTGAAGAAACAAATGGTTTTAGGGGTTAGTATGAAGTTTGAATACTCTATGAGATATTTTGAGGAAACTAGTCCAAAGGTCTAAAAGATAGCCTAAAAACTAGGGCCTAGGAGAAAATAGGGTTGTGGGTGACTTGGAGCTGTGTAATTTGGGATTCTTTCAGAATCATATGGTCTTCTAAAGGGTTGTGTGTTACTTGAGTTCTTTTTCCCATGGGAGTATGGTGTAGAGCACCTCCCTTTTTGGTTTTTGACTTGTTTTGGTGTTAGTTAAGAGTCTTGTATGAGTGTAATAAGATCCAATGGTCCTTGGATCCAAACTTGTTCTAATTCTTTTGTAAAGAGAAAAAATTTCTCATAAGGTCCAAAAGTTGTCAAATATTGTCAAGTGGGTAAAAATTTGCTAAAATTGAGAAAATAGGGAGCTTGGGTCCCTTATAAGGTCTTAAGGGTCCTAAATAAGTTCCTAGAATAGTTCTAGGAACATCCACTTTCTCAAAATGTGCAAAAGAGAAAAATTGCTCAAAATTTACAAAATTCCTCAAAAGTTGCTTGACCAACATTTGCAATTTTTGTAAGAAAGTTGAAAATGAAGGAATAGGTAGTTGTAACAACCCATGCTTGTATTTGATCATGGGATGTATATTTTTTAAGGTTAGAATGAATTTTAGTTGGAAACCACACATGTGAGCAGACTGCACAAACTTTTCCTGAGTTTTTCCTTGTATTGACAGAGATTTTTTACTCTTGTATCGTTGTGTGTGGATTGGGATGCCTGATATAACTTCATGGAAATTTAGAGTTTAGTCTAATATTTCTTTTTCATATTCAAGTTTGATTTCAAGTTGCATGGTTGGAAAGTTACAATGGTTTCTAGGTGATTGGATTGTGATCCCCATTCACCAAGTTGCAAAAACAAAAATGACCCTAACCTAATCATCCACAATTGAAAATACACAAAACCTTGTGGAATGATAGGTTAGTCCTTTTACATAGTTTTTTTTTTCCTTTATTTTTGCAACTGATCTTCTAGTTGTGGAGTGATGTCCTAGGTTGATTGCTTGGAGTAGGTGAGCAAGGACAATGAGAAAATGTCTTTGTAGAGCACACCCATAATTTGATATGGCCAAAATAATGTCATGGTTAAAAGCCCTAGGATGTCCCCTTGAATAAATAAGTATTTTAAGTGGTTAGCATGAAGTTTGAAGACTTCTATGAGACATTTTGTGGAAACTGGTCGAGAGGCCTAAAAGATAACTTAAAAACTAGGGCTTGAGAGAAAACATATTTGTAGGTGACTTGGAGCTCTATAATTTTGGATACTTGAAGTGCTAGGTGATAGTTTTCAGAATCACAAGGTCTTCCATAGGGTTTTGTAGAAGAATTTGTAGAAATTAATCTAAACAGTGAAACTAGACCTAATATAATTAGGCCTAATTAGACTTGTTTGTGGATAGTGATAGTTAAGTGCTTGTTAAGGTAACAAGAAGTGTTTGGGAGGACTAGGAATGATGTGGATGAAATTTTCAACATCAATAAGAGCCTAAGAATGGTGACGGAAAGATCCTAAGTAGGGTTTTGGAGTTCTAAGGGAAGGAACAAGATATATAGGGGCTAGAAGGTGTAATGCCCCACCTAGAGATCCTTGGAATAAGGATAAATATAAGCCAAGATGATCTTAAAAAAAAGAAGAAGTATGGATGTACACAACACTCAAAATACAAGGATAAAAAAGATTGCAATGAAAGACTAATAAACATCCAAACACCAATGAATATCCAAATACCACTGCTGAACCAAAATGACAAACCATAGAAGTCACAAAATGCATTCAGGTCCGAAACATCTAGAATCTAAAAATTGAAACCTACGGATGCAAGAACAACATAGAGGGTAGTCAAATCACCTCTCAAAAACTTCTGGACAATCTAAATAATTCCTACTATCCACTTGAACATGTTTTTCCATAGACCCATGTGGTATTTCCATTTAGCATATGGGATACATTCCATAATAGCCATGGGATACATCACTAGTATCATACATCACTTCTCTTTAGGTTGTGCGATACTATCAGGGCATGGATGATAAATTTTACTCAATCATGCTATACTCTTCTAGTATTGTATGATATAATTTCTTAAGGCATGTGATACAATAAATTATTGTATGATAATTCTCCCTTGGGCATGCAATACTTTACAAGTATCACCCAATGCTGACCCACTATCACCAAGAAAAGTAGAGAATAATTTTGAAAAACATAAAAAGGGAAGAAAAGAGATAAAAATGTTAGGATTTAACCTCAGACAAAAATAAATATTTCATACAAATAAAAACAATATCAAAAAATAATAGATCACATAGAAGAGAACACAAGACACTAAGATTAATATAGTTCACCCAAACCCTAGGCTACGTCCAACAAACAAAAAGTCCAATATTATTACGATCTAGTGATTACAACCTAATTACAATCTATAATCCCTTGCACCTCAATATTGTCACAAGAAGCAATTTTCATATCACACATAATAAAAGATACCTAACCCTAGGCCCTTTTATACAAGTATTTTTTTCACACTTTAGGGTTACAACATGTTGGCCATATGTTGGCCACAACATCGGCCACAATGTCATTCACAACCCAAAAGAATTATGAAGTATGTATAGTACTTCCCTAATTAGTCACCATAAAATAACAAAAACCTCCACACTAGGGAGTACCAGATCTAGTATAATTGAGGCTCAAACACTCGAACACATGAAAAACAAAACACTATGCAACAGGAAGTAGGAAAACATCTATCCATCTAATCCATAATGACATATGAAGGAACATGTGGAAAGCAACATTGCAATGTACATACATGGTTCATAACCAAACATGATATAAAGGAAAACATGAACATCTTAGAACTAACACAACTAAAACTCATGCATGATTCCTTCCAACCATAATAGCATCATGAGACCTCAAAGGTCCTAGCCATCCCTCGTGCGTAACATCCCAAACTACCAACTAGACAGTTAGAGCTGTCTTATGAGGAAGTCACTAATAAAATATAATAACATCATAAGAACAAGAAATCTAACATGCTGAACCAATAGGAAATAGATACTCCAACTAAGTACATCTCATCATCTAATCATATGATAAACATCATAATAAAGGAATGCATTAAATAAACTAACATCATTTAAACATGATATCCAATTATTCCAATGAAAGCATAAATCACAAGATAACATACTTCAGAACCCGAAGTACCAAGTGAAACAATAAGCAATGACCACACTAGAATAATAGGACTTCTCTATACATTGGTCCCCAATAGTGGTAAACATACCTATGCCTACCAACCATGTAGAACCCATAGGCCCACCCCTGTCATGCTGATAGAGATAATGATAGAACCAAAAAAACACACATAACATGACAATCATGGCTAACACTCACGCTAGATAGTAAGGATGACTGAAACCAAGAACATGAGACAATGCAAGTACTATAGGTCCTAGTAAGACACTCAATGGTCTACTATGTAGGGCTAACAACATGTAGAGTCACTTGGTATCAGAAAGCCCAAGCCAGTTTGGCAGCTCACACTTCCCAATAGAAGGAGAAAATTTGGTATCTTTTATTATCTTATGTTTTATTACCATACAATATTTTTAAATTTAGTTATCACTTGATTACAACTTCACATAGCAAGCCTCAAAAAATAGTCACCAAGCTACAAAAATAGAAGTCTCCTCCATGGTGCTACCCTACCCTACCCATGCTCTTGAAATGATGAGTGCCCATAGGAATGCATATTCTTAACCCAACCCCAATGATCATAACTCCCCAAAACACCATGGAAGATTGAGCCTCGCAAGTCACCCAACAAATGCACACACATCTGCTCATGATTGGCACACCACCATCATGAAGATCATAACACAAGGACTAGATGAGAAGACAAAAATATCACTCAATGGACATACAAGCTAGGAAGGACAGATTCTACACAAATCCCAATGAACAATAAAACCATACATCATGAATTCACTCAACTAGCCTCAATCTGAGAGCATGGATTCTACACAAATCTCAATGATACATCAAAACCAAACATCATGAACTCACTCAATTGGCCTAAATCCATGAGTATGGATTCTACATGAATCCTAATGTCCACAAAATAACAACAAGGGTTTGACTAGAAATAATAACACCATGTACAAAACCACTCAACCAAACACAAAGTTAGGAGTATAGATATAGAACACATCCCAATGCAAACAAAAAGTTGCAACAATGGTTTGAATGACATACTATGGATAATCCAAGTCCATGACCAAAATCATACCAAGAAAACCTAAGAAAATTAGGTAACACACAAATTAAGATAAAAACCTCAAAAATCAAAAACTTCAAAATTAAAACCCATTTGGTCTTAGGGTACAAAGACCAAAAATATCAAATAAAATCTGTGTTTGGAGTCTATATGCAAAAATGGCCAACACAGAATTGCAAAACCCCAAACCCTCATATCAAAAAACAAAGAAATGCTCATACCCACCCAATCGAGTAGAGTTAGCATAGAGAAATGTAGGGGAACACTAGTTCTCAACCTCTTAACAAAAAACTACCAAAAATAGAAGAACAAATGGAGCTAAAACAATAAAATGGGAGAGCCCTACCTCGCAACCAAAAGGGAAAAAATGGAAATACGAGCCATAAAATGAAAACCTTATAGAAACTATTAAAAATCATGACAATCCAAGGTCTCCCCAAGCTGGATCCAATGAGACCATCCTCACAATGATCCCATGCCTATAGTTCCCATAATGAACCTAACAATAATTCTTCATGAAAAGTATTTTAGGTTTTACTCTCAAACTTTCTAATTCAAATGTGAGAAGTGAGGAATTAAAATTCTTTTTTGAATACTTATTCACATTTTGAGTGAATAATCAATTAGGGAAAATAACAAGGACTAGTTAGATCTAGAATCAACCCTAACAAGAGTAGGCTATTCCAAGTAATTGGAATTCATCTATGGAAAAGGTGCTATAAATTAAAACCAAAGAAAATAAAGCTTGAAAACCCATAATCATAGAAATTCTTTAACATATTTCGTGACAAATGAGAACCTCTAAATCCATAGACATGCTCACTGGTCTAGTCACATAATAAAAATGAGTTCAAATTTAATAATTACCAAAAGGTCTAATTTAAACAATTAAATAAGGATACATTGACTATATAGGGATGAAAGTGGTAAAATATGAATAACTAAATCACTAACTACATGTGCCACTGCTAGGGGTATAAATCTTGCACACTAAAATACATGATCAAGTGCAATTGCATATAATAACATAGTTGAAGTAATAAATGTATTAAATCACCTAATTTAGCAATTTGTTTAATTATATTAAAATAATCTATTTACATCAATCATGTTTGCATAAAGCATAACAAAGCAAGAATGAAGTAAATAACCAAAACATTAAATCCACATCCAACATAATCAAAGAATAGGTCCAAATATTGGATAACCAAATGTCATTATAAAACATGTTGTCATTTGAAAAGAAAGCATCATCATGTAGATATGATCAACTGAACAACATACTAATCTAACATAGACAATTCATTTCCAATTATTTAATAATTTAATAATGGTTGTTTAAATAATATAAAATGGGACTTAAAACACATAAGTGAACATAGTCATACACATGAGTAGCCACTGTTAAAGGAACCTAGTCCAATGTAGCAAGATAACAATACATAGTGCAATCTCTACACACAACTTAGGAAAATCATGGAACAACCTCATGATACTACATAAATTTAGGTAACCACTAGTACAAACCTTGGTGAAATCATCAAACACATCATAACCTTATAAATCAGCCATAAGCATAATCAAAGCAACTAATACAATAACATAAATCTAATTACCACAAGGGTGCAGATCACTCATGGTCCCAATCATAATCTCTTCACAAGGAAAGATCAACAAGGTTGCATCCATCAAGATGACTTACAAAAATCAAATAGGAGAGGCACTATAGAAGGACTAGTTCCTAAATGAGAAGGATAAGTTCTAGCATCAACCCAACTATACCTAGGAGGCAAGTTGAGGAGAGGGTCTTGGAGACCAAGGTTGGTGGAGAGAACATAGGAGAAATGACCCATTGAATGGTTCAAAGGGTTAAACCCTAACTAGTATAAGTAAGCTCTAGAACCCTAGACCCTCTACATTAGAGCCTAAACATCATTCAAATTGGTGCATGTCTAATGAGAAGGAGAGTCAAGAGGTTGACAATATGGCACTCAAGGTGATGAGAAAGGGCACCATAGTGGATTTGGTCAAGGGCCTATTACCAAAGCCCAATTTGGTAGAAGAAAAAAGTAAAAAGAAAGTCATTGAATGGGGAGATGAGATTGAGGAAGAAGATGAAAGCAAGATATTAGAGACATAATACAAAGGCAAGGAAGTAGAGATGGAGAAGGAACAAAAAGTGTTCTTGGATGCCTTCAGGTCTACCAACAAGGCCAATATGGAGCATATTCCTTACTATAGTGGTACTTTGAATGGAGAAGAGTTAAACTAGTTAGAGGCCCTAGATAATGAGTTTGATTATAAAGAAGTGCAAGAGGAGAAGAGATTTAGTTATGCCAAGGTTAGGCTCAAGGGATCAGAATTGGTTTGGTGAAATATGATGCAGGATGACAAGGTAATAACAAGGAAGAAGAAGATAGTTTCTTGGGATACGATACAAATTAGGTTGAGGGAACAATTCCTACCCACTGATTATGAGATATAGGTATATCAAAAGTTAAAAAATCTAAGGAAAAGGGAGTTGACAGTTTGTGCCTATACTAAGGAATTCAATAAGTTGAATCTAAGGGAAAGGAGATAGGAGGAGGAAGTAGAAAGGGTAACAAGATACCTCAATGGGTTGAGACAAGGAATCCAAGATGAGATCAATGTGATGGACCTTGACAGTATGTGCAAGTGCTTTTAGTTAGCCTTGAGAGTAGAGGAGAAGGATAGAAGGAGACATAATTCCCAACAAAGAGGAAGAGGCAATAGAGGATTCAGGGTTAGGGGTAACTTTGGAAGAGGACATGAGCCACGTAGGCTAGAAGAATCTTAGTCTATAGATAATAATGGATGCAACCCAAATAAAGGAACATCTTAGAAGGGAGGATACATGGGAAGAGGACTCGTAGAGGTAGGTTTGAGTACCAAGGTAGAGGTAATTCAGTCTTTACTAGTAGATGCTAAAATTGTAATGAAGTGGGCCACATCCTGGGTAGGTATCCTAAAAAAGGCTCCACCTCATCCATGGGGGATAAGAACAACTAGTGCAGGAAGAGGACACCCAAGGGTTACTTCACCAATCTCCAAGGTAGGGCTAGAATTGGATGGACAAAATCTTATATGTTGAGGACACTATTGAAGGCTTTTAGTCTTGTAGAGCCACTTCAAAGGAAGATCTTGTTTAAAACTACATGTAGGTCACATGGGAAGACATGTAGGGTGATAGTGGACTTTGGTTCCACATAGAACATAGTGTTAATAGAGATGGTGGAAAAATTGAAACTTAGAAGGATACCTTATAGCAGACCATACAAGGTGTCATGGTTAAGCAAGGATCAACAGATAGTGGTAGATGAACAAAATTTGGTGGAGCTTCAAATGGGAGAATATAAAGAAAAATTCTTATGTGACATAATGCCTATGGATGCCTGTCACCTCCTATTAGGATGTCCATGGAAATATTATGTAAAGGCCATTCAAGATGGGGAAAATAATAGTTTTGTAATCACTAAGAAAGGTAAATTTTTTTAGATGGATCCTTTGGTAGAACCTAATGAAGAGAAGTATGTGGGATCTAGTGTGATTATTTTGAGTGGAAAGGAGTTCCTTAAGGTTATGAAGAAGGAGAAGGGAGTATGTTGTGCAGTGATAGTGAATCCTCAACAAGAGACTAAGGAGAAGGTCAACATGCCTCAAGAAGTGAAATAATTATTGGAAAAGTATCATGAGATAGTAGATAATAGGCTACCAAATTCTTTGCCACCTATGAGGTATGTGAGTCATCAGATAGACCTAATATCAAGAGCTAACCTACCCAACAAGGTGACATATAAAATGACCCCAAGTTAGAATGCATAAATTGCTAAAAAGATACAAGATTAACTAGAGAAATGGCTTATAAGGAAGAGCTTAAGTCCTTATGATGTACCCATTTTCCTTGCACCTAAGAAGGATGAAAAATGGAGAATGTGTACTGACTCTAGGACTATCAATAAGATAGAAATCAGATACAGATTTCCCATGCAATAGATTGAGGATATTTTGGATAATTTGGGAGGTTCTTATTATTTCTCCAAGGTGGATTTGAAATTAGGGTACACTCAAATATAAGTTAGGCCTAGTGATGAATGGAAGAAAAATTTCAAGACAAATGAAGGGCCGTATGAGTGGCTTGTAATGATTTTTGGCTTGACAAATGCACCTAGCACATTCATTAGGATCATGAATGAAGTGCTAGAAAACTTCATAGGTAAATTTTTATTTGTTTATCTAGATGATATTTTGATTTTTAGTAGGTCTAAGGAGGAGCACATGAAGAATTTGGAGATGGTCTTGAGGAGGCTACACCAAGGAAAGTTGATGATTAACCAAGACAAATGTGAGTTTTTGAAAACTAAACTAGTCTATGTTGGATTTGTTGTTTCTAATGGATTTATAAAAATGAATCCTGATAAGGTCAAGACTATATTGGAATAGCCACCACCTAGGTCCATAGGGGATGTGAGGAGTTTTCATGCACTATCCACTTATTATAGGAAGTTTGTGAGGAATTTGATAGAACAAATAGCCCATTGATATAACTAGGTGGGGGCAGTGAATCAATTATCCAACTATTATCACAACTATCAACCTTAAAAAAACTTCATATAAATGTTCCTTGTTAGGGGATGGACCTTATTAGGAGTAAATGAATACATTTAGTACATATGAGTCCCTAGTTGGAGACTTTGAATCCTTGTTAGGAGATTCTAACCCTATTAGGATTTGTGCCAACCCTGGTAGGAGTTGTTGAAGACAGACCGACCCACTGTCCAAATAGCTTTAGGGAAAGACCAATAAACCCACTATCCAAATGATCTCTATATTATTCCTTACAGAGTAATAGATGTGAAATATACTTCCTTCCTCTATCTCTATCCTATAAATTAGACTTTTTCTCCTTTTGATCTTGTAACCAGATCACCAATCTTGCATCTAATAATCCCTTGGATTTCTTACATGCATCCAATCAACACTTTGGTCCTTCTCACACTTTGTAAATACAATTCAATGGTTACACACTAGGTACACACATTTTACAATCAAGCAAAACATCTTTCCTTTATACCATTTCTTCATAATAAATCCTTGAGTCAGCCTTGAGGCTTTCCCAATTAATTATAATGAGATAATTAATTAATTACAATTATAATAGAATTGCTAGCTAATAGTCTAATGCAAAAATTTGCACGTGTGACTTTAGGGCTAGCACACTTGCTGATGTCACTACCTAATTGTCCTCTATCATTGGTTGACTATGAAAATATTCATTGCATCTTAGATGTAAGATAGAAATCAAACATTAAAACATTTTTTTTTAATGCTCTATTTCTATACTACTTCAATAAATCAGATACAACTACCATACGTCTACAATTTAGACTCTACACACTTAACAACATTATCAGGACATAGTATAGAACATTTCCTTAACTATGCATCACCAAACAATCAAACCATTGTTTGTACCAATAAGATCTCTATCTACTACTTTGGCACTCTTCATGGACTTAATGCTATGTTATCATCAGTGACAAATATAGTCATGAATGGAACATATCAATACCCTCCAATGCTTATGATATTCTCCCGAAGAAGTATCATCAGAATTCATGCTAACAATCTCCCCCTTTAGCATAGATGGAAACATAGATGAAAAACATCTAAGTTCCAAGAATACTAAACAATATTCTATTGCTCTTGTTGCTCCTCATCTTCTCTAGGATCAAGAATAGTTGTTTACAATAAACAACTCAATATACCTTCTAGTTGCATATCTCCTCCATAGAGATATTCCTCCTTTTCACTTACATGAATATTTCTAAATCTCCCTAATAAATATCTCTTCCCCATTGAGATTACAATAGGTTTTTTTCATGTACATATTCTCTCCCCCATTGAAATTAATGTCAAAGGTCTCAATATTATATACCAATTGTTACTAAACTTGTTGCAACTCTTCAATTAGCTCAAGTGTCCAAAGACACTATTCAATACCAAATACCAAATACCAAGAGTCCTCAATGACTCAACACATCATAGATACTCCCCCATACATGAAGCATCAACATTCAGTCTAGTCTAGCAATAGTGCTCTATACCATTGGATTCATGCACTCTCTACATCATCTACTCTAAAGTAGTCAGGGGCATAACCCCTAGCATACCTCTTAGGTACTCAAATGTATCTTTAGGCAAAGGCTTCATAAAAATATCTGCAATATGATCTTTAGTACTCACATACTCTAGTCTGATCTCCTTTTCTACTTCCTTTTCTCTTAGAACATGATCTTAATAGATATGTGCTTAGTCTTAGAATGCAATACATGATTCTTAGACATACTCACTATACTTGTGTTATCATAGTAAATGATAACAAGTTCTACAAACTCAATTCTTATATCCTTCAATTGATTCATCCACATAACTTGATTACAATTATTTGCTCTTGCAATGTTCTTTGGCTCAACTATACTCTGAGAAATGCAATCTTGTTTCTTTCTTAGCCAATAAATAAATTTTCCTCCAAGAAAGAATGCTCCACCATTGGTTCTCTTTCTATCATCCATACTACCTGCCCAATCCACATTAGTATATGCACATTAGGTGAAATAACTTGATTTGTCATACCAAATTCCATAATCAGATCTTTCCTTCAAATATATGAACATCCTCTTTACTACTACATAGTGATACTCCTTAGGATCAGCTTTAAATCTAGCTACAATTCCAACTATATTTTCTATATCCGATCTAGTGTGAGTAAGATATTTAAATCCTCTAATCATAGATTTGTACTTCTTTTACTCAACTGTACGTGTCTCATCTTTGCTAGATAAATTGTGACCAGTTATCATAGATGTACCAACAAGTTTACAACTTTCTAATCTAAACCTCTTCAACAAGTCTTTCAAATATTTAGCTTAACAAATAAAAATACCATCACTATTTTGCACAATTTACAATCCTAGTAAAAACTTCATTTCTCCTTTCATGCTCATTTCAAATTCATTCTTCATCTCATAAGAAAACTTATCAGTTTCTTCATCACTAACTTCAAATATAATGTCATCAACAAATATTACTATTATTAGCAAACTATTTTTTATTTCTTTCAAATACAAATTACTATTTTCAATACCTTTAGACAATCCAAGCTTTGCCAAATGCTTGTCCAACCTTGCATACCAGGTTCTTGGTGCTTGCTTCAAACTATATATGGATTTTTTTAATCTCCATTCCATATCCTTTTCTTCTATCAAAGAAATCCTTCAAGTTTCTCAATATAAACTTCTTCCAATTCTACATTTAGGAAGGTTGATTTGATATCCATATGATATACTTTGAACTTCTTATTTGCTGCATATGCCAAGAACATTCTTATTGCCTCCATTCCTGCCACAGGTACATATGTTTCTTCATAGTCTATTCCTTCTTGCTATGAATACCCTTTGTAAAAAAGTCTGGCCTTGCTTCTTAAAAATTCTCCTTGTTCATTCATCTTGTTTATGAACACCCATTTGATTCCTATCACACTATTGTCTTTAGGTCTAGGAACTAACTCCCACGTATCATTCTTCACAATTTGATCCAATTATTTTTTCATTGCGTAACTCCAATGATCATCCTTACATGCTTCATCTACCCTCTTAGGCTCAACTTTAGAAATTAGACATAATTTCTCATTTACTCTATTCCTTGTTATAACACCTTTGTCTTTACTTCCAATTATCTACTCTGGTGGGTGATTCTTTGTCATATTTATGTTCAATATAGGAGTTTTTACCTCAACTCTTATCTTTTCTCTTGGTCCTAAACTTTTTTCTCCTCTTTGTTCAAGAATTTGTACATCGTTCTATAAATCATTTTTAGTCTCAAAGAAAACTTATTTATTTCGTCTAATAATTATAGAATTATCTTCTTCTTCATCTAAATTATAATCTACCATCTTTTCTTTAATACCAAACCTTTCATCAATCCTTACATTTGTGCATTCATTTATTGTCTTAGTTCTATGATTTAAACATCTATATGCCTTTATTTTCAATGAATAACCAATAAATATACCTTCATCACTTCTAGGATCAAACCTACTAATATCATCATCTCTTTTAATGTAACATTTGCTTCCAAATATTCTGAAATACTTAATTGATGGTCAATGACCAAACTATAGTTCATAAGGTGTCTTGCTCATACCTTTTTGATCTATACTTTGTTTAGAGTATATACTGCATTATTGAATTCTTCTCTCCAAAATGTCTTAGAAACATCCTTCTCAAAAAACATTGCTCTTGCTGCCTCTACTATTGACTTATTTCTTCTTTCTGCAATCCCATTTTCTTAGGTGTTCTAGGTGAAGATAGTAGTCTTTTGATTCCATTCTCTTCATATAACATGTTAAACTTTCTAAAGGTGAACTCTCCTCCTCTATCTAATCTCAAACACTTTATCTTAACACTAGATTTATTCTCAACTCTATTCTTAAATATCTTAAACTTCTAAAAAGATTCAAACTTCTCTTTAAGAAATGCTACCAACATCATTCTAGTGAAACCATCAACAAAAATCATAAAATACCTTTCATCATAAAATCCTCTGGTTCTTGAAGGACCACCTAGATTTGTGTGAATAATCTCTGACTTTTTTATGGTAGTGAACTTCTTATTAGGAAATGATACTTTCCTTTACTTAGCCAAAATATATTCTTTGCAAATGACATTAGTAGGCTTAAATATCTTAGGAAAATCTCTTACTACAAATGTGCTACTAACTTTCACAATATTATCAAAATTTATACGAAAAAATATTCTATTCCATAATCAATTGTTATCAATTTTTGCTACCAAACATGTCATTTCGGTAGGATTCAACTGAAATACATTACCTCTGGATCGAGTTCCAGTTCTAATCAGCTTACCATCTTTGTCTTTGATAATGCAAATCTTCTCTATGAATTGCAACATATATCCCTTGTCTACCAACTAACCAACACTCAACAAGCTATGCTTTAAAACATCAAAACAATAAACATCATCAGTGATAGTTTTACCATCAAGAGTAATAGATCCAATCCCTATTATATGACAAGTTGCAATGTCACCAACTCTAACAATACCTCTATTATGATTTCTGAGCTTCAAAGACTTATTCATATCACTAGTCATGTGATGTGAACATCCACTATCAATTATCCAATAAAATTTCTTTTTAGCTTGGGTAACTAGAGATCATTCTTCTCTAATTTTTCTATCAAGGTCATCTTCCTTGATAGCCAAAAATCCCAATTCATCATCACTTTCACTTCAACATTTTTCATTAGATTCTTAATCTTCATTAGCATACAAAAAATTTCTCTCTCTTCTAGGCTTGAACTTTTCCCTATACTTTTTCTCTCTTTTAGGATATTTAGATGCATAATGACAAAATTCATCACAAGTCCAAGATATAAAGATTTTCTTACCATCTTTTTCTCTTCTCATAAGAAGGGCTATACCTTCCTCAATCTTCCTATCTTCATTAGATTTTCTGCTGCTAGAAATATCTTCATGTGTGCTTGGACTCTTTATTAGATTAGGTCAAATATTAAGTGCACTGAAAGCTATCTCTACTATTGCTAGATCTCTAGACTACCTTAGATCAATTTCTACTAATTCCAGACTACCAAGCAATGTTTCCTTGTTGAAATCCTTAGTGTAGGGTATGAGTAACTGAATCATTTGAGCCACTTGCTTGAATGGTGGTTTCAAAATTTTCAAGATCATAAATATAACCTCATCATCTTCCTTAGTTCCATTGTAAGACTTGATTCTTGTAACAATTTATGATATGCTACCAATATATCTTCTCACAAATTTATCTTCCATCATTTTAGCATGTTGAAATGCACAATTCCAATTATGCAATCTTCCTCTTTTGTCATGTGAAATGTACTTGTTTCCTCTATCTTTATCCTATCAACTAGACTTCTACTCATTTTGATCTTATAACAAGATCATCAATCTCATATCTAGTAGTCCCTTGGATCACTTACACACATTCAATCAACATTTATCTCCCTCTTGTACTTCACAAATACAATTCAATGGTTACACACTAGATAAACACACTTTACAATCAAGGAAAACATATTTCCTTTATACCATATCTTCATAATAATTACTTGAGTCAGCCTTGAGGCTTTCCTAATTAATTATAATAAGATAATTAATTAATTACAATTACAATAGCACTATCAACTAACAGTCTAATGTAAAAATTCACACATATGACTTTAGGGCTTATGCACTCACTATGTCACCACCTAACTATCCTTTGTCACTAGCTGACTACACAACTCTTCATTGTATCTCATATGTAAAATAGAAATCAAACATCAAAACATTATTCTATAATATTTTTTTTTTTTATTGTTCTCAGTAAATTAGGTACAATCATCATACATCTATTACTTACACTCTATGTACTTATCCACATCATTAGGACATAGTCTAGAACATGTCCTTAATTGGGCATCACCAGAAAATCAAACCACTGTTTATACCAATAAGATCTCGGTCTGCTACTCTAGCACTCTTCATAGACTTAATGCTATGTTGTCATCAATGAAAAACATAGTCATGAATGCAACATGTCAATACTCTCTAATGATTAGGATACTCCCCCAAAGTAGTATCATCAACATTCATGCTAACCAAATTTTAGTTGTGTGTGCACCAATCCTAAAGAGCATTAAAGGGGGAATTAAAGGTCAGTTTAAGTGGACATAAGAATCTGGTAAAAAAATTGCCATGCTGAAGAAAAAGAGAGAGTTGCATACTCTTAGGTATCCTAACTTCAATCAATTACTCATAGTGGAGTGTGGTGCCAGAAAGCTAGCCATTGGGGTAGTCTTGAGTCAAGATGGACACCTTGTGGCATTCTTCTAAGAGAAGTTGAATGAATCCAAGAAAAAGTACTCCACCTATGATTTGGAGTTGTATGCAATGGTCCAAGTACTCAAAAAGTGGAGACATTATCTCCTACCAAAGGAATTTCTAGTCTACAAATATAATAATTCTCTTAACTTCTTAAATGGATAAGAAAAGTTGAACCAAAGATACCTAAAATGGGTAGAGTATCTACAAGCATACACATTTGTCATAAAACATAATAAGGGAGTTAACAAAAAAGTTGCAAATGCACTAAGTAGGAGAGTGTTAGGTATTCAAGAAATACAATTACAAAGTGTGGGAATGAATGGCCTTAAGGACCTCTAAAAGGAAGAAAAAGATTTCAAAGATTTGTATGAATCATGTGAGAAGTTCAAATAGGGCTTTAAAGAGGTGTTTAATAATTACATGTTACAAGAGGGAGTATTGTTCAAAGGACACTTGTTGTGTATACCCCAAAGCTCCACAAGGGAGTTTGGTAGGCCACTTTGGAGTGGACAAGACACCTCAACGAGTGAATAGGCACTATTATTATCCTAAATTATAGATAGATGTAAGGAATTTGTGTAGTATTGTCATATATTCCAAAGAGCCAAGGGACATAGTAGAAATACTAGATTGTATTAGCATCTATCCATACCATAGAGACATTGGGAGTGCATAAGCATGGATTTTTTTTTGGGGTTGCTTAAGATACCAAGAGGTCATCACAACGTGTTTGTAGTGGTGGACAAGTTTAGCAAGATGGAACACTTCATTCCCTGCAAGAAAACTAATGATGCTTCACACATTGAAGGACTTTTCTTTAGAGACATAGTAGAATCTGATGAAGGTTTCTCCCCTTAATAACATAAAATCATAATACAAACAAAGAAACAATTAAAAATGTGAGAACAAAATATGGACTTCTTATTTTCCAACACAAATGTGGTATTGCAAAATTCACAAGTACAATATGTTAATCCAAATGGGCTTCTTCATTAGAATAATCTACAAGATACACTATGAACTATCACCCAAAGCTATTCTAGACAATGTTTAGGCCTTGTTTAAATAGGCAAATTTATGTCACTCAAGAAGGTTCCAGACATTGAAACTTAATACCTAGGGTTGACAAACCCTAACAATACATATAGAGTTGGCCAAATACATCTTTGATAATTATTTTAGATATTTTAGGTAGCCCAACTTTGAAAGGCCATAACTCACAAAACATTGCTCTAATTGGCTATTATAGCTACTTTCCAAAAATGCCAACTCCTAATCTATAGGCTCAAAATTGTGCTTGTGCCCTTCTATTGAGTTTTTGGACCTCATCCAGGTACTCTAAGGCTTCCAATAGTGAGCTTGAAGATTGCAAATTTTTCTACAAAAAGTATACAATAACTTCTTTGATACATATGCTTGAGCAATGAGATTTTTATTGTAAGCTTACAACTCTGAAATGAACCTTCCTATAGAAAATGAGAACATTCCAAGCTCATATGAAAAACTTAATAAAAATAACAAGTTCCCATAAATAGTAACCACCCTGTCTACTAGTCCTTATTAAAATAGAAAAGACTATAAATAAAATATTTTTGGGTGATGCAAGATTTCTCTTACACCAAGGATGCTCCTACATCAGACACCTGGGAAATATTTCTCTTACACCAAGGATGCTCCTGCATCAGACACGTGGGGTATTTTGAGAAGTGACTCTATCACATCTTAGGTGTTTAGAGGTAAACCAAGTTAGTTAACCTCCTCCTTTGCTAGTCATGATGAATTCTCTACTGGCCTCCCTTTCCATTTGACTAGATATTCCTCATAAGTTCTATTCTTGGTAATTTTTCCAATACAACTATCTAGTATCTCCTCAATCTCCTTTGTAACCAAACTAGCTATTGGAATATTTCACTGCACTTCTACAACTTCATCTCCATCACCTCCTTCATAATACTCCATCAGATCTAAAATATTAAATGCTAGTGAAATATTCAATTCAGTAGGCAACTCTACTTCATAAGCATTTCCATAATCATGACTTTTCACTATCTTGCATGGTCCAAACTTCTTCATCTTCAGCTTATTATATGTACCCACTAGAAAATGATCATTTCTCAAATGAGCCATGACTTCATCTCCAATTTGAAATTTCGTATACATCCTTTTCACATTTTCCTTAACCTTATACTATGTATTCATCTTTATAATCTGCTTCCTCACCTCCTCATGGATGTTCTTCAAATATTTAGCAAATTCTTCTACATCAACACTACTTATCTCTCCTTTATCCAACTGCCTCAATTTAGAAGCATTTCTTGGACTACTCCCATGTAAAATCTATAATGATGATTTACCAATACTCCTATTGAAATAATTATTATATACAAATTCCACCTATGGTAAAATCATATCCCATCCTTTTGGCTTGTCTCCAACCAAATATTTTAGCAAGTTTCCCAAACTACAATTCACAACTTCTATTTGTCCATCAGTATATGGATGATGTGATGAACTAAATTTCAAATCTATCTTCAACCTCTTCCACAATATATGCCAAAAATACCCAAAAAATTCGATATCTTGATCTGAAACTATACTCTTTGGCAAATCATGTAGTCTCATCACTTCTCTAAAAAAAAACTTTGCTACATGAAAGGCATCACTAGTCTTCTTGCAAGGAATGAAATGTGCCATCTTTGAAAACTTGCCAACCACCACAAAAATAGAATCATGCCCATGTTGTGTCCTTAGTACAATCCACAAACAAAATTGATGCTAACATCCTCCCATGGCTTCTTTGGTATAGGTAATGGCTGATACAACCCTGTATTCTGCTTCACTCCTTTTTCCATTTGACATACTTTGCAACTCTATACAACTTCTTCACATCTTGCTGTAACTGTGGCCAGTAATAATTCTCAACAACCAAAGAAATGGTCTTATCTCTCTCAAAATGTCCAACCAATCTTCCACTATGCTTCTCCTTCATGAGATTCTCTCTCATTGAACTTCTTGGAATGCACAACTAACTTCCTTTGAACAACATACTATCTTGGATCATAAAATTCAACCACTTTGTCTTGTAAAGTGTATCAAGTTAGAAGTAGACTGGGTGAACCCACAATAGTGGGTTACACTTTTTTGCCTAAATTGACACTGAACTCTGAATTTTTAAGAAAACGTTCACTTTCAAATGCAAATTCCCATTTAATGGTTAGGAATTTGAAGATGAAGTAAACCAGAGTCTTTTAGGATTTTGTGTCTAGATTCTAAATCTATTTTTTAAATTTTTTTAAAAATTGATTTTATTGAATTATTTTTTCTCCTACAAAAATTGGTATGATATCAAAAACTTGATTTTTAAAGAGTGACACTGTTTTTGACACACAACTTTTTTTCTACAATAGATATCAATTTGATTCTTTCAAATTTAGTTTGTTAACATCCATACCTAAACCGTACAATTGGTCTTATATCTTTATCATTAGTATTTCATATATTATTGTAGTTTAAAGTTGAAATAACACTAATTTAGACATACGTGGCTTTTGACACATGTAACTTATTATATATTTACCCAATTTTTAAAAAGAAAAATTTGATTGAAAGGTGACTCAAATATGGAGACCGTAATTATTTATCAAAAATTTTATTTTTATATTTACTATTTTTCCATGAGCATCAAATATCTCAGTTTATTTTTTATAATAAACCTATATTTAATTCATGTTAAAAAATATATACCTAAAAAATACGAAAAGCACCAAATTCATAGTTATTAGAAAGCTAATTCAGAGTACTTCAATCATGTACAATTTCAAGTCTTCAGTGCTCCATTTGAACCTGGTAATTCAGCTCCAAAGAGAGGAAATCATTGAAAAAACTTGAAACTATTCTATCTAGCTAATTTCGACATAAACTTAGTTTCTATCGAAACTATTTAAGAAACTATCGATCGAAACTAATATTCTTAGTTTCTATCGAAACTGTTAGCGGTTTACAGCCACGGCTAGCAAATCACCTTCCTAGTTTCGATCGAAACTATGAAGATATTTTTGATCGAAAGTAAGAAAGCAGGATAACCCCTATTTAGATCATAGGGGTGTTTCTCTAGTCGGCTCCTTAGGGTTTTTCCCTAGTCAGCTAGTAAGGAGGTATTTTTTTTAAAAAAAAATTGTATATAAATATGAGTTTCATTTTTTACAATTTGCATTTATGTGAAATCAAATTATTGGCTTTTGAATTGGGAAGAAAGAAATATTTGACAAACTTCAACCTATTTTCAAATTTTGGAGGAAGAATTTACGACATGGGAAAAAAAGATAAAAGAGCAAATAAATATGCATGAAGAAGAACTAAGGAACAAGAAGATGAAAATCATCAAAAAACACTAGCAAGATACTATCTTAGATCAGGTACACATGCACAATCTTTTTTTCAATGTATTTAATTAGTTTATTTAGTTAGGATTAGGGTTTAAATCCAATTAGGAATATGATATTTATCTTAAATTAGCATTACTAGATTAACTTAATATTAAGAGTTTATTTGAAATTATGTTCATATTTAGGCCATTAGGGTTTATTCAATTATGTCCATATTAGTCCTTAGGGTAAATATTACATTATGAATAAATTTAAATTATGAATTTATTTAGTACATGGGAATTACCTTGTTTATTTAATTATGTTAATAATTTATAGTCCATTAAGGTTTATTAGATTATGATTAAATTTAAATAAATGAATTCATTTAGGATGTAGTCAACCAGGACAACCTACCGACATTGGAGAAGGTTCATCCCGAGTTTAAACAGGTACATGTGCATCTCTTGCAAGTATATAATATAGATCTCTCTAGAATTCTAGGTCTCTATCAAACTTTATATCTTTAATTTTTAAATTTAGTGAGCCATATTTCCCCTTATAAACTTACTTGATTTTATTTTTTATATCATGCACGTTCAACTCTAGTAGATGATGAAAATGTTGGACATGAGGAAATTGAAGTTGAAGAAATGGATATTGAAGAAGGACCATTTGAAGGTTAGATAATTTAATCAAATACATAGTATTTCACTCAAGTTAAACATGTATATATATATGTACATATATGTCCCCTAAAGAGATTGTATCTTAAGACTTTGTTTCATTTTTACTTGTGTAGCTCGAGATCAAACAACAAATGAGAATGTTAATTTATCTCAAAATTGAAGAGAAAAATTAATCATAGAAACATAGATCATTTAATTGAAATGGATGTGGAAAAATTGAGAGAATATGCTAATCAACCTACACATACTATGAAGAGGAAATTGAATAAAAAGTCTAAAGACATAATTGCACAATTTGAGAATCTATCAACAGTGGAGAAAACTCAACTATTATCAATTTCACTTCTTAAAGATGAATTAAAAGAGCCACTAATACTATTGGGTATAGATACAAGTATAAAAAAGAGGAGGACTTCTAAAATAGAAAAAGATATTGTTGAAAGTGTTAAGGAAGGGTTACATTCCATTGGGAAAAAAACTAGATCTGCAGAT
Organism: Cupressus sempervirens; assembly: GCA_028749045.1. Classification (NCBI taxonomy): domain Eukaryota; kingdom Viridiplantae; phylum Streptophyta; class Pinopsida; order Cupressales; family Cupressaceae; genus Cupressus; species Cupressus sempervirens. The sequence goes on from CM053785.1 coordinate 86,564,942, forward strand.
AAATCCATTGCATGAAGAGTGATACTGACATCTATTTTAAATAAGAAAACATCTCAAAATAGACAGATCTCTTCATTATCATCTCATTTCGGGTATAGTCGAAAGACAGTACTACATTATCTGAAAAGAAGAAACAGTTTGAATGATAGTACATTAGAAGGCAATTGGGCACTAATGTGTAGAGCTCCTCAATCTGACATGATTGGGGAAATAGTTAAGAACTTAGTTATTCAATTTTGGATTGATAATACTCGTCCTTCAACAAATAGAAGAGATATCATCAAGAAGAGGATTGGGCCTAAGGAATATATTCAACACACAAAACATTGGTTGGATGTCACTCAACATGAACTATATCTCTCATTTTGTAATCTAAATCCTAACATAAAGATTGGACAAACAATGTTTGAAAAATTGAAGCCCTATTTTGTGAAGATAAATAAATCTTTTGAAACATGTTGTTGTCGATATCATGTTGAATTTAATCTGTACTATGAAGGGTTTCGAAAGATGATAGAAGAAAGTGGTGGAACTTCTCAAAATACTTTTCCTAAATGACTAAGTCAATTCATAACATCAATCTTATGTGACAAACCAAATGATTGTGGAATAGGTGAAATAGATTGCATAAGAGGAACTTGTGAAACATGTGGTAACAAATAACTTTTATATGTGGTAACAAATATCTATCACTTTTATATTAGTGATGACAAAGAACATGACACACATTTTGTGGAACATTGTTTTAAGACATTTTTTGAATATTTGAAAAACAAAGACTGAAATAAGTGATGAAATTATTTTTCCCATAGGTTAGTATATAGTTGAATTATGTATATATGTATGTCAAGTATCTACATGTTTTTAATGAATTCAAATTCTTTGACTTAAATTCAAGATTGATGTATTTTTTAAATGTGTACATGTGCAGGTTCTGTTGTTGTATAAGGAACATATTTGAAGCAAATAAAAATACTTAAAAATGGGATTCGTTTCACCGATTATCAACCTAACAATCAGGTATATCAATATAGTAACCATGTTATTGCCACTGGTCTAACTCTTCATCTAGTCAAAGGACTTGGAATATGTAAGTGGAGGCTCCATATTGATGATCATGAGAAAATATTAAATGTTATCCAAGAATGAGCTGATCCACTTGATACGAGATAGAAACAACTCCTAATTTGAAATGTAACTCAAGAACAATTTGAAATTTGGTTCAAACTATTTGAAATTTGGTGGAAAAATCATTTGATCAATTTGAAATTTGGTGGAATAACTAATTTTCTAAATTGAACTTTTACTCTTTCATTTTGAATTTTCTAAAGTAACTACTTATAGAAATTATGAACTTATATGTATGTGTGTACACTAATTACCTGACATGTGCACCTTGAGGGAAATAAATTTGAACACCACTTGTCTTAAGGGGATGAAATTAGGAGTTTGTAAAATTAATTATATTATATTTAACTTTCTATTTCACTTAACTTGTCAATTTTTGGACACATGTACGCTTTCAATTTAACTAATTAGGACACATGCTTTCACTTTCAGGACATGTGAGCTTTCAATTTTAGGACATGTGAGCTTTCAAGTTCAAATTGTGATTTGTTTAACTAAATTTTGAACATGTACATGTTTTAAGTTGGACTTGAACTAGAAAATTGGGCTTAAGGGGATAAAATTCTAGGATACATGTGTACTTGAATTAAAATTTCACTATGATTAAAATTTGAAATATAACTCAAGAACAATTTGAAATTTGGTTCAAACTATTTGAAATTTGGTTGAACAATCATTTGATCAATTTGAAATTTGGTGGAATAACTAATTTTCTAAATTGAACTTTTACTCTTTAATTTTGAACTTTCTATTTCATTTAACTCAAGTCAATTTTAGAACACATGTACACTTTCAATTTAACTAATTAGGACATGTGCTTTCAATTAAATTAGGATATGTGAGGTTTAAATTTAACTAATTAATTGACATGTGAGCTTTCAAGTTCAAATTGCAATTTTTTTAAACTAAATTTTGAACATGTACACATGTTTTAAGTTGGACTTGAATTTTAGAACATTGGGCTTAAGGGGATAAAATTCTAGGATATGTGTACAAATAAAAGGAATGAGTTCTATAGATTTACTCAAGTTAGGAATTATGTACAACTAATTACCTGATAGTTGAACATTTAATACATGCATGATATATTACCAGACATTTAAATTACATGAACTATTTATATATATATCTAAATTTAATCAATATATTAAACATGCATGTACATATCTAAATAAATTACTTACATATCTTAGATAGAAACAATTTATAATATACTAGATCTAGATCTAGTATGTATGTACATTAGATTCCACAACACAATGTAACATGTATCAATCATCTCGAGAACAAATAACAAAAACATGTATCTATCTAGAGATCTATCAGAAGACAATATCAAATATAAATAGTGTGCACACATGTAGACATGTAAATATAGATACATCTATATCAAATCAAATATAAATATAACATGCATCATGTGTGTATATAAAGTGTCTATCTAATGTATATGAATGTCTCTCTGGATGAAAGTCTACAACAAATCATCTAGATAAAAAAAACTATAGATCATCAGGTGCAAGACTATCATCACCATGCCTCCTCACAATGCGCTCTAAAGACTAACTAGTATCAAGGTGCTCACTAGGATGTGCTGAACCCTATATACAAATTCAAGAGAAAGTGATATCAATACATACATACATTTAATCAAGAGAAAGTGATATTGAAATTTACATGTACACATAATCAAAACATAAATAAACATTACCTATCCACTACTGACATCATCCAATGAGTCTCGATGATGTACATGATCTGGCATCAAAGCTGAAGTAAAAAGAGGCATGTCCCCCTACATTGTACATGTGCACGTGCAACACATCAAATTAAAATTTGTCTACA